>JARHVA010002967.1:1410000-1685000 GCA_037957365.1 Torreya grandis | reverse complement strand
CCATTGGTGTTTAATGCAAAGCCTCCAAAGGCTAGTTAGTTGAAGAACACACCAAAAATTCTTTAACTCTTTGGACAAAACCTGTCCCAGTTGGTCCCACTAGGCGTGACAAAACTATTGATGCTAGAGATTGCACCTGGGGCAGGGAGGCCTAGCTCCTGCCTTCTCCTCACAACATGGAAACTCTCTTCTCACCTATGGGACCGGTGAAGCTAGAAGAGAGAGTCTCTAAGTAAGGGCTAGTTCCCTTCGATTCATAGTGTTGTTTCTAGCAAACGTTAACACACACACACACACATATAGTAAAGGGGGTGATGAAAAGGGAGAGAGATGCAGGAAAAACAAACCTACTCTAAAAGAGGTGATGCACCAAAAAATAAGGGTCGACCTTCACACATCCACTCTCAGAATCAGATAAATACATACATTACACTACACACTTGGCAGAAGGACCAGGCTACAAGAAACTAGTAGGGAGGCTTCAATGGAAAATCCAAAATAGAGATCACCCAAGGTGCTATGAAACACACACTTATGAAGTAATTTCTTCTACTCTTTCACTCCCAAATACTACTCTTCTCTTGTTAGTTGCAACAATGACACCTTGTAGACAGTAGGTCTGTTGGTGTTGAACCTGTGAGAGCATTAAAAGACAACGACTGGACACAAGCAAACATTCAATGCATACTCTGAAACATCTATCCAAATGGAGGTAAAGACTGCATTTTATTTGATTCAAGTGAAATTTTGTAGAGCTGCTCTCTTTAAAAATGTATAAGAACCGATTCCTTCTAAAAATGAGAAGTTACAATATATAGAAGAAAAGAGAAAGAAACTTGGCACTTTTTTGACAAATTGGCCTGTCGTGCCCATTAGAAAGAGGAAACACTATTATGTTGTCATCATCCTAGAAGAAGCCTACTAGAACCATGCTATATAATCACCAAATTTGACTTTGGCATTCAAGGTTTAATGTAGAAGCATGGGTTGTGCCTCTTTTCTACCAACAGATGAAAATTTGTCCCCTTTTTTAAATGCACGAGCCCTGTTGTATGTTATTTGTGCCATTTGGAATTAACAGGCGATAAATCACCTGTACTTTGCCACTTAGACTTCCTTGTCACTTTTGTGCCATGTTATTCCTCCTTTGCTTTGTCACTTTGTCATTGTCTTCTTTTGCATCTTTATCTTTTCTAGCTTGTCGGCCTCCAGGGACGAACACTTAAACGGATCACTGCATTCTAGCTCCTTCTTTTCCATGGTTTGCACTTTTTGTTTGAAGGCAAATGGCTATTTTACTTCATTAATTTTGATGGTCTTTAGAACGTCACCGTCCTTGACAAAAGTCATCAGGTCTTTTCCTTTGAAGTGCGGCCTCTTTGAACTGAACCCGTTGAACCAAAATGGTTCAATGGTTCAATGGTTCAACCAAGCACACCGATGAGCCTTTGAACCGAAGCCGATGAACCAAGACCATTGAACTTTCTCCTTTGAACCAATCAAACCTGGCTATGAACTGAATTCATTAAACCTATTGAACCGAAAATGAATTGGACTTAAATAGCAGGTGAGAAGTTGACCTAGATTTTGCCTGTGGGCAAAATTGGTCAACATGAACACAATGGCTAGTCAAGAAGGATCTTCATCAAATAAAGCATCTCTCTTTGATGGATCTAACTATGCATTTTTGAGCCTAAAAATGGAAGCTTATTTATCTTCATTAAGTTTTGATGTATGTATGTCTATATTAAATGGATATACATCTCCTACTAAAAATATTATCGATCAGGCTTCAAAGAAGGCATATGAGAGCAATGCCAAGGCAAAGAATGCTATTCTCTATGGATTATCTAAATCAGATTTTTTAAAGTAATTCATTATCAAAATGTACAATATATCTGTAACAAGTTGAAGAGCATCTATGAAGGTGATGATAAGGTAAAGCAAGATAGGCTACAAACATATAATGAATTGTTTGAGAATCTTAAAATGACTGAAGAAGAGAAGACTATAGACTACCTTCTCAAGGTAGATGAAATAGTCAATGTAATTAGAGGCCTTAGATAAGAAATGAAATAATCAATCATTGTCAAAAAGGTCCTAAGATATTTTCCATCAAGATATGATTCTAAAATATCTATAATAGAGGAAGTGGGAGATCTAGATAAGCTCATAGTAGATGAGTTATATGGAGCCTTCACTACCTATGAGATGAGAATGGGAGAAGCAGATACTTCTAAGAGGTAAGCTACATTCAAAGCATCCAAACATATAAAATCAAAAGCACCTACATCCAAATATAAGGAGACTAATGAAGAAGAAGACAACTTTGTTATAATATTGAAAAGAGTATCTAGAAAGTAAAATTGTAAGTTACCCTTTAAATGTTTTAATTATGGTAAATTAGGATATTTTACTATTAAATTCCCTTATGAGAAAAATGATAACTCTAAGCAAGAAGAAGATGAAAAAATAATGATTACCCACTATTCTAAAAAGAGGAACTTCTTTAAAAACAAGAAAATCTTGTATATAAGAGAAGATAGTGACTCATTAGATGATAGTGATGGCTCAAATGATGACCATGACTATGCATTTGTGGATGAGGGAAATGAATCCTTGTTCATGGCATTAGGATCAAATTCTATAGATTTGGATCAAGAGGAAGTTGAATAATATTATTAAGAAGAGGAAAGAGAAGTAAACCTTGAATGTGAACTCATATGTGCTCTATATGAGATTGATAAGCTAAGAAAAGAGAACTCAAGATAGAAGAAGCATGGATAAAAAGAAATTGAAAAAATATCCAAAAGTCTTGAAGAATCTAATCAGATGGTGATAAGCCTAAAGACACAAGTTGAAGAAGTTACATGAATAGAATATGTAGTCAAGATTGAACTATAATTTAAAATTTGTGTATGAGACTAGAAGCAGAGATAGTGGCCTTGAGAAAAGAGATTGAAAAGACTAAAGAACAAATAAACAAAGGTCTGAAGCTAATAGGAGGATCAAACATTCTTGATGAATTGATCAACTCTCAAAATTCATCAAAAGGGAGATTTGGTCTTGGTTATGAAAAGGGGAAAAGTCCCATAACTAGTACATATGCTAAGTTATATGATAATTTCAAAGCAGAAGGATCAGGAGAAAAGAAAGAGAAGGCTTGAAAGGATACAAAGATAAACACAAGAAATGTTGAAGTGAAGAAATCCAAATTCAAAAAGAGACTTGAAGAAAGGAAGAAGAGCAATAAGTCCATCTTTTCAAACTCAAGAAAGATGTAGAAGACAAAGGTAATTGATGCAGATGGTTACACAAGGGTAAGAAACTTGAAGATGCAAGAGTTGAGAATTCCCCATCCTACACAAAGAAAATCTATGACCAGGTATTCCTCATCCTTTTATGGTTATTATTATAGTTGTAATCATCTTAGTCATAAGGCTTGTAATTTTATATTAGTATCTAAAAATAAGACAAGCTTTGTAAGAAAAAATTCATTTTCACCCTTGTTAGATTCAAATGTAATGTGCTATAATTTCAATAAATTTGGTCACATAGCTAAACATTATAGAACAAGCTTTGTAAGATCAAAAACATAGAGTAAGAAGAAAGGTATGCCTCTTAGTGTGAACAAGTCTCTAAAAAGGAGAAAAGTAAGCCCAATAAGACATATAAGCAACCTAAGCATGTATGGAAAGTGAAAGATCAAGCTATGATGAAGAATGCTACAGAGGTTGGAAAATGTCAAGAGCTCTCAACGTCTACACATGCTGAGCATGAGAAGACAAAGGTCAAGGAGAAGTCTAAGGTGTTGGCCAAGGATAGTTATAAGGTATGTATAGATTCAAGTGAACATCTTGATGTTATAGAGCAAGTATCAAGCATAAAACATTAGTATTTTATGCCTAGTGATAGGATAATGAGCTATAAGGAAGATTCATTAGATGAAAATGTGTGCCACATGTCTCCGTGTATTGTCAATCCAATCATAGAAAAAAATGAGAATATTTTAGTAGATGAACATGTTACTCTCTTAATCCTAAGAAGAAGATTAAGCATAAGCACAAGATGACTAAGGAGGAGAAGGAATATGAGGATTTATGGGAAACTCCTAGTTTCACATTATTCTAGGACATTGTGAAGTAGGTGTCTCTGTTTATGCTTCTTAAGAGACTACTTTTAGTAAAGAAGAAAGTGAAGTTCTTTATAAGATTCTAAAGGAAATAAATGAGTGCTCCCAATTGAATTTGGTGTGCCAAAATGAGAGGAGTGTTGTGTCTACAATGTATACAAGGATAAAATGAGTGTAACAATAATATGTTCATAGAATCTAGTTCTGAAGGTAGGATATGGAGACTTTCGAGTGTGGAAGTAAGTATGTTTTATCTAGAACATCATACTAATTAGTTTATAGGTAACTAGATTATTTATTGGTATTTTAGACCAATACTATTTTGATATAGAATAAATGATCCTATGTTACAAAGTCTTGTATTGATAATTAGTAGGTTAGTGGAGTAAGGGGGAGCTAGATTGTTTAGTATGTCAGAATCAAGGTCTCTAAGTTTTGAAGTTGATAAGTTGTATATACCATGGAGTTAGGGGAAATAACTTAGATAACTTGAATAGATTGAGGAGATATGCATGATGTGAAAAGGAGCATATGTGATATGCTTTAGTCATGATTGAAAAATAAGGTGTTGTCTGATATAGATGTTAACTCAAGTAGGTTGAGATGATGACTTGAACAAACCAAGTCAAGTGCTTAGATAGTGTATTAAATTCTTATGCATAAACAAAGTGGGAGATTTGTTATTGGTTAGGTCCTAGGATTAGAGGACTATGTATGAAGACCTGAAGATGCTCAACTGATGCAATGAGACAAAATTTGGGAGTGATAGTTCCTACATCACATCAATATATACTAGTGATGGAGCATAAGTCTAGAGGAAAGATCATAAAATCCTTGTTGATCCCCAGAAAAAGAGAAAAGGCAACTCAAGTATGTATATTTTGAAAATTTCTAATAAGTTGATGATTGTAGGTTCTTGGACAAACTCCGTTATTGATAAAAGGGGATAACACTTTGAATAAATAGTGAGAAGGAGTCTCTTTGAATTGATGTCAAAGGGGGATAAAAAGGGCAAATGCTCTTTTTAAAAGTACAAATTCTCTCTGCAAAGGTTTAGAGCAAAAAGTGCAACTGTCAAAGAAGAAGCAAATCAAGTGTCCAAGTTGAGTTTAGGAAAATGTACCATTTCCTAAGGGGGAGAAAGTTTGGTATGAATAGATTCAGTTCATACTCATCAAAAGCCAATGCAAGAAATTTTAGAAAAATAAAAATAATAGAAGATCAGAGCATTTAGTTTGCCATCACTGACAAAGGGGGAGATTGTTGGAAATATAATTGTCATTGATGTCAAAAGGGACATTATGAGCATGTCATCGATGTTCAAGATTATATATGGTGATTAGAGGATATGAAAAATATCCTATCAAAGGTCAAGAATGATTAGAATGCTTGTGTGCATGATTGTAATTCATTCAATTCTTCACATTGATCATCTAGACATTTGGGGTCTATGACAAAAGAGATGAGAAGGAATTTTGTTGATGTCACCATTGCCATGTGTGAATGAGTATGGGGGAGATGGTCACATGGTTTTGATCACATTATTCCCTAGTAGTTATGCACTATATTTGAAGACATGTAATGAAGTACAATTGAAGATATGGGCATGCAAAGTTGGTTACTTGGATAAAATCCACTGAGTTTCTATACTTAGCCAAATTTACAAAAAGGGATAAACAAAGCCATGTAAGCATCTTAATGAGATAAAAAATTTCACAAATTGAGGTGTTCGGAAAAAATTATCACATGAGTTTATTCATTTTTGTGCCTATTTTATATGTGCTAAATCTTAAGTCATGTAATGTAGCATGACAAAAGATATGCTTGAGCAAAGTAGGGCTCTAAGTCATTTTGACAGTGTTTTCTAACACAATCAAATTTTTAGTTTGAAATAAAAATCTCAAAGGCATTTTTATGAAGACATATCTTTCACCTATAAAATCTTCAAGAGAAATTAGATATATGGATGGAATCCCCTATGTAAGAAGATCATATGTGCTAATTTGTAGGTCATCCGACTAAGTGAAATAAGATTTATGCAAGTGCAAAGTTAGCCTTCTAGGAATAATGAAATGGTCTCCATACTTAGACAAAATATGCACAAGGCATGCAAAGTTTTCATGATTTTACAAAGATCATCTATGGACATTTTCAAAAGAAATAGATAATAGATATATTATGGGTTTTTCATGAGCATCTTGAATATATGGACTGCAAGTTCAAAGGAGAAGGAATGATCTTATAATTGATTTATCTTTGCTCTTAGATTGGATAGGGTTTCATAATAAAACCCTAATGGTTTAAGTCATGACATCAACAAAAACTTTCTATTTTGATGGTGACTAGCTATATCCTAGACCCAATAGCTTAAGTTATAACTTAAGCTACTATCATTGTTAAGAAACCAACCCCTCAACCTAGCAATTACTGGCTCCGAGCAATGATTAAAGGACTTTATATTTTATTAAGTCTAAGAATTATTATATGTCTCAGATTGAAATGACCCATGTTTCATCATATGCATACAATCCAAAAAAGTGAAGCAAAGTCAAAGTGTCAAAGGTCCCTTCAAGTGAACATGTTATTGCCAAGTGTCACAAGCACATGAGTCTATCAAATAGAGGACTAATGAGAGTGAGCATGTCAAAGTTAATGTTTGAGTTATTTGGAAGATAAATGACTCATGATTAATTAGACATTAGATATCCAATAGAGCATCATGAATTCAAATTGTTAAAAAGAGCTCTGAGTGAGTGCATAAGTGACAAGTGGCACATTCATGGAGCTTGTCAGATAGAGACCCAATGAGCATAAGCTTGTTAGATTTAATTATCAATTTTTTCATAAGATATGATGGTGTATGGGTGATCATACAAATGAGATCCAATGGAGTGAATGGACTTAAATGATATAAAGTTTTCAATGTTTATTGACACAGTGGCAAGTTAAATACCAAGTAGGTTTGAAAATATTGATAGAGTGAAAGTGATCCAAAGATATAAGAAGCAACAAGATGGGATAAAGAGCTTGATTTTTAACATCTTGATAGAGATAAATAACATGCATCTTTAGAGATATAATGACACATGGGAGCTAAGATATGGAGATCAATAGGCATGTTTTAAAGAGTGGAACATTAAAGTTCAGTAGTGTACAAAGATTCAATAGAGTAAGAGAGCTTGGAGATGGCATGAAAGAAATAAAAGGCCAATATTTAAAGTGTTTAAATTATAATGATAAAGTGGAGAAACATTCAAGAACATACAAGAACTTATGTATAAGCTCTATATCTTGACACAAATAACAAGATTGATCAATCTAATTGATCAAATCTACATTAAAGAGTCTCTACATCAAAACTTGAGTCGAATAGATGTTATAGATAGTAAAGAGACCTAAAATTATGACATGATGCTTGGAATCAAGACATGAGAAAGTTATATTCCAAGTCATAATGAACTAGAGTCTAGAATTGGTGTGATGTGTTAAAGTCTAAGTGTCAACACACTGAAGATATGGAACCCTATATCTATTGCTTATATAATTGACATCTAAAACACAAGGAGACAATATTAGATCCATTGGAATTATATCAAAAAAATATATATAGACATAGAGGTAGAAGTGAAAAGAATATGAGCTACTATTGAAGAGTGTCAAATAGAAAATATAGTGACATAAAGGAGTAGAGTGAGAGAGAGATGAAGTGTGTTGATATAGAGATATCTATATATAGAGATAGAGGGGTAGAGAGGAATAAAGTCACATAGAGATAATATGCAGAGAATGAGAAATTATAGATTAGACTTGTAATAGAGAGAATAGATTTGGTTTCATTTATGATTCTATTTTTCATACTAGAGTTGTAGCTCCATAGATATGATTGGTTGGTACCATTAGACAAGCTAAGTTGTTACTCGGCTAAGGGATTGGTGTCTCCTTAGGGTTGGTATCCTTAAACATTTTAACTAGTGAGGTTAAGATAGGTTGGTGCTTAGTTATGGAGTCGGTGCTTCCTTAGAGTTTGTGCTCTTAAATTAGGGGATTGGTGTCTCCTTAGGATTGGTGTCCTTAAAAAATATAACTAGTGAGGTTTGCTAGTGAGGCATTCAATTGTTAGGCTTGATTAGAATAGTAGATTCTAATAGATATTCTCACTATGGTTTTTCCCAATGGGTTTTCCACATATAAATATGATGTCATGAGTATGTGTGTGTATGATCTTTGTATATTTGATTTGATCTGCATATATCTTTTAATTTGCATTGAAAGTATTTAAATAACTAGTTTTAATTGATATACTAATTCACCCCCCTCTTAGTAACTAGCTATGTTCCAACAATGGTGCAATGATTTTTTCATACACAGATACACATGTTATTCAAAATTTCATCTCACAATTTTAATCACAACCTAAAAAGTTGATTCTCTCCCATGTTGGTGAATACATTGATGAGTTTGATCATGATAATGCATAATATTGGTATGAACCCGATGATATAGGGCATCCAAAGAGGAATCCAATTGATGAGATACTTATCAGGGCATCTAAAGAGGAATCAAATTGATGAGTTAATTATACTCTAATAACTTCATTCCCTGTATATAGCTTCTTTACTTATCATACTATTATTTTCAAAAATACAAAAAAATGAAATATTCCATTAAATTCTAAAAATTAGGACCTATGCATGATATGTGAAGTTATTTTACAGTAGTTAATTTATGATAAATATTTATAGTATTTATTTATATCTAATTTTATATCAAACATAACTCATAATTGTACTTGATTGAGGTAAAAAACATACAAGTTGTCATTTATATATGCATTTGTAGGTGGTGATACTATGTCAGACCCAAAAAAATTACTTAAACAAAACTACTATGTTCAAGAAAGTAATGCATTGTGCTCTTGTTCGATTCCAATGGATTTGTCCTAGTGAAGACAAGATCAAATTTATAATATCCAAACTATTCATATGCCTTATATATATTCTATGTGCCACAACAAGTTTATTGGGGACATATTTTACACATGTTCTATAACTCTATGACTATCCCTTTTGTTCATATTACAGATACAATACATTATGAAAAATATTTCCATTTTGATCACTTAATTTCACATTGATATCTTACTAGATACCTAATTTCATGAATTTAATAATGTCATAAATTGATTTTATAAACCAATTACACTTATTCATACATGTTTTCATATTTGATTCTCTACTTGAGATTTTGGAAATTTGAAAAAGTCATTATTTGTTATTTTAAGCCTTATTGTATGTTTGTATGTGTGTAAGTGTAATTTGAAAATGTCCATTGTATGAGGCCACTTGGCATTATTATTTTCTTTTTCCAATTTTGTGTGTGCTCTTTGTGTATGCATCATGGCCATGAATCTTGATTGATTTTTTTTCTCAATTTTTGATGCCATGATAGATATCATACAACTCCCAATTTTGTTTATGCCATGATCCACATCATGCATCCTCCTTGAGTAGTTATATATCCATTTTAGTACTTAGTTTTGATAAATTTACTCACAACATCACTTTCATCTATCTAGACATGACACTATGTGCCTAGTCTTACATGTATCATATGCTACAATTTTTCTTAGATTATCAGTATGATGTCATGATCTCAAATGTTATAATTAGTATTCTAGATTTTAATATTTTATATAACATCATTTGCATAAATTTTTATTTTGAGTTGCGTTATTATACAGTATTTGCAACTCACTTCAAAGGAGGGGGCATACATAGTGATTTATCTTAGAGACTAAGATGGAACAAACCAATGTACATATAGACAAAGAAAGCATTTACTTAGTCGATCATATTTTATACTTATATTCTACCCAAAAAATATTGTTAGATAATAATGTGCCATTTGGACAATAATGTAGCTCATATCTATCCAAAACAACATGCTTTCTTTATAGAATTTAAAAATAATAGTTTTCAAAAATCTCATAATTTTACTTAATCCATAAATTAGTTCCTATATTACTCAAAAACAAGCCCTAGGTTTATACATAGATTTTTCATAGAGTTTTGCTTAGATTGGGGGCATCCTCCTTGACATGTGTTCCTAAATTTTACATAAGTTTTAACTTAGAATTTTAGCTAGTATTACTAAGTTCTCATAATCAATATGATCAGATATCAGATTGGGGGCATGTAAAAACACATGGTCACTTTATTGCATAGTTTTTCACTAGTTTCATAGAAGGAATGAAAATCCATGTTATTCTCTATGTTGTATACACCAAACTCATATCATATTTTTTTCACTATAAATGAATCTTATTCTATTTTTAGTATTTGGTTAACCTTTTTCACTAGTTTTATGCTAAAATAATCTATTAGAATTCATACAGGGATTCCAAGCCACTATAATACCTCAATTTGTATGATGATGGAGTAAAACACACCTTAAGTTCTTAATCAAATTATGCTACAAATGAGGATTAGGGCATGCATAGTCCAATAAAAGTGTTTTAATGAATAAAAAGTCTTCAATGGTCCTACTCTCTCTAGTCACCAGTTTTTACACTAGAAAACACCATACTTTTCATACCCAAACACGTGTATTCATTCCTTGTTATATGATTTATAAGATTTTTATTCTTTAAATTCATATTTCCATATTAAGTAAAAATTTATTTATACATGTTTCATTACAGTTTTATGTAAAGTATAGTTTAGTGTGTAGTATACATCCAAGCTTATTCAACATAAGTAAGATTAGGTATAACTCTCTTCCTTTTACTCTAGTACTTTCACTTTGTTTCATTAATATAATAAAATGTAGGTAAATTTAGTCACTAAAATCAACATTTAATGCAAAAACATTGCACTTGTGACCACTCCTTTTTACCCACTTAGCTCATGCTCAGTTCTATGATTCTAAACCACCATTCCTCTAATTCTATGTGGATGAACCATATCTTAAAGAAATTCTAATACTTGATATTACTATTCCACATTATAAATAGACTAACAACACCCTTTGACTAATTCACATTTCTAGATTAGTTATCTTTTCTCCTTAGATAAGGCTACTATTTCATGAGTATCTTACTCACAAGTAGTGTTTAAATTTGTTGATCACATCCTCCCACTAAATAATAGAAAAATTCTCTAATTTAAATTCATCTAACAAGATGTGTATGAAATAAATAATGCATCATGTCTATAAATCAATCCTAGCTCAAAGAAGATAGATCATACCATACACTTTTGATTAGGGACACATTTGTTAAGTGGGAATATGACCATTAAAGGGAGATATTAAACTTGATTAGGGGATCTCTTACCATAACACACTATGATAGGGAGGGCTCCAAAGCCTCTAGTGAAGCACAATCATGCAATAACCCTAAGGGAGTCTTGAGTTTTGATATGTTACTAAACTAATAACAAGTATAGTAAATCTAATATAGTGCTCACCAAAGCTTGTAGCACAAAATTATGGCTTAGTAAATAGTTAAAAAATGTATAGGGTAATCTCAATTAAGCTTTGTATGAGTAATACCCTCATACATGGAATATGAAGAGTAATATTATTCTAATCCAATACTTATGCCACTTCTATCTACTAAAGAAAGGAGAAAAGTTGGAAAATACTTACCTGAATGGTGAACCCATTCAGAATCGATCTCTCCCTTGGACAAAGGGGTTTCACAAGAGGTTATTATGGTTTTTAAGAATCACTAAGAAATGCCAAAGCATTGAATACTTCTCCACAAGACTATATTCTCCAAGTATAAACCCTAAGCTAAGACTCCTCAAGTAGAATGGTGGAAGAGTAGATTGTAAAGAAGTGTAAGTGAATAATAACTCTTTATTTCATATTGAAATAATGATGAAATGATATTACATAAAGGTGGATTTAACCATAACCCTTCTAAAAATCTCAACTAACAGGGTCAACCTAGTCAGCTTGGCATAATTTTAGATAATTATTCACTAGGTCAGCCAAGAGCCAAACTAGTTCCTAAGTGAAAATCACCTAAAACTGTATAAGGTTGACTCAATTGACCTAGTGCATTAACTAAAAAAAGGGGCA
The DNA here is from genome assembly GCA_037957365.1 of Torreya grandis. NCBI lineage: Eukaryota > Viridiplantae > Streptophyta > Pinopsida > Cupressales > Taxaceae > Torreya > Torreya grandis. Next base: position 1,672,783 of record JARHVA010002967.1, on the reverse strand, counting down.
TTAAGGTGAGGAAAATAAGGATAGAAAGTGAGAAAATATTGGACGAGTGTGAAAAAGAGGAATAATAGCTTAGGGAATGGTTTTAGGAGCTAGTTGGATTAATAATAAGTGGTAATAAGGGACACCAATATTATGAAGTATCAATGGTCTACCCACCCCTTTATCAATGTACCTTTTAAGGCATGTACTTATATAGATTAAGTCTTGATGGGTTCTTACAAGATGTAAAGCATCCATATTTTATAATAGTTAAAAATATTATGTGTATACATATGGCCCACTCTAATCTCATCACATATCACTAAGGTACAATAGGAGATGGTGCTTTGAGAAAGAACATAAGAATTCATAACACTAATGCTAAATTTTTTTAAAGTATTCTAAAGCATAAAATAATTTAAAAGTAAATGTATGCGTGCCTTGACTTACCTTTATCACTAGACGATTGTTTGTTATGTTGTTAGTTTTGATTGTGTATGGTGAAAACACTATTTTTGACAAACCCAAGAATAAAAACTAAAGAGAAAAAATAAATAAATGCAGGAAAGCTTAGATAACTAGTGCTAAGGATGGGATGTACTTGGGAATTTGGCAATTTGTGATGATAAGTGCTATGTTAGACCAAATGACCAAGTCAAAATAACAAGAGTAAACTAGGTAACCAAAAATTCAAGGCTACTAAAGACCAAAAAAACTCAAACTACGAAGATTGGGTACTTATGTGAAAAAGTAGGTAGTGCCATAGAGTTTATTGAATTATCCTATTCCAATCTATTGGCTATCATACCCCAGTGGACCTTAGATCTATATGAGGCCAACTATAGAGTTTGAGTTTTGATTAGAGATAGGATATGTGCTTGTAATCACATATTTTGGTGTGATATTAACTTTTGAGATTTGTAAGTTGCCTTTTGTATACCATTTTATTTTGTTTCAAATGATATGGATTTTAAATTTCTTAATGGCTTTGTCTATTCCTCCTCCATATGGATTTGGAAAAACAAACATGGGTACTGTAGATGACTTTATTGAATACTGGGTCTTGGTTTCTAAGAGAGATAAATTTAGAGAGCATGGGTCTAAGATTCTTGTAAATATAGGTGAAATAAAAGTGATATCTTGACTTCAACCTTGTTTTATCCAATGTGGAGTGAAAGGAGAGTAAATCAAGAGGAGTGACACATGGAATGATTTGAATTACATCAAATTACAAAAAATGTGACAAAGGGTTAAAAAAGGGATTTGATGACAGTAAAGTTTGATTCCTTATCATAATAATGAGGGAAGTAGAGGAAAACATACTAAAATATATTTTTTATGAAAATTCCATCTATCAAAAGAAGCAAAGGCTAAATTTTTGAACAAGGATCAAATACATATTCGAAAAAAATAGATGATAAGATGGTAATTTTATGAGGAAGGCTAGGTCCTATCCATGGTCTTATATTGTAACTCATAAAAGAGAAACCCATGAGGGTGATGTTGACCAAATTTTGGCAGTGTTGACCCAATTTTACCCCTCTGGCAAAATCTCGGTCACCTTCTACACCTACTTTTGCAAGGCCAGTCAATTTCAAGTTGCAATCCATCTTCAGGTTCATGCTCAATTCAACGAAAAAAGTTCAAGTCAATGGTTCAATTGTCTAAGTCCCGAGAAAATTCAAGTTTTATGCAATGGGCGGCAAAATTACCGCCCATAACACTGGCAGGTAAAAAGAGACCGCCTACACACAAGTAATGGGCGGAAAAATTGCTGCATGAAGCAGCCGGTGGAGAAAAGGAGGCCGTCAACATCGGCCGACGTAGGCAAAACTATCGCGCTCGGCAGCCCACTCGACCGACGTCGGCAAAGCTGCCGCAGTCGGTAGTAAATCGGCCGATGTCGACAAAAGTCCCACATATAGTCAATGACAGTAGGCGGTAAAATTACCGCCCACAACATCAAGCGGCAAAAAAGGCCTGCAGAACATAGGAAAAGGTCTGCCTAGCTGCCAGAGGAGAAGACCAACATGCAAAACGAGGCAACAAGAGTGGTCTTGGCAGACTTGTGATGTCATCTACAGTGTTTTCTCTCTTCCTAATGAATACTAAGGCTATCTCTTCCCATATAAATACACAGACTTGGTTATTTTATGAGGATCTTCTCACACTTTTGTAAAGAGCACTGCTCTCCAAATTCTCCACCTAAATCAATAAAAGATAGCTTTTACCTCTATTTGGATGGATTGTGCAGAGTATGCCTTGAATGTTAATCTGTGTCCAGTCATTGTCTCTTGATGCTCTCACAGGTTCAACACCAGCAAACCTATGATCTACAAAGTGCCACTGTCTATTTCTGTCAGGAGTAGAGTTCTATTTTGGAGGTATAGAATAGGTGAGGTCACTTACAGTGTGTATTTCTCAGTACCTTGGTGAGTCCCTGTTTCCTGTGCTTTCCATAAGAACCTCCCTGTCATCCCAGAGACCTGGTCTTTTTTGCCAAATCTGAGTGTATGTATGTTTTGTTTGGTCCGAGTGTGGATGTGGGAAGGTCACTTTCATTTTTGGTGTATCACCTCTTTACAGTAGGTTGTTTGCTTTTTTGCACTTTCTTCCCTTTTCATCCCCCCAGTATATCTATATATCTATATTTTTGCACTGCTTGAAACAAACAAGATACATCAGAGGGAACTAGCCCATACCTATAGACTCTCCTCTCCTGCTTCACCATCCCACAGGTGAGAGAGGGGTTTCCATGTTGCGAGGAGAGGACAGGAATCCATTTTCCTGCCAACTGGGTGCACTTTCCAGCGTCAACAGTTTTGGCACGCCCGGTGGGACTTAGACAATTGAACCATAATTTTATCAATTTCTAACGCAGTAGTATTTCAAGATTGATTCTGGTCCCGCTATAGTCATTCCAAAGATTTCAAACATCTGGCGACTCCACTGGTAAGAGCTCAGTTCTTTATTTTAAGACCAGTCACTTAAACTTCTATGCCAAAGGTTACCACAAGGTCAGTGTCAAGAAGGGTCCCTTTTGAATTCATTGAGCTACCTTTAAACTCTACTAAAAGGCTCAAGTTTGAAATAACTCACCCTTATCCATTAGTAAATCCTCCTAGACTTGTTGCTAGGAACACCAACCCAGCTCAACCACAGTTACAACCTATTCCGGCCATGGCATTGCCTTTTACAGCTTTCCGCGGTGAGAGCCCTTTAAACCTCCCACGCTATGATCTGATTCCTGGAATGGCTCTAAAAAATGTGCCCTCTTTTGATGGAGTGGGACCTATTACAGTTGTTGAGAATACCAAGAATATTGCCAACCTTTGCAATATTCACAATATAACAGAAGAAAATATTGCCATCAGACTGCTAGCCTTGTCTCTGAAAGGGAAAGCTCTCGACTGGTATGGCACCTTGCCTGTGAATTCCATACATTCCTAGAACTAATTGGGCACTCATTTAACTGATCATTTTGGGGAAAAAAGTGATGGCCTCTCTCTTGCTGAGCAGCTGACAACTATAAAAAGAGCTCCACACGAGTATATGCAGGACTTCAACAAGCGGTTTCAAAAGACATGGGATAGAATTCCCATCCTGGTAAGGCCGACTCCTAGCTACACTTTCTTGTACTATCTAAAAGCATTGAATAGTGATATTACCATTATGATCCAATCTATGGGAGGACACATATTGCCTACTGCTTATGATGTTGCCATAGCAGCCGAGAATTGCTTGGTACAAGCTGGAAAGATCACTCCTAGGCCCCACATGCCACTTTTCCTAGAGATGCTGCCCCCTATACAGACAGTTGTTCCCATAATTGCTCCCCTACCCACCATTGAGAAGCCAGCTGTTGTTCTGATAAATGAACTACATGAGGTTAAAAGCCTGCTACAAAACATGTCAAATGAACTGGTAGCTCTTAAAAGACAATAAGCCCAAAATAACAAGCCGAATCCGAGTTATCAACATTATGGTCAAGCACCTAAAAACCCATTTCAAGGCTATAATCAAGGATAGGGTCAGCTCACTCAGACCAAGCCTTATCAAAATTATAACCTAGGCCCCTCTTCGTCATCTAAAGCCATGGTTCCCACTCAGAACAATCTAGTACAGGAGCAGCCTAACTGTTCGACCATGGGACAAGGTCAAGAGCAAGCTATCTACATGAATGATATGATGAATTTTTTCTAGAATTTAGAAAATCAGGCTGCTGATTTTTCTTAATTTTTTGAGTTTCCAGCTCAGCCCAGCACGAGTAACAATCAAACTCAGCCAGATTCTACCCTGATAAATCACGAAGAGGGCGAGCTTTGTGCAATTAATCATGGGGGCACTGCAGACAATCAGGCTGATTGCATTACAGCCAACATGAGATTTAAAAGAAGAGCAGTTGGAGAAGTGCAGGCTTCCCCTCAGGTAGCAATGAATCCTCCATCACACCCATTTCAAAGGGCCCTAATTTCTAGACAACCATTAGCACCTCCAGCTCCTCAGTCTACAGCTCTAGTCGAGATCAGCCCCAAAAAAAGCATGAAAGGAATCACCCCCCAAGTTAATATAGTTGATCAAATGAAGAAATTGCATGTGAGCATTTCTCTATGGGATTCATTGTCTCTTCCAGGACAAAAGGAGGTATTGAAAAAAGAATTGCATGAGCTAGATCGACAGGCCGTCACAGTAGACACTAATAACGTCTTAATGATAAATGGGTAGCCTTCTACTTTGAATCAGGTAAAGAAAGAAGAAAGGACTCCCCCCTTGTATGTATCCTTGATCATAGGTGATTTCTTAGTACACAATTGCATAATCGACAGTGGGGCCATCACTTCAGTAATGCCCAAGTGCATTGCTGATAAGATGGGGTTAAAGTACGAAGCAATGAATAAAGGAGTCTTGCAACTAGATGGGACGCCTGTAAAGACAGTCAGAATCCTGAAAGGATTGAGTTTAACACTGCATGCCTGCCTGACATTCTCAATCCCCCATGATATAGTGGTAGCAAACGTTCCTCCATATTTCACAATCTATTTGTCAAGGGACTTTACGTCTAAGATAGGGGGCTATCTAGCAACAAATTGGTCATATCTGGTTTTCAGAACCAAGTACAGGACCAAAGTGAAAACAAATTTGAGCCACTCTACAAGGACCACCTAGAGCCCTATTCACCCAAGGCAGCGAATGTCAGTTACACCATCATCAATCCAGAAGAGTCTCAGATGGACAAATCTTCATCTTTTGCTCTTGAAGGAATTGCAGATCTACTCTTGGATGAGTGGGGAAGCGATAACTTTGAGCACAATCCTTATAAGTTTATTGAGGAGGCAGACCTTGGCATCTATTGCTTGCATGAAGAAAATGCCGTCATGCCCAATATAATGAAGGAGAACAAAGAAGACCTTGGCCTGTGGCAGCTGTACTTCAACGGTTCCAAAAGTAAACTAGGTGCTGGTGGTGGGGCAATGTTAGTTTCCCCTTCTAAAGAAAGGTACTTTTCAGCTTTCCATTTCTATTTCTCTTGCACATGTAATGTTTCAAAATATAAGTCTTTGATTCATGGACTTGAGTGGGAAAGAAAGAGAGGGATCAGGAAGTTGCAAATCTCGGGGGACAGTGAACTAGTAGTGAACCAAATAAGAGGCCTGAATCTGACCAAGAACTCCTTGCTGAAGTCTTACAAGCACAGAGTCTGGGACTTGATGGAGGATTTCCTTACTCTCAACATTACCTCGATCCCCAGAGAACAAAATAAATAGGCCGACAGACTGGCATCTATTGGCACCCAATTTGATGTTTCAAAAGAGATAAGTAGGGATTGTGGTTTATGCCATTTAAAAGTGGTGGTTCGGCCTTCAATTCTAGACAATATTACAAATTGGCAGGTATTTGAAAGTGACCAGCAGATAGCTCTCTTCCTGTAGGAAGAAGCTGAGTTCGTGGTCCATAATCAAATGAAATTGCAGTAGCAATATGGAGATCAGATTGTTCAATTAAAAAACAATAAACTCCCTAAGGGTCTGGTCACACTTGAAAGTATTTTCAATGGAGAAGACCAACTAAGAGATGACAAAGCATGCATCACTACCAAAGAGGAGAATTATGAAAAAGTTGAAATCTTCAAGGACAAGTTGCTAGCACTTGGTAAGGTCTGCACGTTTCAAGAAAGGCAAGCTTTCATTCTGCTGTGTCAAGAGTTCACCGATATTTTTGCCTAGAATTATAGCGATTTGAAAGGCTTTGATCCAAGACTCGCCCAGCACACCATTGAATTAGAAGAAGGTGCAAAACCAGTCATGCAAAAATAGAGGCCTGTTAATCCAATGATCGAACTCCTTATGTAGAAAGAATTGGTCAAGTTGACTGAGTCTGGCATTATATTTCCGATCAAACATTCCTCATCGTTGGCCAATTTGGTTCCAGTTAGAAAGAAAAATGGGGAAATCAGGCTATGCATCAACTTCAGAGACCTTAATAAAGTCTCTTTAAAAGATCATTATCCCCTTCTGAACATAGAGCAGATCCTCCAAAAGGTAACTGTTTCAAATGCTTCTCCCTCCTGGATGGTTATTTGGGATATAATCAGATTTTGGTGCGAGACTGCGACCAATACAAAACAGCCTTCACCACTAAATGGGGAACATTCACCTATCAAAAGATGTCTTTCAAGCTATCCAATGCTATTGCTACCTTCTATTGAGCCATGGACATGGATTTCAATGGTTTGATAAATAAGAACGTGCTGGTGTATCTCGATGATATAACAGTTTTTTTCAGGGAGGTGGGACAACACATGGAGCACCTCAGGCAAATTTTTGAGAGGTGCAGGGAATTTGTTATCTCCCTGAACCCAAAGAAATGTGTATTTGTGGTTCATGAGGGGAAACTTCTTGGCCACATTGTGTCCAAGGAAGGTTTGTCTATTGACCCTGAGAGAGTCTGCTCCATCTTGGAGATGTCCCTACCAAAGCACAAAAAAGGCTTGCAGAGTTTCTTTGGCCAGACAAATTTCATTCAGAGGTTCATTCTGAATTTTGCTGAAATAGTTAAACCCCTAACCGTTATGCTGGGGAAGGGTGAAGAATTCAAATGGACAATGCCAAGAAAAGATATCTTTGAAGCTTTCAAATAGGCTTTGACCCAGGCTCCCACTCTAATCAGCCCTGACTTCAACAAAGACCTCAATCTCTATACCTTCAGCAATGGAGAAGTAATATCTGCTATGCTTACCCAAGCAAATAGTGATGACCTCGAACAACCACTCGCCTTCTTCAGCCAAGGGTTAGAGGACTTCAAAATTAGGTACACCTACATAGAGAAACAAGTCCTGGCAGTGGTGTGCAGCCTGAAGAAATTCAGATATATGTTGTCAAACAGCAGGATCCATCTCATGGTTCCACATCCTGGCGTCAAGGATTTATTGACCAATCGAGACTTAAATGAGAAAAGAGTGGGATGGATCACCAAGGTAATGGAGTATGAATAGACATCAAAATCACCAAGTTGGTAAGAGGAAGGGGCCTATGTGAACAGCTAGCTATAGATTTGAGACAAAAGGATGAAGACAGCTTGTTGATCCATGATGTAGCCACTGCAGAAGAACTAGCTACCGTAAGAGATTGGATGCTGAACATGAGGTGTTTCCTTCTTACGGGTGAATGTCCATAGGGTCTCGGTAGGGCTGGAAGAAGGTATTTTAAACTTCAGTCCCTTCCTTACGTTTTGATTGATGGAGTATTATTCAGGAAGGATCTCTCTGGGGTTCTCCTGAGATGCATTGACTCCAGTCAGGCTGATAAGGTATTGGCTGAGTTTCATGAGGGGCCAGCAGGCGGCCATTTCACCTCTAAGACCACAGTAGCAAAAATAATGAGAGCTAGCTATTTCTGGCCCACTCTTTTTAAGGATACTTATGCCTAGGTAAGGAAAAGCCAAAAGTGTGCACTTTTTGATGGAAAATAATGATTCGCTGCCATGCCCCTACAACCCATTCAAGTTGAACAACCATTCATATAGTGGGGCCTAGATTTCATAGGGATGATCAATCCTCCCTCCAGTGCCAGACACAAGTGGGTCTTAACTGCTATGGATTATTTCACCAGGTGGGTGGAAGCCATTGGTTTGAAGGAAGCAAACGAAAGTGTAGTTCTAGATTTTTATGAAGACCTAGAGACACATTTCGGGGTCCCAGCCACTATAATTTCAAATAATGCCTTGGCTTTTCTGGGAACCAAAACTAGTGAATGGGCACTAAGGTATGGTATATACCTCAGCACTTCATCAAATTACTACCCGCAGGGGAATGGGCTGGCTGAGTCCACTAACAAAAAATTGATTAGGATTATAAAGAGGACCATGGAAGAAAATCAAAAAACTTGGCATGCCAAGTTGAAAATAGCTCTATGGGCCAATCGAATCACTCTGAAAAGATCAATCAAAAATTCTCCATATACGCTTGTGTATGGAAGGGAAGCAAGGCTTCGTATCTCACTCGAATTGCCAGCACTGGACCTCGCTCATTAGCTACAGTTAGAAGAAGGAAGTAGCATGGAGGTCAAGTTGTGTGAACTAATGGAGCTCCAGAAGGTAAGGAATCGGGCCATGGTCTCGATGATCAGTCACCAATAGTAGGTGAAAAGACATTTTGACAAGAAGTCTTTGTCAAAAAATTTTGCTGAAAGAGACATTGTCTTAAAATGGGACGAAGACAGAGCTAAGCCTAGAAAACATGCAAAATTTGATGCCCTCTGGAGCGGTCCTTACATGATTACTCAGTGCAAGCAGCATAATGCGTTCCAGCTCTCTAGGTTGGACGACAAAGAATTATGTATCCTAGTCAACGGGATACATCTGAAGCATTGTCACTAAATTTTGGTTTGGTTGTACATAGTTTCCCTTGCTTTCTTTCCTATTTTCCCTAAGTGCAATTTGCACAGTTAGTTGTTTTTAGTCTTGTGTGTTTCCCTTTGTGTGTGGGGGTAAATTCTGTATATTTTGATTCTGGGATCTTTTGGGCTATTGTTAATTCTTTCAAGCTACATTTGAATCTGTGCCTAATGGTATTCAAAGGCAACTGGGTCCTAAACATAGCAGGCATGCTTCCCATGGAAGTCACCAATTTGTTGACCCAATTTTGCCCCTCTGGCGAAATCTCAGTCACCTTCTACACCTGCTTTTGCAAGGCCAGTCAATTTTGGGTTGTAGTCCATCTTTAGGTTCATGCTCAGTTCAATGAAAAAAGTTCAAGTCAATGGTTCAATTGTCTAAGTCCTGAGAAAATTCAAGTTTTATGCAATGGGCAGAAAAATTACCTCCCACAACACTGGTGAGTAAAAAGAGACCACCTACACACAAGCAATGGGCAGCAAAATTGCTGCGTGAAGTAGCTCGCAGAGAAAAGGAGGCCATCAACATCGATCAACGTTGGCAAAATTGCTGCACTCGACAACCCACTCGACCGACGTCGGCAAAGCTGCTGCAGTCGATAGTAAATCGGCCGACGTCGACAAAAGTCCCACATACAATCCACGATAGTGGGTGGTAAAATTACCGCCCACAACATTAGGTGGCAAAAAAGGCCTGCAGAACACAGGAAAAGGTCCGCCCAGCCGCCAAAGGAGAAGACTAGCATGCAAAATGAAGCAACAAGCATGGTCTTGGCAGACTTGTGATGTCATCTACAGTGTTTTCTCTCTTCTCAATGAATACTAAGGCTACCTCTTCCCATATAAATACACAGACTTGGTTATTTTATGAGGATCTTCTCACACTTTTGTAAAGAACACTGCTCTCCAAATTCTCCACCTGAATCAATAAAAGACAATTTTTACCTCTATTTGGATGGATTGTGCAGAGTATGCCTTGAATGTTAATCTGTGTCCAGTCATTATCTCTTGATGCTCTCACAGGTTCAACACCAGCAAACCTATGATCTACAAAGTGCCACTGTCTGCTACTGCCAGGAGTAGAGTTCTATTTTGGAGGTATAGAACAGGTGAGGTCACTTACAGTGTGTATTTCTCAGTACCTTGGTGAGTCCCTATTTCCTGAGCTTTCCATAAGAACCTCCCTGTCATCCCAGAGACCTGGTCTTTTTTGCCAAATCTGAGTGTATGTATGTTTTGTTTGGTCCGAGTGTGGATGTGGGAAGGTCACTTTCATTTTTGGTGTATCACCTCTTTAGAGTAGGTTGTTTTCTTTCTTGCACTTTCTTCCCTTTTCATCCCCCTCAGTATATCTATATATCTATATTTTTGCACTGCTTGAAACAAGCAAGATACATCAGAGGGAACTAGCCCATACCTAGAGACTCTCCTCTCCTGCTTCGCCATCCCACAGGCGAGAGAGGAGTTTCCATGTTGTGGGGAGAGGGCAGTAATCTATTTTCCTACCAAGTGGGTGCACTTTCCAACGTCAATAGGAACTTTAGGCTAAAATTGGGCACCCCTATTTTTAAAATTAGCCACCTAAGTCTATACATTTGGCTAGGTCCAGTATGCAGGTTTCATTTGGAAGAAGTGTTCTATACAAAGCCCATAAAAAATTTATAAGTCCAATTCTTTCAAAAAGTTTGGTGTTGTTATTTTTCTAATCTTTTACATAGTGTTGGGTGAATATTTTGTCGTCAACTAACTGATGACAAAATGGGGATATCAGCCACATCATAAGGGAGATTTACATGACGAGAAGTGTGGGTTTACCAGATCTGGACGAGGTAGATCTCTCCTCTCATCAAGGGGAGGTTTCCTATCAATATTTACGTGCTATAAGCATATATATAATTAAGCAGAAAATAACACATGGGGGTGGTATAACAGCATCTACTTCTATTTTTCCAGAAGTAATGTATAAAGAACAAAAGGGAGAAAATCCTGGTCTAATGCTAACAACATTCCTCTTCTTTCAGGAACGGTATTAAACAGAGAGCGAGAAATCACCTGAAGTAACAAAGGCACAAGAACACTCACGCAAGTACAAAGTCTTCCGTAGCTTCTTCACAGATTGAGAACAAGTATGACCATAGAGTAAAGTGAAGCACAAAGTCTTCACCTGAAACTACAAAAGATAACTGAATCTCAAAGACAAAAGTAGCACAAAGTCTACCTTCTATCCTCTAGAAACGCCCTTAGATAACATAAACACACCCACTGCTTATAAGATCAGATAAACAAGATATTACCAGGAAAAAGACATAAGAGCTATTTCCTAAATAACACAGATAATCTCAACACAGTCTGAAATAAACCTGCTTCTCATTTATTCAATCAAAATATGATTTACAAATTTGAGCACAAAGTCTCAAAAGTTGTTTCAATTTCAGTAGTGTTTGCTATTAAATTTTCCAGAAGAAGTTTACAAATGAGGTCTCCACTATATATAAGGAGAAAAACCTCAAAAACAGAAAATAATAAAATATAAAATATCTTGGTCAAAGATGACTCATCTTTGACTTTTAGATATTTTCCAAAATATTTACATGTAATTACATATTACAAAATTGCATGCATTCTGCACAAAATAGAAATGCATAAGGATAGAAGAAGAGAGAAGGGGAGAAAGAGAGTCAATTCTTGTTACTGGACTTCTTCAGATGAGCATCATACATGGTGATCAATGCCTAAATTCCTATGCTATCTAGCACAACTGCATTCTTAAAGATGACTCTTGCTCTGATCAGCACATCTTTCAATGCTGTGATGGCTTTAGAGTGGCCAATTAACCTGGATTTCAAGTTCTCCAAAGTTAACTGAGCATCCAGAATGTTGTCCACTGAAGTCATTGAAAAAGACGCTTCTTCATAATCTTTCCAGATCATCTCTTTGAAACCCTGAATCATTTCCTCTACCGAAAGGAACTGATGGTCCTTGGAAGTCAAGTTGCATGGCAGCTCTTCTAACTTGTTCAACAGGCTCAGGTCACTCTTTTCACTGGCTTCCTTGAAAGCTTTGAGATCATCAATTAAGTCTTTGAGTACCTGAATTCTGAAGACCATTGACTCTTTGATCTCAACATAGGAATCTTTGTTGGGGATGACACCGATAGATATCAGGGTACTCTTTTTGAGATCTTTCATTTCTTTCCATCTGCTGAGATCTTTCTCTAAGCCCTCAATTTTCTGAGAAATAAGGGAGACAAAATCATCTACCTGAGCTTTCAACCTCTTCATTTTACCTATTCTTTCTGTAGCTTCTGATAGCAAAGAGACTCCCTGATTGTGCATTCTTTCAATATATTCTTCCATAACCTTCCCCTTTAAATAGGTCTTTTCAACTTTCTGAATGACTAAATCATCCACGGAAAAGGCCTCTAGAGTCGCTGCTTCAGGGGGGATAGTGAACCTTTAGATCACTACTGTTAACTACTCAGCTTTGGCTTTATAATAGTCCTTCATCTCCTTTTCTCTATCAAATTTTTGGACCATAATGTCCATTGTTGACTGAAGATCGCTCTTTGCACCTTCGTGAGTAACTTTGCCAAGTTCAACATGAGAGATGGAATAGCTGCTCATCTCAAAACCCTCAAGGGTTGCATCCTAAGGAGGCTTGGCAATTTATAGAAATTTTTACCCCTTTTCTTTGACCAACTTGGAGAGGATTTTTGGCCTCTTAGGAGCCCTTGCTTTTGCCGACACTATCTTGCCAAAATCGAATTCATCTGGGGAGATGGCCATTTTCTTTCTTTTTGGTGTGAAAGTAGACATCCAAGGCGGAAGAGAAGTACCTATTGTAACAATAGTTGCCTCTGCCGGTGTCACTGTAGCAGTTTCCACACTACTGGTGGTGACAGTAGTTGTATTTAGAGTAACTGGCGAAACTGTATCAACTACTGATTCTAGCTCAGGTGCAGGGCTCAGTGGCAGGTTGAAAGACGGAGATGATAGACTCAGAATGGACCTGAAAGAGCGAGGAGAACCTATTGAAGGACCCTGAGGATCACCAAAAACAACTCCAGAAGGGGAAGCGGCTTCGAAAGAGGGAACACTGATTGGAGAGATAGGAAAAGCGGGTAATACAGGAGACTGAGGGGGAGAAGGAGAGGCGCTCTAGATCAGCTATGTTTATTTCGGCGAGATTGGAGACCCAACACTTGGTCATTTTGAAGGTTGATCCTGTGTCATTATGGGTTGAGCTACCTGTGCCTTAGGGCTTTGTTCCTTGGTTCCTTTAGCTGTCGTTTCAGGCTCTTATGTAGGCTTAGGCTTTTTGGAGACAAAAATGATTCTAGACTTGTGAGGCCTAGAAGGAGAAGGAACGTCACCTTTGTTTTTTGTTCGGTTCTCTGCAATCCTTCTCAATTCTGCTTGGTATTCAGCCTCTGATCCTGTGATGAGTTCTTTTAGGGTGATCCCTTTGGCTGCTAACCAATCATTAGTGTTAGCCAATATTGGTTTGAATCTCTTTCTCAGAGAAGTCAGTTTCTTCTGAGACCAATTAATTGGAGGGAGAGGGGAACTAGCGACCTTTTCTGCTAGATACCTATTGTTTATGATATTCCCATCATCGATTAATCCTGAAGGGATCTCTGCATGTCTAAGGTACTCTATCTGCTCTAGTGTGAGACGGCAATAGTCCATCTTTTTTACCTCATCAGTCGTCCTCATGTCCACCCAAATATCCTCAATCATGGGCTCGTGGAACTAAGTTTTCTTTCGGATCATCTCTCTAACTCCTCTGTAGTCAAATTTCTCCCGTCTTTTGAATGGTTTGATGGTAACCATCTGCATTTCTATTTCCATGATCCTGGCTTTAGTTGATGTAGCAACTAAAAACCAACCAATCTAGATAGGAAACTTGAAATTGGGTCTCTTAAGTTCCATCTATTTTGCGTGCATGACAGCCAGTTGTTGGCAAAGCTCCATTAGGACTAACCTGTCTGAAGGGAATTTGGAGAGCATAGAAGGGTATCCTTAGTAAAAACCCACCTACAGATAGCAAAAAATAGGGAACTAGAGGAACATACAGCCATAACCATTCACTACCGTCCAGGCCTCGTCTGATATTCTCTTCTACTCCAGCTGAGGATCGAAGAGACACAAAAATGTGGTGAAGAATGCATCATTTATTCATCTAAAATGATGTGTTGACCCCTAAATCATCAGCTGCGGATAGTATGAGTAGACCAGGGTGGTCTTTCTATCTCCCTCTATTGTCAAACCTAGGAAAGATCACATTGCAGCAGCTATATAGACCAGGTACGAGGTCATGTAGAATTTGAAGGAGGTCTGTACCCTGGTCAATTGTTCATGGATAGCGTTGCTGATCTGTTCCCCCCAAAAGATGGTTTGCTTACCCTGAAAGATGATCTTAATGAATGAATACATCCATTCATGGAATTGTGAAGAGGATGGGAGACCCCGTACTCTGCTGAGGAGGGTGATTAGGTCACCAACTTCTTCGACAAAATCACTTTTAGGGAAGCTCTTTGGCCATCTAGAGAGACTGGTCCTTGGGGTTTTTAGCCATTTATGGTTCATGACTTTCTTTTCCCTTTCGGGGTCTTTGTCGTACTCCTTTTGTGCATTTTCAAAGTCAATTTGAGTTACTTCGGTGGCTGGAGGACACAGAAAAACTTTGTCGATAAAATCAGGGTCCAACCGAATTATCATGCTGCCATTGACATCTGAGACCGATCTGGTCTCTTTGTTGTAAAAGCACGTGCACTGGAGGACAAATTCTACATGATGTGCTACTACAGGAAAGGCGGCCACCAAGTGGATGTTGCTCTCAACAATCCTCTTTATCCCAGTGCTGGGATTTGTTGCCTTGATTCGCTCTAGGAATTTGGCCATGTCTACGTGGCCGATCTCGGTATCTCGAATGTCATCGACATTCGAAGTGACTGATGTGAGTGGGAAGACGCCCTGGTACTTGTATTTCATAGTCTTCACCTTTGAGGGAGATGCTTCTGTCATAGAGGATGATCTTGATTAGATGGGAGCAGATGTACAAGAGCTCGCTGAAGGTGCTAAAAAATGAGCGTGCCACGAGGTCGGATCCACGAGTTGGTGCTTTGAAACGTCACTTGAGGCACTCAGGTGCAAGAGGTAGGAGGAGAGGAAGAAGCAATGAGAAGAAAGAGGCTCAAATCGAAATATATAGGGTGAAAAACTCACCCCAACAACCCGCCACGCATAGCCATTAATGCCTTGCATGGAAATCAAGACGTGCAAGGGCGGCGATTTTCACCGCCCTTGCATGAAGTCGGTCTCTTTTTGTAGGGGTGGTGAAAATCACCACCCTTGCAGGTCAGATTGCAGGGGCGACGAAAATCAGTGCCCTTGCAGGAAATATGCAGGTGCGGCAAAAATCACCGCCCTTGCAAGAAATGTGTAGGGGCAGCGAAAATCACCGTCCTTGTAGGAAATGTGTAGGGGTGGCAAAAATTGCCGCCCTTGTAGGAAATGTGTAGGGGCGGTGAATTTTGCTGCCCTTGCACAAAAAACAAGGGAAATGCAGAGGCAGTGAATTTTGCTGCCCTTGCATAGAAAAATAAAAGGAGACCAACTCTGGAAGGAGAAAAAAGGGGAAGGGAAAACTTGGCTTGGACGAGATAGTAACCACTCCTCGATCCGACCAAGATGAAAATGAATTATAAAATTTGTATCAAAAAATGAACTTAGAGAGACAAAAGATGAAACTCACAAGTTTCATAGGGGGTTGCTTCCAAAATGAGCTAAGCTAATTTTGGAAACAATAGATGGCTCCTGTTGGAGAACTTCTGTTTAATTGAAATGATTAGCGGAAGCAAAATCCAGTCTCTAAGTGCCTTCATCCAAGCCATTGGGCTATGGAGTTGAGCGAAAAATGAGAAAGAAAAATAGACAAAACATAAGAACTGTACATATTTTACAAACGGACTCATCCAAGCTTTAAGGGTTGAAAAGCTTTAGATGCTATCCATTGTGAGGTAGTGTAAAAGGTGTTCCATCTTTATACTCTAGCAAAAAGCTGGCCTCACCATAGAGCTGTCGAATGGTGAATGGACCCCTCCACAGGGAGTCGAATTTGCCGTGCATCCCTTTTGGTTCTCGTCGCTTGTCCCATAACAAGACTTGATCTCTGACTTGGAACTCTTGCACTCTAGCTCTCTTATCAAAAAGTGCTTTCACCCGGTCCTGATGTTCCTTGATCCGATCCACCACCATAACTCGTTGTTCATTCAGCTTGGTCAGACACATGATCCGCTTGTCAACTGAGCTTTCGAAGGTTGGGTCTTCGATTGCTCTAGTTAATCTGAGTGCTGGTAGTTCAAGGGTGATGGGAATTTATGCATTTCATCCATATAGGAGTTGGAAAGGTGACATACTTATAGCTCTTTTGGGGGTTATCCTGTCAGCCCATAAAGTGTCATACAAAGCTTTGTGCCATGTTCTCTGATTGTCGTCCACCAATTTCCTGATAATGGTGACCAGGTTCCTGTTACTCAATTCTGCTTGTCCATTTCTTTGAGGGAAATAATCTGAAGTGTGAAACAAGGTAATCCCATAATGGAAACAAAATTGAGTGATTTCATGCGACGAAAAATAGGCCGCATTATCTGTCACAATTTTAGTGGAACCCCAAACCTGGAGATGATATTTTCTTTGAGAAAGCTGCATACTACTTCAAACGTAGCATTATTGGTTGGTATGGCCTCTACCCACTTAGTAAAATAATCCATCATGGTGAGGACATAATCATGTCCGGCACTTGAAGACGGGTTAACTGCACCAATGAAATCAATACCCCATTGCTGAAATGGTTCCTCGATCACAACTGGCTTGAGGGGCAAATCAGGCAGCTTAGGCTTTTCAACGAATTGCTGACATAGCTCACACCTCCGCACCCATTTGTAAGCATCCTAAAAAAGTGTGGGCCAATAGTACCTTGCTCGTAGAATTTTGTGTGCCATCACCAGTGCAGAGAAATGTCCTCCACAGGCCAAATTGTGGAAAGATTCTAAAAGTCTTTCTTGTTGAGCTTTGTCGACACAATGAAGAAATGCCCCGTCCAAGTTTCTTTTATAAAGGCCATTGTCCCACAAAACATAACCAACTACTTTCAATTTAACATTCTATTTTTCTTTAAAATAAAGATGAGCAGGACACTCGCCATATGTTAGGAAATGAGCAATGTTAGAATACCACTCATCAGTAGTGGTGATAAAGAGAACTGTGGGCATGCTTTTGATATCTTATTCTTCACTTTTTAATTCATCTGGAATAGTGTTGGCGATAAATTGGCAGAGACCCCTTCCTCGTACAAGCTTGGTTGGTTTGATGTCCAGATCAAATTCCTGAGTTTTGGCAATCTAGTTACCTCTCTTTGTACCAAACTCTTGCTAAGTCAAAATAGATTTTATTGTTGTATCTGGTACGAGAACTTTGGTGTGAGAATTCAGGATATAAAACTTGAAATGCTTGACAGCCTTGACCACGGCGTATGCATGTTTCTCCATAAGGGAATATTTCAATTCGTGATTTTTGAGTGGGAAACTCATGAATGAAATAGGAGATTCTGCATTTTCTAAATTTGGTTAAACCAAAATAGCTAATAGTGTATGCTCAGAGGCATAACTATATATCTTGAAACCTTTAGTATAGTCCAGACAGACCAAGACTGGTGCCCGAGCAATTGCTTCTTTAATTTCTTTGAACGCTGATTTTCCCTCAGCGGTCCACCTAAATGTGGCATTGCTCTTCATCATGTTGACAATGTGACGGGTTTTCTCAGCAAATTTCAGAACAAATCTCTTAAGGAAATTCACCTTTCCAAAGAAAGAGTGAACTGCGGTCTTGGTGGTAGGCAGAGTAAGTTCCTGGATGGACCTAACTCTTTCTGAATCAATTCTGATGCCTTCTCGGGACACTATGTGTCCGAGAAGTTTCCCTTCAGTTACTCCAAAGATAGATTTCTTTGGGTTTAATGAGATGCCGTTTTGACGGCAGCGTTCTAGTACCTTTTGCAAATGGTGAACATGCTCAGAATGTTGTTTTGAAAATACCGTCAAATCATCTAGGTACACTACAATGAATTTTCCCATTACATCTTTGAAAGCGAGATCCATGGCCCTTTGAAAAGTGGCACCTACATTTATTAGATTGAAATGCATCCTGTGGTAAGCAAAAGTGCCCCAGGGTGTGGTGAACGTTGTTTTGTGTTGATCTGTTTTCCTGACCTCAACTTGATTGTAACTCGAAAAATCGTCAAGCATTGATAACATTTATGAACCTGTTACCATCTGTAAGACTTGATCCATAATGGGGAGGGGGTAGTTATCTTTTAAGGATAACTGATTCAAGTTCCTAAAATCTACATAGATTCGAATCTCACCATTTTTCTTTCTGATGGGTACTATGTTAGCAACCCATGTTGAGTGATGGATCGGAAAAATTATCCGAGCATCCAGCATCTTTTGTATCTCAGCTAAAATAGTACCTGAGATTTTTGGATTATATTGCCTGGATTTTTGTTTGTAAGGCACAGAGTTGGCTTTCAGGGGGATGTCATGACGGATGTCATGTGGCCTGAGAGATTTCAAGTCATCGTAAGAATAAGCCAACACATCCCTATATTGACGGAGTAAACTAGCAAGCTCAAACCTTTTTTTGAAAGTGTAGCATTTCCCAATGTTTACCATCTTAGGATCATGCTTGGTCCCCAAGTTGACTTGATAAAAATCTTGAGAAGAATTTGAATCTATTCATTGTTGTTTGACAAACCTGTCATGGTTATCAAACAGCTTTTCTAGGGAAACCAAACCTTTGGGAATCTTATTCCCTTTGAGCTGTAGAAAATCTTCACCTATATTGACCTGGGTTTCAGGGGTTAGTCCACACTCTCGGAGCTCACTACCTTCAAAACACAGTTGTTTGAAAGTGTCTTTTTGCTCCAAGAAGGCGATGATTTGATCATCATTGTTAAACACTTGCCAGTGGTTGGCATTGTCTGGTACACTTGATCGAAAAACCAGCTCAATAGTATACTTATCTCCCTTAAAATCTGGGTGGGGAATTATGAGGGTGGTAGAGACAGCCAATGCATCTGCTCGATCATTGAATTCCCTCGGAATGGCAGAGATATTAAAGGCATCAAAATTTTTGATCTGATCCCATACCAGATTGCAGTAATGATGCAACCTCTCATTCTTGGTCTGATAGAAGTTCCTTACCTGACAGACTATCAACTCAGCGTCTCCTTTAGCATGGAGTTTTCTAATGCCCTTTTCTTTGGTAGTCTGTAGTCCAAGCAACAGGGATTCATATTCGGCCATGTTGTTAGTATTATTGAATTGCAATTTGTAAGAAAAAGGAGTAATCTCTTCCTGAGGGGATACCAACACAACTCCAGCTCCTGATCCAGTAGAAGAGAAACTGTCGTCGAACTCCAAGGTCCATAGCTCATCAGGTATTACTTTTTCTATAAAAACTTTTTCGATTTGGGGAAAGGGTTGTTTCATGTGTTCATTTTTCTTAGGCATTCCACCCTTCACATCAGCTAAAACCAAACCCAAATCACCATCCGTAGGAGTTCCATCTAATGCATCGTGGATCTCATCTGTGGATAAGAAATAAGTGTTGGGGATCAACCAACAATGATTACACTCTTACAAAAGCAATAAATGCAGAAATAAATCAGATAGACAAGTAACTAGAATCAAATAATAGCATGAACAAGATATACAAGAAACCACCCTGAAAACTTGTATTAAAACTCTTTACATAAGGAATACAATGAAGAAACACCTTTCTTCCACACCTCTCTCAGATGCACAAGATCTCACACTAGATCTCTATCCCTTAAGAGCTATCTCTCTCAAGCACAATCAAATCCAACAAGTCTGGATTGATTCAACACTCTGTACTATTCTTCAAACTTACAATAGTCTCATAGACTTGCTTGCAAAAACTTAAAGCTTACTTAGCTAAGAAGATCTAATCCTACATATAGAATTAGCAAACGTATGCATGCTCTTACAACAATCAGTTATGCCTCTTGAACAAAGGCTTCTAAATTCAGTCTTGCTAATATTGGAAATGCGGATCGAGACTAAGACTCAAACTCGCCATGCAAACTAACACTACTGTCCACGAAAATAGATTCTGGACGCACAGGCAACCGACGGTGGTTCCTGCCTACTTGCCATGACCGATGTCGACCGACTACCTGCCGACGTCGGCATTCCCTGCACTGCTGCTGACTGACGTCGGTCGCTCCTGACCGATGCCGGTGACTGTGTAGACCCGAATTGCTGAAGTATGCACAAGTGAAGCTTTTAGGCTCCACATCCTAACAATCTCCCACTTGGAGATAAACAGCTGCACCAGTACCTGTACAACAACATCTTCTAGCTCCCACATCTTCAACTCAATCATGAAGACCGATCAAAGTTGAATGAAGATTCAACTTCTCCTTAGTAACCAACTTAGTTAACATATCCGCAGGATTCCTATCTGTATGGATCTTCTCCAGCTTCAACTCACCATCTTCCAATACCTGCCGTATGAAATGGTACCTTAGCTATATGTGTTTAGTTATTGAATGAAAGGCCGAATTCTTGGCCAAATGGATTGCACTCTGACTGTCACTATACAATCTGCAACTCTCATGCTCCCTACCAAGCTCATCCATGAACCGTGTCATCCATATCATCTCCTTGCTAGCCTCCGTGACTGCAATATACTCTACCTCTGTAGTTGACAAAGCAACCACCTTCTGCAACTTAGATATCCAGCTAACTGTCATTCCACCTACAGTAAAAACATAACCTGTAGTGCTCCTCCTGCCATCCAAATCTCCTGCCATATCTGAATCTACATAGCCATGTAGAGAAGTATCTGAACCTCCAAAGCATAAATGCTTGCTGCTGGTTCCTCTCAGATATCTAAGAATCCATTGAACTGCTTTTCAATGTTCCTTACCTGGATTGGCCATATACTTGCTTACCACTCCCACTGCTTGGGCAATATCAGGTCTAGTACACACCATTGCATACATCAAACTTCCTACTGCAGAAGAATATGGAACCTTACTCATGTACTCTACCTCATCATGTGAATCAGGACATTGTTCTTTACTTAACTTGAAATGTCCATCCAAAAGTGTACTTACTAGTTTTGCATCCTACATATTGAACCTCTCCAACACCTTGTTCACATAATCTTCTTATGACAGTATCAACCTGTGATTCTTCCTGTCTCTCTTGATGCTCATGCCTAGGATTTTCTTTGCTGCTCCCAAATCCTTCATAGCAAACTTTTGAGCCAACTTCTCCTTAAGTTCAGAGATCTCCTACATGTGAGATCCTACAACCAGCATATCATCTACATACAACAATAGAATAATGTACCTACCATTATCCAATATCTTGAAATATACGCAATGGTCGGATTGACACCTACTGTAGCCATGCTCAGTCATAAACCTGTCAAATTTCAAGTACCATTGCCTAGGAGCTTGCTTGAGGCCATACAAGCTTTTCTTCAACCTGCACACTAACTTCTCCTTACCTTTGACCTCGAATCCTTCTGGCTGTTCCATGTAAATTTCTTCATTCAGATCTCCATGAAGAAAAGTTGTCTTAACATCTAGCTGCTCAAGATGCAAATCCTCAGTAGCAACCAAAGACAGTACAGTCCGTATAGAAGTCATTTTTACAACAGGAGAAAATATCTCACCAAAGTCAATACCTGGTTTCTATGCAAACCCTTTCACTACTAACCTGGCCTTGTATCTCATCTTTCCATTCTCGCCTTCCTTCAATCTGTAAGTCCATCTATTCTTCAGTATCCTCTTTCCCGCTGGCAACTCAACCAAATCCCATGTTTGGTTCTCACTTAAGGAATCCATTTCCTCTTTCATGCCTAGCTCCCACTATTCCTTGGACTCCACGTATATTGCTTCATCAAAACTCTCTGGTTCTCCACCATCAGTTAGCAATAGGTAAAATAAAGAAGGAGAATATCGAATTGGAGGCTTAATTACTCTCTCTGTCCTCCTGATGGGTGTCTGAGACTCGTCCACAACATGCTATCCACCCAAATTCTCTGACAGTGACCGTCCTCGGTCACTTCTAGGTCTAATTCTGGCCGACGTCAGTTCTGCTTGATCGACCTCGGTTCCTGACCTGCCGACGTCGGTCTCTGTGTGGCCGATGTCGGTACCTATTCTGCCGACGTCGGTTCCTATCCTGCCAACGTCGGTCTCTGTGTTTTTCTGCAAGTGATTATTTCTCTTTCTCGCAAGCTGATTTTGGACCGCTACCTCATCCAACTCTTCATTGCTCTGCCCAGATTGATTCAGCTTCCTTAGCTGATCACAATACATCACTCTCTCATTGAAAACATCTCTGCTCCTGATTACCTTGTTAGTTTCAAGATTCCATAATCTAAAACCAAAATTGTCTGAGCCATAGCCAATAAACGTGCATCTCATAGACTTAGCATCAAGCTTTTTCCTATTTTCCTTATCAATATGCACAAAGGCTTCACAACCAAAAACCTTGAGATATGAGAGATCTACCTGTTTACCTGTCCATGCCTCTTTTGAAATTCCACCATCTAGAGCTGTAGAAGGTCCTCTGTTAATCAGGTACACTGCGGTGTCAACTGCTTGTGCCCAAAACTCTAAGGGCAAGCCGGCATGCAACCTCATACATCTTACACGCTCCATTATTGTCCTGTTCATCCTTTCAACAATCCCATTCTGTCAAGGTGTCCTTGGAACCGTCCTTTGCCTACGGATTCCATTCATGTAACAATAATCTCTGAACTTATGACCGCAGAATTCTCCACCGTTGTCAGATCTCAGGCACTTCAATCTATTGCCTGTTTCATTCTCAACCATAGCTTTCCAAATCTTGAAAGTCTCAAAAACGTCAGATTTCTTTTTAATACTATAGATCCATACCTTTCTTGTGGCGTCATCTACGAATGAAACGTAGTACTGTGATCCTCCAATGGAAGCAACTTGAGCCGGTCCCCACACGTCTGTGTGAACAAGCTGTAGCTTATGCCTCTTCCTAGTAGACCCAGTCTTGAGAAAACTAACCCTTTTCTGTTTTCCAAATACACAGTGCTCACAAAATTCTAGATCAATACCTTTTAAATCTGAAAGCTTACCTTTGGACTTAAGAATTGACATCCCCTTCTCACTCATGTGGCCAAGCCTTGAATGCCACAATTTTGCATCCACATCTGAAGTGGATAAAACAGAAGGAGAAATATTAGTAACACAATTACACAAATAGAGAGTACGTACTCTCTTACCTCTGGCCATAACGAGTGCACCCTTGGTCACCTTCCAAGATTCTGCTGTGAGAGTTATTGTACAACCCTCATCTCCTAACTTACCTACAGAAATGAAATTTCTCTTCAAGCTAGGAACATGCATAACGTCTCTCAACACCCATGTGTTGCTGTTCTGCATCTTTAACTGCACTTTACCTTTGCCAATTATCTTACAAGGTTCATCATCCCCTAAGTACACTATTCCAAAATCACCTTGGACATAGTCACTGAAATACTCTCTGTTAGGGGTGGCATGAAAAGATGCACCTGAATCTACAACCCAAGATTCTATATTATTGTGCAAAGAGAAAATTAAAGCATCCTGTGCAATACCTGCAACCTTGGCTTCATCCTTTCCTTCGTGCTGATTGTCCTCCTTAGGCTTAGACCAGCAATCTCTGCTTATGTGCCCCATCTTTCCACAGTTCCAGCATTGTGGCTTCCTGCCATTCCTGGATTTGGATCTTCCTCTCACCTTAGACTTAGATCTTGATCTCCTCTTGCTCTTTTCTTTCTGCCTCCCTCTGCTCTCCAAATTCAAAGCGTTCCCAGATGTCTCTTCTGTGCTTTTCCTGTGAATTTCCTCATTCAAGATAACACTAACAACATCCTCTACTTTCAGAATATGTGATGCAGATGCAGTATTACTAACTACCATAACTAAGCTGTGCCAGCTTTCTGGCAAAGAACATAATATAAGAAGAGCTTTTATTTCATCATCAAATGCAATATTGACTGAACTTAATTGGTTAACTATACCATTGAAATCATTCAGATGAGTAGAAACAGATCCACCTTCATTCATATGCAAATTAAATAACTGCTTCATAAGATATACCTTATTAGAAGCAGAGGGTTTTTCATACATATTTGCTAAAGTAGACATTAACTCTACCATAGTTTTTGCCTGTGATAAATTGGATATCACAGTAGATGATAAACTGAGCCTTATTGACCCCAGAGCCTTTCTATCAAGAACTTCCCAATCTTCATCCTCCATGTCTTTGGGCTTCTTGGCAATTCCACTTAACGGTAAGTATAAGTCATTCTGATACAGATAATCCTCTATCTGCATTCTCCAGTGTTGATAGTTTTTGCCATTAAACTTTTCCATTCTGAGCTTACTTTCTTCTGCCATTACTTCTCCCACTCAAACAGAAATCCCTGCAAGAACTTCTGTGACTACCCTGTAATCAATAAACACTACACAGATCTGAACCACCTGTTAGTGAACCTGAGCTCTGATACCACTTGTTGGGGATCAACCAACAATGATTACACTCTTACAAAAGCAATAAATGCAGAAATAAATCAGATAGACAAGTAACTAGAATCAAATAACAGCATGAACAAGATATACAAGAAACCACCCTGAAAACTTGTATTAAAACTCTTTACATAAGGAATACAATGAAGAAACACCTTTCTTCCACACCTCTCTCAGATGCACAAGATCTCACACTAGATCTCTATCCCTTAAGAGCTATCTCTCTCAAGCACAATCAAATCCAACAAGTCTGGATTGATTCAACACTCTGTACTGTTCTTCAAACTTACAATAGTCTCATAGACTTGCTTGCAAAAACTTAAAGCTTACTTAGCTAAGAAGATCTAATCCTACATATAGAATTAGCAAACGTATGCATGCTCTTACAATAATTAGTTATGCCTCTTGAACAAAGGCTTCTAAATTCAGTCTTGCTAATATTGGAAATGCGGATCGAGACTAAGATTCAAACTCGCCATGCAAACTAACACTGCTATCCACGGAAATAGATTCTGGATGCACAGGTAACCGACAGCGGTTCCTGCCTGCTTGCCATGACCGACATTGGCCGACTACCTGCCGACGTCAGCATTCCCTGCACTGCTGCTGACCGACGTCGGTCGCTCCTGACCGATGCCGGTGATTGTGTAGACCCGAATTGCTGAAGTATGCACAAGTGAAGCTTTTAGGCTCCACATCCTAACAATAAGTGCCCATGCCTGAAGACTCAAATAAAATTTGGGCTTCAGGTGCTGCGGAGCGGGTAACTACGTACCTGGCTTCTTTTTTAGGAAGCAATTTCTTCATGACGCCTTGAACTGGAATCCTTGCTTCTAATAGGTCCATGCTTAACTCGCCCCCAACATCCTTACAGAAATTCTGCCTAAGCAGGATGCCGTAAGATGCTGGAACATCAGCTACTAGAACCGTCATTTTTATCTGCTTTTCTGGAAAAGCTGGAAAGGCGTATTGGGCATCTTTTATTTGGCCAAGGAGGGGAACCTGCTTGTTTTCCATGGAAAAACACCTCCCAAAAGTTTTGGTCAAAGTTAGGCTGAGAGAATCTGCCACTTTTGTAGGTATGACATTATCTGAAGCCTCGGAGTCTATAATACAATTACTCAGTTTGTAGCCATTTATAAGTAGGGAAACATAGAAAGGTTCTATTTTCTCAAGAGCGATAGGAGGAGTCACAACCAGATTGTTTTGGGCTGGTTGGTCTTTGGAGAGATCAGGAACAACTTTCAAAGAATCTTGTCCTACAGGGACAACTTTATTTTTAACATACTTTGCTAACCTATCAAACTATTCTGGGTTAGCTCTTAAATACTCAACCTCTGTCATCTGAATCTTAGTATTTCTAGCATGATCAATTATATCAAATAATTGAAAAGAAGTTGCAATAGAAGAAGAGATTCCATCATCAGAGGCTTTGACAAGTACTCCACTAGCCTAAGTAGCAAAAGAGGGGGATATCGAGTGATTGGGAGTACTTACTTTTTTATGAGTTACCTGATCTTTTGATTGTAGAGGTAATGGAGTCTCGCATTTGACAATAGAAACTACTGGCCGGGGCTCGTCATCTGCCTTTCCTTTGTTAGTGTGTGAAGCCGACTGATTTTGAGATCTGGTAAAAATAGCGTAAGTTCCCTCTGAATCTTCCCCTTTACTCCCAGCTTCATCTTGGTAATCCAAGAAACTGATATTGGAGTCGCCAGCTAATTCTTCATCTTGTTCATCAAAGAGGTTAGCATTTTCTTGTTGATCTAGCTGTGGTTGAAAGGAGTTGTCATGTTCAGCCTCCAGGTATCCGACCGCTGAATTGGCAGGTGCTACCTCAATGGCTAATCTTCCTGAAGGGGGAGGTAGGCAGTTTGATTGCCCTTGGGTCCAGGCAGTATTACCTTGATATTGCTGATTCTGGAATGTCCTCATGGGTACATCTTGATAGGTAGGAGCAGACGTACCTTGGGCAATTTGTCTTTTCAAAGCTATCAGTTTATTTGTTAATTTTTGCACCATAGGATCTATAGTGCCCGTGGAAGAGCTTTCAGCAGGTGAGGGGAATTTATTTTTACCAAAATCTTTCCTAATCTTGCCTTCCAAGATAAGATCATCTTCAATCTCAGTAGCCAAACCTTGAACTAAGGCTAGGTCCATAGGGCCAGCTCGTCTCAACAAGAAACTTACTTTGGGAAGCTGTGAGTTGATGAAAAAGCATTTGATATTTTCTGGTGTGGGTTGAGCCACAGTCAGAATTCGATTCCTCAATTTGTTGAATTTGGCTATGAAATCCGTCATGGGTTTCTGGGATTCTTTTTTCATCTGTGTTAGCTGAGCTAACAAAGCATGTGCATCTTCAGCGGGCTTAAATCTAGCTTCAAATATGGACTTTAGTGTATTCCAGTCAGTCACTGACCTGACTTGCAAGTGATAGAACCAATCCGCAGCAGCACCTTGCAAAGTCTCCACAAAAAGTCTCACCACTACATCTTTAAATTCGACACCAATTACGCCACATGGTATGGAGAAAGCAGCAATATGCTCGTTGGGATGAACCTTTCTATCACCAAAAAACTTAGGAAAATTTTTCCTAGAACTACGAGGTAGTTCATGCAGAGGTGGGGTTAAATTAAGAGGGCCGAAGGAATTACCCCATGGGCCTTGAGCCATTATGATAAGAGGATGAAAAGGTGGGATAACAAACCTTGGTGGAGTGTTTATAGGTAGGCAGTGATTAACAGCGAGAAAAGAAGTTCTACCTCATGTTGGTGACCTAACAAGGCTAGAAGGAAAACTCTTAGACTGTTGGAGAGAAGCTGGTGGAGGAAACAAATCAAAATTACTCTGTTGTGCTAACTCAAACACAGGGTCAACAACACCCCTAGATCTTTGACTTCTTGTGTAGTGTGGGGTTGCCAGATTTTAAAAATGGAAAAGGGACCGAAACTACTTCAAGTTGAAGCTTGAGGCTTCAAAATGCACGTTCTTCCCAGTAGCTCTGGTTTTGCAGACCAGATAATATAATGAAGGTAGCTGGTAAGGCTAGAATGATAATGGGTAAGACATGAAACGGAGTCACCAGACTAATGTAACGGATAAGGGTAGGGACTGTTTCAATCTGAAACTTGAGGTTTCATACTGCACATTCATTTTCCCAGCAGAGTCGCCAAAAAACTGTTGGGTGAATATTTTGTCGTCAACTAACTGATGACAAAATGGGGATATCAGCCACAGCATAAGGGAGATTTACACTATGAGAAGTGTGGGTTTACCAGATTTGGACGAGGTAAATCTCTCCTCTCATCAAGGGGAGGTTCCCTATCAATATTTACGTGCTATAATCATATATATAATTAAGTAGAAAATAACACATGGGGGTGGTATAACAGCATCTACTTCTCTTTTTCCAGAAGTAATGTATAAAGAACAACAGGGAGAAAATCATGGTCTAATGCTAACAACATTCCTCTTCTTTTAGGAATGGTATTAAACAGAGAGCGAGAAATCACCTGAAGTAACAAAGGCACAAGAACGCTCACGCAAGCACAAAGTCTTCCGTAGCTTCTTCACAGATTCAGAACAAGTATGACCGTAGAGTAAAGTGAAGCACAAAGTCTTCACCTGAAACTACAAAAGATAACTGAATCTCAAATACAAAAGTAGCACAAAGTCTACCTTCCATCCTCTAGAAATGCCCTTAGATAATATAAACACACCCACTGCTTATAAGATCAGATAAACAAGATATTACCAAGAAAAAAACATAAGAGATATTTCCTAAATAACACAGATAATCTCAACACAAAGTCTGAAATAAACCTGCTTCTCATTTATTCAATCAAAATATGATTTACAAATTTGAGCACAAAGTCTCAAAAGTTGTTTCAATTTCAATAGTGTTTGCTATTAAATTTTTCAGAAGAAGTTTACAAATGAGGTCTCCACTATATATAGGGAGAAAAACCTCAAAAATAGAAAATAATAAAATATAAAATATCTTGGTCAAAGATGACTCATCTTTGACTTTTAGATATTTTCCAAAATATTTACATGTAATTACATATTACAAAATTGCATGCATTCTACACAAAACAGAAATGCATAAGGATAGAAGAAGAGAGAAGGGGAGAGAGAGAGTCAATTCTTGCTGCCAGACTTCTTTAGATGAGCATCGTACATGGCGATCGATGCCTGAATTCCTATGCTATCTGGTGCAACTGCATTCTTGAAGATGACTCTTGCTCTGATTAGTGCGTCTTTCAATGTTTTGATGGCTTTAGAGTGGCCAGTTAACCTGGATTTCAAGTTCTCCAAAGTTAACTGAGCATCCAGAATGCTGTCCACCGAAGTCATTGAAAAAGATGCTTCTTCATAATCTTTCCGAATCATCTCTTTGAAACCCTGAATCATTTCTTCTGCCAGAAAGAACTGATGGTCTTTGGAAGTCAAGTTGCATGGCAGCTCTTCTAACTTGTTCAACAGGCTCAGGGCACTCTTTTCATTGGCTTCCTTGAAAGCTTTGAGATCATCAATTAAGTCTTTGAGTACCTGAATTCTGAAGACCATTGACTCCTTGATCTCAACATAGGAATCTTTGTTGGGGATGACACCAATAGATATTAGGGTACTCTTTTTGAGATCTTTCATTTCTTTCCATCTGCTGAGATCTTTCTCTAAGCCGTCAATTTCTTGAGAAATAAGGGAGACAAAATTGTCTACCTGAGCTTTCAACCTCTTCATTTTACCTATTCTTTTCGCAACTTCTGATAGCAAAGAGACTCCTTGATTGTGCATTCTTTCAATATATTCTTCCATAACCTTCCCCTTTAAATAGGTCTTTTCAGATTTTTGAATGACTGAATCATCCACAGAAAAGGCCTCTAGAGTCGCTACTTCAGGTGGGATAGTGAACCTTCTGATCACTACTATTAACTACTCAGCTTTGGCTTTATAATAGTCCTTCATCTCCTTTTCTCTATCAAATTTTTGGACCATAATGTCCATTGCTGACTGAAGATCGCTCTTTGCACTTTCGTGAGTAACTTTTCCAAGTTCAACACGAGAGATGGAATAACTGCTCATCTCAAAAACCTCAAGGGTTGCGTCCTGAGGAGGCTTGGAAATTTCTAGAAATTTTTGCCCCTTTTCTTCGACCAACTTGGAGAGGATTTTTGGCCTCTTAGGAGCCCTTGATTTTGCCGGCACTATCTTGCCAAAATTGAATTCATCCAGGGAGATGGCCATTTTCTTTCTTTTCGGTGTAAAAGCAGACATCCAAGGTGGGAGAGAAGTACCTGTTGTAACAATAGTTGCCTCTGTCGGTGTCACTGTAGCAGCTTCCACACTACTGGTGGTGATAGTAGTTACAGTTTGAGTAACTAGCAAAACTATATCAACTACTGATTCTGGCTCAGGTGCAGGGCTCGGTGGCAGGTTGAAAGATGGAGATGATAGACTTGGAATGGACCCAGAAGAGCGAGGAGAACCTACTGAAGGACCCTGAGGATCACCAAAAACAACCTTGGAAGGGGAAGTGGCTCCGAAAGAGGGAACACTGATTGGAGAGATAAGAGAAGCGGGTACCGCAGGAGACTGAGGGGGAGAAGGAGAGGTGCTCTGGATCGGCTGTGCTTGTCCCGGTGAGATTGGAGACCCAACACTTAGTCGTTCTAAAGGTTAATCCTGTGTCTTTATGGGTTGAGCTGCCTTTGCCTCGGGGCTTTGTTCTTTGGTTCCTTCAGCTACCATTTCAGGATCTTGTGCAGGCTTAGGCTTTTTGGAGACAAAAATGATTCTAGGCTTGTGAGGCCTAGAAGGAGAAGGAACGTCACCTTTATTTTTTGTTCGGTTCTCTACCTTCCTTCTCAATTCTGCTTGGTATTCAGCCTCTGATCCTGTGATGAACTCTTTCAGGGTGATCCCTTTGGCTGCTAACTAATCATTGGTGTTAGCCAATATTGGTTTGAATATCTTTCTCAGAGAAGTCAGTTCCTTCTGAGACCAGTTAATTGGAGGGAGAGGGGAACTAGCGACCTTTTTTGCCAGATACCTATTGTTTATGATATTCCCATCATCGATTAATCTTGAAGGGATCTCTGCAAGTCTGAGGTACTCTATCTGCTCTAGTGTGAGACGGCAATAGTCAATCTTTCTTACCTCATCATCCGTCTTCATGTCCACCCAGATATCCTCAATCATGGGCTCGTGGAACTGAGTTTTCCTTCGGATCGTCTCTCTGACTCCTCTATAGTCAAATTTCTCCTATCTTTTGAATGGTTTGATGGTAACCATTTGCATTTCTATTTACATGATCCTGGCTTTAGTTGATGTAGCAACTAAAAACCTGCCAATCTAGATAGGAAACTTAAAACTGGGTCTCTTAAGTTCCATCTATTTTGCGTGCATGATAGCCAGTTGTCAGCAAAACTCCATTAGGACTAACCTGTCTGAAGGGAATTTGGGGAGCATATAAGGGTATCCTTGGTAAAAACCCACCTATAGATAGAAAAAAGTAGGGAACTGGAGGAATAGATAGCCATAACTGTTCACTACCATCCAGGCCTCGTCTGATATTCTCTTCTGCTCCAGCTGAGGATCGAAGAGACACAAAAATACGGTGAAGAATGCATCATTTATTCATCTAAAATGACGTGTTGACCCCTGAAGCATCAACTGTGGATAGTATGAGTAGACCGGGGTGGTCTTTCTATCTCCCTCTATTGTCAAACCTGGGAAAGATCGCATTGTGGTAGCTATATAGACCAAGTACGAGGTCATGTAGAATTTGAAGGAGGTCTGTACCCTGGTCAGTTGTTCATGGATAGCGTTGCTGATCTGTTCCCCCTAAAAGATGGTTTGCTTACCCTGAAGGATGATCTTAATGAACGGATACATCCATTCATGGAATTGTGAAGAGGACGGGAGACCCCATACTCTGCTGAGGAGGCTGATTAGGTCACCAACTTCTTTGACAAAATCACTTCTGGGGAAGCTCTTCAGCCATCTAGAGAAACTGGTCCTCAGGGTTTTTAGCCATTTATGGTTCATGACCTTCTTTGCCCTTTTAGGGTCTTTGTCATACTCCTTTTGTGCATTTTTTAAGTCAATTTGAGTTACTTCGGTGGCTGGAGGACACAGGAAAACTTTGTTGATAAAATTGGGGTCCAACTGAATTATCATGCCGCCATTGGCATCTGACACCAATCTGGTCTCTTTGTTGTAAAAGTGCATGCACTGGAGGATAAATTTCGCATGATGTGCTGCTACAAGAAAGGTGGCCACCAGGTGGATGTTGCTCTCAACAATCCTCTTTATCCCAGTGCTGGGATTTGTTGCCTTGGTTCACTCTAAGAATTTAGCCATGTCCACGTGGCCGATCTCGGTATCTCGAATGTCATCGACATTCGAGGTGACTGATGTGAGCGGGAAGACACCCTGGTACTTGTATTTCATGGTCTTCGCCTTTGAGGGAGATGCTTCCATCATAGAAGATGATCTTGATTAGATGGGAGCAGATGTACAGGAGCTCGCTGAAGGTGCTAAAAAATACGCGTGCCACGAGGTCAAATCTGTGAGTTGGTGCTTTAAAATGTCACTTGAGGTGCTCAGGTGCAAGAGGTAGGAGGAGAGGAGGAAGCAATGAGAAGAAAGAGGCTCAAATCGGAATATATAGGGTGAAAAACTCACCCCAACAACCTGCTGCACGTAGCCATTAATGCCTTGCATGGAAATTGAGACGTGCAAGGGCAGCGATTTTTGCCGCCCTTACATGAAGTCAGTCTCTTTTTGCAGGGGTGACGAAAATCACCACCCTTGCAGGTCGGATTGCAGGAGCGGCAAAAATTACTGGCCTTGCAGGAAATGTGTAGGGGCAATGAAAATCACCGCCCTTGCAGGAAATGTGCAGGGGCAGCGAAAATTGCCACCCTTGTAGGAAATGTGCAGGGGAAGCGAAAATCGCCACCCTTGCAGGAAATGTGCAGGGGCGTTGAATTTCACCGCCCTTGCACAAAAAACAAGGGAAATACAGAGGTGGCAAATTTTGCCGCCCTTGCACATAAAAATAAAAGGAGACCAACTCTGGAAGGAGAAAAAAGGGGAAGGGAAAACTTGGTTTAGACGAGATAGTAACCACTCCTCGATCCGACCAAGATGAAAACGAATTATAAAATTCGTATCAAAAAATGAACTTAGAGAGACAAAAGATGAAATAGACAAGTTTCGTAGGGGGTTGCTTCCAAAATGAGCTAAGCTAATTTTGAAAACAACACATAGTAATCCTTTTGAGTCTTTTGTTTTTGAATAAAGTGTTATTTTTTAAACTTTTCATTTAGCCAAAGTGCTGAATTTTTTTGGATAATTTTTTTGAGACAAATTTCCTGAAGACGAAGACTAATTCCTTCAGGAAAATTATCTGAACAATTTCCTCGAATGACATTTTTAGGCTAAGGGATCATTTTCAAATTTTTTGAAGGGTAGTTTACAAGTTCTTAAGGATGCTTCTATAGCAAATGGTCCACTTCATTCTTTCTTAAGGATATATTTTTCAAAAAAATGTCCCAAGGAACTTTCTCAAAGGGCACTTCAAAAAAAAGTCATCTTCAAATTTTCTAAAGGGAACTTTAGTTTTTACAAAGGGAACTTTAGTGTTTTTTTAAGGAATTTTCAAGAAGGCTTAAACGTACTTTAAAAAAATTCTGAAGGGCACTTCAACTTTCTTGAAGGGGTGTGTTCAAAAAGTTGAAAGGATACTTACAAAAAGTCTGAAAGATTATTTTCATAGGAAGGTGGATCAAACATAAGTTTTAAAAGGAAACTTCTCAAGAAAAAGGTCTCATTTACAAAATTTTGAAAATATTTAATTTCTTAAAGAGATGCCCCAAACACATTTTTCCAAAAAGGCACTTTTAGAAAAAGCTCAAAAGATTGTTTAAAACAATTATTTGTGGAATTGTCTAAAGGAAAAGTCTGAGGAATGAATTATTTCAAGAGAAGTCCAAGGGAAAAAAAAGTTTTAAGAAAATACCCAAAGTATTATGGCCCATAAAAAGTCAATTTAAAACTATGGAAAATAGCCGTTGATGTCAAAAGGCTCAGCACGAACCTAAAGGTGAATATAGAGGTAACAAATGGAAAAATGTCCTAAGTATTTAGTTCAATTGTAATTGATTCATTTGGTGACATGGCATAACTCAACCACCTCTTTCACACATGAAAATTTAACTGATTCTCTCATATAAACACATGTCCAAGTGACCCTTGGACTCCCTTTGCTTGACCTCCCTCCCAAAGGCTATATATATGCATTATTTTGGCTTGTTCAATAGCTTTCATTGGTTATTGGGAAAACTCTGGCTAGATTTGTACTTGAATAACTCTTAAATAAATATACAAGTGTTTTTACCACTCATATGTTGTAATATTGAGTAATGAATTTAATCTTGTTGGTCTAGTCTAGTGAAAGATTATCTTTTATAGCTTGTACTCTTGATGGTCTACCAATTTGTAGAAAGGAGATTATTGCAGGTCTTTTATAGTATTCTTTTTTAAGTGTAGATATATCCTATAAGTGGTCCATGATTATATCCCTCTTTGGAATCATTAATTCCCTTCCTAAGAATCATATACCTTCTTGAATCTAGTATATGAAACATTGATGCAGTAATGAATCCTGAGTTGTGTGTCTTGTGTGAGAAACACCTTGTTTATCTTTAAGTAGTGGTTTTAGTAAATTAGGAAGACATTATACATTGGTGCATCCCTACTTGGTTTCTTAGTTATTTTCCTTAACCCTTTTCATACACAAATTGTTAACTTAGAGAGAGAGATTTAAAGGTGCATCAAGGGGAGATATCCCCTTATCTAGAGATTTATCTCAGTGAACTTATCACTCATAATAATAGAGATGTTTCTATTGTACCACTTGGATGAGGAGAGTTGAGCATCTCCTCAAGGTTGTGACTCCAAGTGTCAACAGGTGCCAAAAATCACGTGAAAATAAATGAGAAAAAGATGGTAGTTTGTGAGGAAGCCTAGCTACTATCCATGGTCTTAAAATACAACTCACAAAATAAAAATCCAAGGGATGCCAAAAAGTGTGTAAAAAGAGTATGAAAATAAAGAAGACTATGTTACATTATGAGGAAGACTGGGTCTTATCCATAGTTTTATAATGCAACTCAAGAGAGAAAGGGGAAACCAAAAGACCAAAAGAAAAGGACCAAAAGTTTATAATAAGAGAGAATTGTTGTAGAGGGAGAGACCCATGTAAACCTGTAAAAAGTGTTAGATAGATGTGGATAGAAAGCATGAAAAAAAGTAAAGATTTAATAAAAGTACTTCTTAAGAAATTGTGCATTGGTGGGATCTTTGAAAATATGGCCTTCATTGGTTTGAAGGTGATGGGTGCTTGGACCAAGAATATCTTTGACTAAATAGGGACCACACCATTTTTGGGTGTATTTACCTTATTGTATCATAGGTGTATTTACCTTAATTAGTTGAGATGAAACAAATGGCTTCCATCAACTTGGTGAAATACTTAGTGGTAGTAATGATGGATTGATTTCATTGTGAATAATGAGGGTTAATTTCCCTAATGAGACTGAATCCCCATTGTGAGAAGGGCCAATAGTCTTTAGATACTTATAGGCCATGGGTAGGTGCATCATGTCAATTAGAATGCTATTGGAATTTAACACACTTCTTTTCATAATCATAATAGTCATAGTTGAGGGTGGGCAAATAATAGCCAAGGCAAAGGATACATTTAGCGATAACTAAACCACTAAAGTGTCCCCCATAGATTTTATAATGCATTTCCTTAATAGCATGGGAATCTTCATGAATATGTAGATAATGGAGAAGGAGGCCATATAAACCACACTTTTAAAGGATTCCTCCTAGTATGGTATAATGAGAGGTACTCTGAATAAAGGCTCTTCAACTATTTTTAGAGAGGTTAGGAGGAACAATGTTGAGGTTAATGTAGTTGAAGGTTTGTTCGTACCATATGTCAGATGGAGATGTTTCCTCAATAAAAATGGTAAGAAGGATAAAATGGATACATGATGGTGTGATAAAGCAGTGGATGGTAACAAAGAGTTTATAATAGATAGGTTGAGATGGGATTTGGGAAGCAAGGGAAGCCATTGTATTTACAAACTTGTTAGTAGATTATGGAATATACTAGATAAGGTAATGACCAAATTATGCTAAGAGTACATATATTAGTTATTTGTACTTTTTCAAGACATCATTCTTACATTGATAGGATACATTGTCCTAATTTACCACAAGTTGAGAATTACCAAAGATACTAATGGTCTTAATTCCCAAGGCTTGATCAGTTTAGAGACCTATTACTAGGGCTTCATACTCAACCACATTATTGGTGTATTCAAAATTAATTTTGAAATAAAGGGAAAGAGGTTCCCCATTAAGGAGAATGAGAATAACTCTAGCTCCCCCACCATGATGGAATTTGGAGCCATTAAAGAACATGGTCATTTAGTAGGTGGGGTCCTCTTGAGAGAGAGTTACGATGGACTCATCTAGAAATACAAGAGGAAGTGATTGGTTGTCTAGTAGAGGGGATTCAACAAATTTATCAACAATTACTTGCCCTTTAATTTATTTCTACTAGAGGAAATCATGGTCAAACTTAGCTAGGAGCATGAGCCACTTAACCATACACTAGTTTTAGTATGGTTTAGAGTGCATGTACTTGAGTGGGTCAGTGTTAGTATGACATAGGTTTTGTGATTAGGAAGGTAATGAAAATTTTTGGAAGACAATAAAACTAAGGTGAGGCAAAGTTTCTTAGGATGGATGTATCGAGTCTCATACTCTATAAGTGTTTTACTTATGTAGTAGACAACTTGATCTTTATTTTGTTCATCATGGTGAGTGAGTATTACCCCTAAATAATGGTCAATGGTAGATATATAAATGTAGAAATATTGGTCTTCTCTAGGAGGGTTAAGAATGAGTTGAGAAATAGGGTATTATTTTAAATAATCAAAGGCTTGTTGATATTATTTGGTCCACTTAAAATATGGGTCTTTCTTGAAAAGATGGTAAAAGGGTTGACATTTATCTGATAACTAAGAGATGAATCAATGGATGGGTTGGAGCTTCCCATGTAGGCTAAAAATTTGCTTAAGGTGGGTTGGAGGAGGCATATCCAAAATTATTTTGACTTTGGGAGGGTCTACATCAATTCCTCAAAGAGAGATGATAAAGATAAGAAGCATTCCAGATAGGACCCAAAAATACATATTTTGTGGTTGATTCTGATGTGGAAATGGATTAGGCAGTCAAAGATGATTGTGAGAATGGATTGGTGATCCTTGAAATGTTTATATTTCTTAAAGAGATCATACACATAGTCCTATATGATTTTATTTATTAGATCATGAAAGATGTAGGTCATCACATAGTGGTAGGTTACTCTAGCATTCTTTAGACCAAATGACATGACCCTATAGCAGAAGGTTACCCATGGGGTGATGAAAGAATTTTTATACTAATAATTGCAAGAAATTAATATTTGATTATATCTCAAAAACTATCCATAAGAGATAACATCTCGTGTCCAATTTTAAGATCAATTAGTTGGTCAATGTTAGGCAAAGGAAAGTCATCCTTTGGGTAGGCAAGGTTAAGGTCATAAAAGTTGATAGAGAGGTGAAGTCCCCTTATGAGTTTGGTGATGGGAATGATGTTAGAAATCCATTGAAGATAATCAATAGGCTGGATGAAGTCAACAAATAAGAGACATTGAATCTCTTATTTGACTAGAAGGGTAATGTGAGGGTACATTTTGTGAAGCTTTTTCTAAATAGGTTTAACATCAAGATGGGTGAAATTTTTATGGAGGGTTATAGAAGTGTTAATTCTAGACATATATTGTTATGACCAATAAAATACTATGTTATGGTCATGAAGGAAAAAATGGTAATCCTTTTGCTTCATGGAATCTAAGGATTGGCCAATCTTGACAATATAAGGGTTATCTTCAATGCCCAAATTGACATTGGTAGTGGATTTGTTCAATATGGTTTTGTTCTCAAGAGTAAGGTATTTGTGGATAGAAGAATCCCCCACACTAAGTTAGGTGAGAATGGAATCATTATCTTGATGTTGGATGGTGTTGATGGTAGGAGAATCATTTTCTACAATTTGAAGATGCATGAGAGGAATAATTTTAGTTTGGTTGTCCTTTCAATAAGTTAGGGGGCCTAAACTAATAGTATTGATAAAAAAAATTAGGAGGAATGATATCAAAATCTTCAAACTTTGAGGGGGATTGTGTTGGTGAGTATGGGGTGTTTTCCTCAATGGTGGTGATGGGTTTGGGTGAATCAGTTAGTTCTTCTGGTGGTATGAACCTAATGCCAAATTGCTCATGAGGTTTTTGAGTTCTGATGGTAGGTAAATCATGAGTTCCATGCTCATAATGGCCTAGGCCAAATCTCTTCTAGGCATACTTATAAAGGTATAATTTAGAAAATTCTAGTTTGTCAAGATAGGAAAAGTCAAAGGTGAATGGTCAGGTGATAGAGGTATCAATGGAAACAAAAAAGTGGATGATCAAATACCTAATAGATTAATTTAGTTTGATGGTTAGAAGGCTTGAAAGGGATGTTAGTTATGATGTTGGGGTCATAACTAGGATCATGGGTAAGGTTCTCATACTCTTGAGGACTAGGGAAAGTATCCAAAGATAGAAGATGATACTCCCCAAGTGAGAGACATTAAAATGTGGGTTAGAAGGGGTCCTCTATAGGGATCTGAGAAGAAGGGATAGATGCAATAGTTAAAGCTTCATCTATAGTAAGGGTGGAGGTGTTTTTGGTTTTAGTTGGTGAGGTGGTTTTGTTTTTGGTTGGTGGTGAGGTGGATGAAGGAGGAAGAAGAATGTCATTGGGTTGATATGTCATGTTACATGATGTAAAAGGACTAAGGTAAACTCTTATGATAACAACTTGACCTTCATGTTCAAATTTGACAAATCAACATAAGGTAGATGGGACACAACTCATGACATAGATCCAAGGGAGTCTAAGTAAGATGGTGTATTGAAACTGACTCTCTACAATGTAAAAGAGTTCTATAATTGTGCAAGGTCCCAAGTGGATGTGGAGGATGACTATCTCCAAGGTAGTGGCCATAGTGTCATTAAAGAAGTGAAGGACCACCATAGTTTTTGATATGATATTTTTAAACAATTGAATTTGGTCATAAGGGAGGAGATAATGTTGATACGCTCCTCTATCAATCATCACCCTTTTGATGTGGGTTTGATTGATGTATGTCATGATGAAGAGGGGAAGATCAAGATCTTCAAAATGGATAGAAGGTATTTCTGAATCTTAGAAGGTGATGAAGGTAGAAAGTTATAGGGATATAATAAAGGATGCAAGAGGTTGAGGATCTTTTGGTTGAACCTATATAGATTTTAAGGCCTCTATCAATGCTTGGTGGTGATGAGTGAGGTATTGATTAGTTAATAAAGGCTCATCTTCACTAGTGTCTGGTGAAGTTGTTTAAGAACCACTCATTGGATGGATTCATAAGGGTTAGAGGGAAGGACACCCAAAATGGATATTTTAGGTTTTGGTGAAGGTGATGGTAAAGGTGAAGAAGTTTGGGTTTAGTTGAAAGGTTGAGGGGTAGAAGGGTATGTCCATGGTATGGACACTTTGTCTTTTCCCTTATCCTTTTGTTGGGCATGAGATTAAGTAACCATATGGATAGTGTGGATTAAGGGAGGTGTTGGACTAGATGGTTGCCTTACTTCCTCCTCACTTTCAAATGAGAGTGGAGGAGTAGGTAAATGTTAGATGGGTTGAGTTGGTGGTTAGGTTGCTAATTGGATGAAGGAAGGTTCATCTGATAATAGATCATCCTCATCCCATAAGCTATGTATAAGTTTTTGGAGATCTTTGAAATTCTTCATGTCATGTCTAGAAGTCTTATGGTATGAGTAAGTCAAATTTTCATTGAACCATGATGTTTTAGGATTTGAGGGGTCAAAAGGCTAGATAAATTTTAGGTTTAAGGAATAAGTATGTAATAACCTCTGTATAATGGTCGAATGAGATTCGATAAAGGTGTTGGGTTTTTGGTTTTAGGAGTGGGAGCCTTTTTAGAAGTAGGCTTCATAGTGGAAATTGGAGGTGGTGGAATGATTTTGGTGGCTAGTTTTAGTTTGGATTATTTGGTGATGGTAGGTTTGGAGTTTGAATATTTAAAGGTAAAGGGTGAAGGTTTGGTGATAGGTGAGAAGGTAGAGGTAGATAGATTAGTTAAGAATGATGGAGAGTTTGATGTTTTGGTAGAGATAGGTGTACTTAAAGAAATAGGAGAAGGTTTACTAGATAAGGAATAGGTAATTTTAGGAGGGTTGACCTTCTTGGTATAAGGATGAGCTCATGGGATGGTAGAAGGATGGGGTCCTAAGATAGAAGGTAAGTGTGAAGGAGGTGGTATAGGTATAGTTCTAGGTGGTAGTTTAGTTGGATCCACCTTCTTAGCTGGTTTGGTTGGGGTTTTCTTTGGTGGAATAGATGGGATTAAGTGCAACTTTAAATATGGGTGAGCAAGGCTAAGTGTAGGAAGTATTCCTAGAGTTTTGATGGGCTTAGTTAGAGAGGTGTAAGGTGTTTTGACAAATTTAGATGATGGTGGGTTGGATGGTTCTCCTATGGTTTTGGAGGGAGAAGTATTTGGTGAAGGTATTGAGGTAATGATGGGTTCGATGGTAGATATAAGTGAGGTTAAAGGTTTAGGTTTGTTTTGGTAAGGGAGCCCAAGATGATGCTAAAATGTGACTATATCTAGGTTGGGTTGACAAGTGAACTCTAGATGTTGGACTAGTCTAGAAAAAGGATTGTAAATGGATTTAATTCCTTGGTCATTGGCTTCAAATGTTAAGCCCATAGGTGGAGGTGTAGGAATGGTTTCTTCACCTATGTTTTTGATGGAAGGTTCCAAGGTTTGGTAGGATGTTTCCTCCATGGAAGGTTTAGGTAAGGTAATCTCTTCCTTTGGAGTGGTTTTCAAGGAGGGAGAGGTTAGTTTTAGGATAAAGGAGAAAGGTTTGATGACCTCAAGTGAAGGGATGGAGATGTTTGTTTCCTTTGTTTGGATATCTAAATGAATGGTAGGTAATTCAACTAATC
Organism: Torreya grandis; assembly: GCA_037957365.1. Classification (NCBI taxonomy): domain Eukaryota; kingdom Viridiplantae; phylum Streptophyta; class Pinopsida; order Cupressales; family Taxaceae; genus Torreya; species Torreya grandis. Next base: position 1,632,075 of record JARHVA010002967.1, on the reverse strand, counting down.
TAATAGGTGGAGTGGGTGAAGAGGTGGTTTAAGTAACGGTTGCCACGTTTGGTATTTATCTCAAAGGAGATGTGGATAGGTCTATGGTCTCATTGACTGAAGAGAGAAGGGTGGTTGATTTCTTTATTTGGGTGTCCAAGGGAAAAGAGGTGAGTCCACCACTTCAATGAGTATAATGGAAGAAGGGGTAAATGATGTAATGGTCTCCTCAATGATAGTTTCACTAATAATGATGTTAACCATATGGACCTCATGAGTGTGAGATGATTCTAGTTTATTGTCCTCATAGTTGGTGGAAGGGGCATGGTTTGGAAAAGGTTTATAGAAGATGTCAAGGGACTGATTTGGAGGTCCATTGGGATTATAAATATGAGTTATCCCTTATCAATCATGTTTGGATGATAGTTTTAAATGTGTTTCACCTACTAACATCATGTCCAATGATGCGGTGGAAATCACAAAGATCATTCTCATTATACCATCTAGGTATAGGGTGAGAAACATCAAATTATTGGGGATATTTTATCATAAGACATTTTATAATGTCTTCTTTGAGTAATTTATCCAAAATTAAAGCATAAGACTCCCCTATCCGAGTATATTATCTAGGGAAACTTGGTTTTGGTTTCAGATTTGATGGTTAGAAGAGTTAGAATAATTAGTTGGGTTGGGTTGGGTTGGTTGATAGTTGGAGGTGGAGTGGTTTTAAAGATTATCAAGTTCGTGGATGCCTTTGATTTGGTATTGGGATAATTAGGTTGATTGGTGGTTTTGTTAGAGGAAAGATCATTGGATTTAAAGCTAGATGTTTTGTTCTATAGTTTTAGTTTCCCCTCATCAATGGCCCATATTTCTAATTTTCATGCCATGGTGAAAGCCTCATCAAAAGTCTTAAAATTTTTAATTTGAAGAGAGGGGAAAATATGTTTAAAATAAACTTGAGAGATCAGGTTGGGGTAATGAGAAATAAATTGATTGGTAAGACCTCTCCATCTAGGTACAAAATTAACAATTGATTGTAATTAAATTAATTAATAGAATAGAGTTTGATAATAGAGACATTTTTAGATATGTTGACTGAGAAGTGATCTAAAAAGACTTAGGCAAGTTAAGAAAAGGAAAATATGGAGTGCTTGGTGAGAGCACTATACCAATCCAAGGATGGTCTAGATAATGTCATGGGGAAGGTATGAAGAATAAGAGAATCATCATATGCAATCAAATAGAAAGAGTGGTGAAATGCTCTCAAGTGTTGTTGGGGGTCCTCCTTGCTTTGGAACTTGGAAAACTTGTGTATTTCCCATTGAGGAGGATAAGATCATATTGGAACATATAGGTGAATGGGTTCATTAAAATTTTTATCATAGGATAAAAGGTTATGGGCCCCAGAGATAGATGACTTGAAATTGGTCATTTTGTTGATTAACATTATAACCAAATCTATTTGAGGTTCATAGGCTACATAATTATGTGTTAAGTTTGGTTGAATTTCATTGGAAATAATCTATGGATAAGTGATAGAAGGTTGAGAAGATACCACATATTGGAATGTGGTCATTGAAGGTTGAGATGGTGCCATATAAGGGTTGATGGGAAAAAAAGGTTAGGTAGAAGGTCCTATGTATCCTTATGAATTAGGAACATATTGGTAAGATGTCATGGGTATTTCTTATGGGATTGATATAGGTTGATTTGGAGGTATGGATAGGTTGGTAGATGGTTGTGGTTGAGAGGTGACTCTTGTGCTAATAGGTAGAGGGGTAAGAGGTATGGAAAGCACCGAATCTTGAAAAGAGATGGAAATTGGTGGGTTGGTGGTGGTAATAGGAATAGTGGAAATAGGGGTAAAAAGTTCCCCCATGGTGGATAAGGTATGGGTAACATGAGGTGACGTTGCCCCTATGTTAGAGGTATTGGTTGGTGTAGGGGGTCTTTGGTTATTAGTTGGGATGTTGGATTGAGTTTGGGTGGAAGAAGATGCTTGGGTGATCAAAGGTTGGGTAGAGGTAGCACCCATCATAATATGGAGAGGCATACCATAAAGTGGATCTATGGGAGGAACCAAAGAAATAGGGATGCAGTGAGATAATGTGTTAAGGTAATGTTGGAGGGCCACAAGGTTATTGTCAAGGAAGGTAACAAAATATGCATCACCCTCAATAACTATCTGAGGCATGGTAGGATGAGGAGAAAGATGAGGATAACTCTCAACATCAGAAGTATAATCCATGGAAGAGGAGGAGGAAGATGGTGGTTCTTGGTTGGTTTGATTTCTCAACTATTGTCTAGTAAAGACCATGTGAGGAATATAAAAGAAATGATGAAAAACTCACAACTCAAACACAAATCAAGAAAAAGAAAATAATATCAAGACAATCAAAACATACACTAAAGTGCATTTAACAACTCAAGATTATTTTTAAAGCTATTTTGGCTTATGCCTTAAGAAGTGTAAAGAAGAAAATTGGTTTGTAGATAAAGTACTAAAAAGGAAATCTAAGGTTGGCTTCAAGTTGTGTTTAAGTGCTTAAAAATAAATCTATATTTAACGTCAATATGTGGCTTGATATTGGGGCCTATCCCCTCACTTCACACATCATAGAAATAAGGGTGTAGGGTGCTTAGATATGATATACTAAATTTTAGAGTTTATAATCAACTAGAGAGCTAAGTTGGTTCTCCCCTTGGTAATGACCTCCAAGTAGGATTGTCGAGAAAGGGTAAGGTTTACCACTAGGTGATGAAATCCTAATCGGGCCTTATCTCAAGTTTGTTTTGATGTGTCTATTGATCATGTGGTTTGGTAAGGTGTGTGATAACAAGAGTGAAAATATAATTAATTACTTTGATTTTAAGTCAGTAGATGAACTAAAATAAGAAATCAAACAACGTATGCAATGTTTCTTTTAAGCCCAAAAGAAATTTTAGAGTTCATTGTATCAATAAAGAATAAAGAAAGAAAAGGGGAACCTAGATGATGCTAGTGTCCCATCGGGCATGCCAAAAAATTTCTCTTAATTTTTGCTCATTTCTTAATTTTGGAAGAAGATAAGAAACTAGTAATAAGGTGTGGTAGAAATACCTGGTTGGTAACACATGCATAATTAAGATGAATATAGAGAAATCCTCTTTGGATTGGAAGGAATAACTTATAGATAAGAAATAACTAACAAAGGGGTTGTTAGTAAGGTAGTTAAGTGGACTGCCTAGTGTGAGATAGATCTAAGAAGCATGAGCTTGTTAGGAGGCTGTTAATCCACTTTTGATAACAATTAAGTTGAAAGAGATAAATGTATGGTACTTACATTAAGAAAATTAAATGCAATACAAGAAGAAAGTAGAATGTTCGTTAAATAAAATGATTAAATATAGAAAAAGTAGGTCAATACTTATACTAAAGTGGGTGAAGTGAGGTTCAAAAAATCAAAAAAGGGTCTATGAATAGGTAGGGACATAGAAATTTAGGGTTGTTCGGGGGTAAGGGGCTGAAAATAATTTGTTTTTATTTTTTTCCACTATGACCATTAATGTTTGGGTTAACCATCAATGGTTAATTTGACCATCAGTGGTTGGGGGTGACCATCAGTGATTGTGTTGATCATCAACATTTGCTTATGGATTCTAAAGGTTGCTCAAAAGGAAGTTGTAGAATAGGTGAATGGTCAGATAATGGTTATGTTAAGGATTTAGAAGTTGGGAAATAAGGTGTAAATAGGTTTGATCAAGTCAAGGGGGTAAAAATCTAATGAAACAAATAACATGTAAAACATACATATAGATTTCTAGATGGTTGAAGACCAGGGAAATTTTACCAAAGGATACATACTTTGGTCTCAAAATAAAAATCAATAGAGGTTCATATCTCTTTTTTTGTTGTTGAGTTGATAAATACAAACTAGATATTAGAAATCTTGAATACCTATATGCAAGAATGCTCTTGTGATAATTTTATTTCACCTCCTACTCCCCTCATTTTATATGCAAAGAGAGATAGAGGATAAGAGGTTTTTTAGAGGGTGAGGATATTGATTTTGATGCTTGTAAGTTCCTTAGCACCACATAAGACAAATATATTAAATTATGCCTCATTAGCTTACACACAACTAGTGATGGCTTAGAGAGGTGAGAACCTAACCATTGATGATCAGGGTAACCATCAATAGTTTGACTGACCATCAGTGGTTGAGTGTCTAAAGGAAAATGGTTCAAGGTGGGTTAAAAGAGGTGGGTTAATGTTCAAGTTAGTAAGTTAGTGAGTTTAGTTAGCTAAGTAGCTAACTAGATTCAAGGTCTGAAGGGTTGGTCAGTGGGTCGATAAGGGTTAGGTGGTCCCTAAAGAGTACTAAGGCATTTCAACACCTAGTATAGTTTTCTAGTGTCTATATCACCCATTCTTCCCTTATTAATATTAGTTAAGGAAGATAACATCATACCTATTCCAATTCCCTCAATAATGGAACCACCTATCCTTTTTTTGGAAATCACTCACAAGGAAGATGCCATCATACCTACTCAAATTCCCTCAATAATGGGATCACCCATTGTTATTTTAGAAATCACTCACAAGGATGATGACATCATATCTACTCCACTTCCCTCAATAGTGGAACCACCCATCCTTGCTTTAGAAATCTCAACTAAGGAAGATAACATCATACCTACTCTACTTCCCTTAATAGTAAAACCACCCATCCTTCCCTTAAAAATCATGCCTAAAGAAGAGAAAATCATAACCATACCACTTCCTCAACCACTTAGCCTCCACTTGGAAATCCTTCCTAAGGAGGCCATGTCCACATATAAACAATTTTCAATATTTTTTCAAAATATTGAATTTATATCATAACCAAAACTTGATTGAGATACATTTTGGCACTATCTTGGACTTCCCTACCCTAAAAACAAGGAGCCAACAAACCTATAAACCACCCAAACTTTGACCAAAGAAAACTTAGCCACCCTCACCTCAACCAAACCAATAAACTCATCAATATCTCAACCTTCAACCAAATCAACCAACCCAAATAACTTAAACACAAGAAAAACAAACCCAACTACCCCAATCAAACCTATCAAGAACTTGGGTATTCTTCTAACCCAAAACCTAACTCATCCACCCTTAAAATTGGATTTGACCCCACAAACCAAACCTAAATACCAAAAACCTAAACCAAAGAGGAATATCAAACCACTTAGGACTCAAAATCCTAAAAACATTTCTCCTTTCATCTCAACTTCACCCTCTATCCTAGGGCCATACCCCTTATCTATTTGAGGACCTCACCCTTTTACTTTATTGAAGAGTCCAAACCTTCCAAAAAATGGACTGCAAACTCAACCTCTTATTCTTAATACACCTCCACCTATCAACACTTAACACTCAACCCCCAAACCATTAACCAAAAACATTTCAAAAACATCAACCAAAACTTCACTCTTAATACCTACCCCTAAAAGGGGGGCAACCCTAATAACCAAAACAAATAATTCAACCCTATTAATATCATTGATAGAATCATATTATACTATATTAAAAATGATGATAAAAACCTCCAACATAACTCTACCTCCAATTAAACTATTCAACCCTCTTATACCAAAACCTATTTGGTTCAATGATAACCTAATATGTGCATACCATAGAATATCTAAGTATGACACTGAGAACTATAAATATCTTAAAGACATAATTTGAAAATTATATGATGCAATTGAAATTTTGACTTAATACCCTCCTCTTATCTTGCCTATAGACTAAAAGAAAAACTATCACCTCGTATAAACCTACTTCCAAGATCTCATCAAAGAGTAAGGATGAACCAAAACAACCTACCAGACTACCTACATTCCAAATTGACACCATCCATGTGGTCACTCAGTCAAAAAGTTAAAAATATAAGGGAAAATATAAAGTATTCATCCCTTGGACATATATTTCTTATATATAAACTCCCAAATCACTTTTTCCAAAACCCAAGATTTCTATCTTGGGTACATCTCAACCCAACCCATCGAGATTGATACACAAGTTGGTTCACAAATAACTTCACCAAACCCTAGTGTATATGACCATGTATGAATTGATCCAAACCTCACCTCAACCCCATAAATCCATGATGTAAGATTTACAATCAATTTAGGTCCAACCCGAATATCCTTGACCTTTATAAACCCTTGTTGGATCCCTTCAAGTATCAACCCTTATCACATTCTAAAATTCTAAGATACCTCCCATCCACCCAGATGATCTAAATCCTCCCCTCTTCATCATATCCCACATCAATAACACCCAAATAAAAATGGTCATGATTGATAGGGGAGATAGTATCAACATAATCTCATCCCATGCCTATGATCAAATTAAACTTCCTAAAAAAGTCATGTCTAAAACCACTATCATGTTATGATATTTTAATGACACAATAGAAACCACCTTGGGGATAATTTTCTTTCACATATGCTTAGGACCTCAAACTCTCCCCAAGCTCTTATAAATTATAGAAGGGTAATTTTAGTAAAATTTACTACCTGGATGTCATTGGATCTGAACCATGTGTTATGTACCTTCAACCTTACATAAATGCCTATAATTTGAACATGAGGGTCAATTTCACATCATCCCTACTGACTCTAGTAGTTTTATGTCATGTAACATGACTTAATTCACAAATGATGTCCTATTCCATTGAAGGATGCAACCCATCCAACTTTCACCAATGAAGATTCTACATTCTCAACCATACCCTCTTCCCAAATCCTTATGAAAGACCCCTTGGAATCTATGTTCCAACATCTTTCACTTGGAGAATACCACTTGTTGACTCTCAATACCATTCCTACTCCTCAACAATAAGAAATCCTTGATTAAAATCCTCATTATAATCCTAACATTGGAATTATCAACCCCTTTGGACCTCCCAACTACCAAACCAACTTTATCTATGGGGGACTTGATCAACCACCTTTGGATTCTAACACCTTACATTATGTCAAACCATACACCTTGTATTTTTTCTTCTTAGATAATTTAGATTTTTCCCAAACACACCTTCATCAATGTTCTTGGAAAGGATTCTATTTAGGTTGTTATGAGCATGGACCACATGAACTTATCCTATGTAAAACTTAAAAACCTCATGAGAGATAGGGCCTTGGATTTATCTAACCAAAGGAACAAAAATATCTCTTGTCTCAATCATTAAAGAATAAATTCCATCCTCACCTACCTCTTGTTAGGAGTCTAATGACCCCAATTATATCCCTCCTAAATTGTTTTTGATTGACATAGTTTGTTTAGGAACCCTAACCTGTAAAATTCATGGGGAAACCAAAACCATTACTTTAACTCATCTTGAGATGGTGGAAGATGATTACCCCACCATTAATACCATCCAATATTATGATGATGACTCCCTTCTCACATACCTTAGTGATGAAGACTCTTCCATTCACAAATCCATTCTTCCTAAGACACTGACCATGTTGAATGAAGGTATCATTGTTATAAACTTATGCACTCAAGACAATCCTCACATAATCAAAATTGGTCAATCTTTAGACTCCTCCAAACATCAAGACTTCTCCTCTTTTCTATGTGACCATAACATATCATTTTCTTGGTATTATAATGATATTCATGGAATAGACCCTTCCATTATCATCCATAACATCATCACCAACCTTTATGTCAATCCTATTAGGCAAAATCTTTGAAATATGCACCCTCGTATTGCCCTTATAAGTGAGGTTTTTAGGGTGTATATAGAGGTTTTACACCTATTTTATTGCAAATAAAATCTCTATGAAGCCATTTTTTTCTTAGAAAGCATTTAGACCCCACTAATAAGTAAAAAATGAGCTTGAATGTCATCTTCAAGTGCTTAGAACTTCCACCAAGATTTTAATGGGACATTGAGAAATTAAAGGAATTTTAATAAGTATATTTATAATCCATAAGTTACATTTGATCATAACTCTAATGTGCCATGGCTATGAACAAATGCTAAGAATGAAAACCACTTCAAAACCCTTGCAAACCCTCCATCGTGACCTGATTGGGAAGCTGAGACAATTTGATTATCCATATTGGTGTATTTTATAATTAGTGATGAACAAATTTTTTTTAAAACTCCATGAGGATCACAGCCATGGGATTTGATTATATATGGAATAGGGAAAAATAGGTCTTATTTTAACCATTTTTGGTGTTTTTTAGGCATGGTAAACTTTCAAAAGGCCAAATAACTTTTAGAGGAAGGTTTAGGACTTTTTATAAGTTATAATTATCATTTTATCAATTTTATAAGATCCTTAGTTATCTTACTAATTCTCTCAATTCAGCCAGTCTAGTGAGCCAACTAAGATAGACTTAGAGAAAGTGATGGATCTTCATTTTGGGAGCCTTTTAAGGAAAATTTAGTGTAAATGATGGCATGAACACTCCTTAAAAATTTAATTCCTTTTATTTTATGGATAATATTTTAGGTTTGTAGAGATTGAATGCCACAAGTGTGAGAGGTGAAGGGAAAATGCCATTTTGAGACTACCAAGTGTGATCATGCATGGAAAAAATGATGGGAAGGGTCAAGATCCTCCCAAATGAATTTTAGGGATTATTATTTATTCCTCCTACTCATATTAATCATAAAAATTAATCAATTTTAGGTTTAGGATAGTTTTTTAAGGCCAATCATGGAAGGTAGTTTTTTATGCATAGAAAAGGAGTTTCTTGACTATTTATAGGTATTAGATGATTATAAATGATGTTTTTAAATACCAACATGATATTTATCACTCCATCCCTATCTATCATTAATTTTTAATTGATATTCATGTTGGTGACACATGTCCTTGTGCCTCTTCAACTTCTCTTCTCTCTCTCTTCCTCAAAGCTCTATAAATTGAGTCATTTTGGCCATTGTAAAGGGACCAATTTTTTGATATGGTGAAGCCATAATAAATTGAAATTAAAATTTTAATTTTATAATTGAATAAAAGTCTAATTTTTAGTTGTGAATATTTTTCCTAAGTGTGTGAGTGATGTATAGTGGAGCTAAGTGATAGTATCATCCTTAATGCCTCTATCGTTCATGTTCAAGCAAGAGTTATGATGTTAACAGGTCATGTGAAGTGTGTTGAGTGTAATAATATCTCTTTAAAGTATGAAATTGTATATATAGTGTGTAATATTCCCCCTAGGTCAATTATCTTGTTGATTATCCAAAACATGCTACCTTCACATTGAAATACTATGTTAGGATCCTTCAATGCATAGAATTAGTCTTAGAAAGCATTGTTGTTTAGTATAAGTATGATAGCCTATGGGATATATTATTGGTGGATAACCTCTCTAGTATAGTTTCCATTTTATGCAAACTCTTAACTATTTTCATGAACAATATTTATATTAGGTGATAGGCACTTTGAGAATAATTTAGGGAGCTAGCCCTTTCAATCTTAGAGATTCATCTCTCCTATAAGTTCCCAAAAAATTGAGAGATGATTAAATTTTGCCTAAAATTTAATGAGTCTCATATATATTCCTAGAGTTCACAATTTTATGACAATAAGAACACAAAGACAAATGTCCCTCATACTCATCTAACTCCATATGTGGTGTAGATGTTCTCTCATGCATATGAAATTGCCCTCTTGACTTTCCCTCATTAGAATGCCTCATCAACAAGTAGGGTTAGGTATATTTATTGATCTAAAATTTAGGGGTTACTAACAAGCCTCTACATGCATTGGAATGGTCTAAAACCATCCATATATTTTTTTAATGAGCAATCATCTCTAACAATTGAAAATGACTCTCTCTCTCTCTCATGTACCTCTCACACTTGGAACACAAAATGATTCTAATTTTACAATATAATCCATGAACAAGGAAAAATTACACCTATCAAGAGTGTACAAGTCATCAAATTCATGAATCAATCCTTAAAAGGCTTCCCAATTGGAGTTTCACCATTTTCACTAAGTGCTCACTACTTGTACACTATGACTGGTTGAGATGAAGAAGGTAGAAGACAAACTTAAGATTTTAAACAAATCCATCTATGGACATGAAGACTTAGAACAAGTCTGAATCTCTCTCCTAAAATTGGTTTCATCTTTTTAAACCTATCCATACCTATAAAACACATAAATCTATCAAAATAATCCATATTATATATCTTTTTTATAAGCAGGATACAACTCAGTCACATGGGGTAGGTATCTAGAGATTCCTCTATAGCTTCAAGTCATTTTACTAGCCTTTACACTATATTTGGATGCTCCATTTGCTTCATCTTTCCAATCGGGTCTCTAGAGAGGGTTTTAGAGTAGTTTTAGGTCTTAGCCTTTGTTCATAAAGACCAGACATTGGAGTTATAAAATAATGCCACTTATGGCTTCTTTAGGACCCTCTCCAACATATATAAACACCCTAAGTCTCCATTCATAGTATCATGGGATTTCTAAGCATTCTAAGCTGGCCACTAGAACTCCTTTAGCATTTTGCATAGGCCTATGTGCACTTTAAGCCAAGATATGGCTTCTTGGTAAACCCCCTACATAATTAAGGATTAAAAACTTCTATACACATCCCAAGGTTAGTTATCAATCATCAAAAGAGCTCATCAAGAGATAAAATAAAAAATGACCCCCCTTTTGATACTAGGCCTACACCTTACTCCATAAATTTGCCTACAACATGAGACTCATGATATTCTTAACATTTTCCCTACATCAAAAATATTCATACATATCTAAAACCATATCATAGACATGTTACAACTTGTTAGATAGCCTATCTAAGGCTAAAAATGTGAAAGGCTCTCAAATTGGCTACTAGGCCTTAATTTTGTCCATTAGGTTGACTATAACCCTAGATGGTTTAGATCACATAAATTGATTTATTACCTCTAAATAAGGTTTTCCATGTGTTATTATATTTGATCCAACTTTACATAATTCTTGTAATGGTCTCCTCAGCATCTAATTCAGCTATGTCCTCATTCCAAAGTTACAAGTTTTGTGAAAATGGAAAAGTGTCCCCTATCTGAGAAAAAATATAGGGTAATTCCCTTATTTTCCTCAAAAAAAACCATTGTATGGGATTATTAAACTATAAAATATGTTTTATGCAATTTTTCAAATATTGGTGATGAGTCTAGGCCCTTGAACTTCCCCAATTTCCAAGGTAGACCTTTTCAAGATAGTCTATGCATAGTAATTTGTAAGAAGATTATGTTTCATTATCTGGGGTGATGCCTATAGGTGTAAATGTGACTCATATAAAATTTATCATGGCTTTATTAAATCCCCTGAGATCACCAGTCATGTGTTTGAAACTAGTGTTTTCCTTTGAAAAAACCTAAGACATTACTTTAGTCATCAAATACTATTCATTGTCCCCTTGCTTTTGGACCCCTATAGATTATTTTCACTCTTTTGAGACCTGATCACAATGTGAAATTAATATATATTTAAACATGAAAATAAGAAATAATTGATCAATTATTATTCTTTTTATTGCACCTACAACTATTTGGGTTCATATCTTAGCTCCCTTTCACCATGACTGAGATAGTCTACTTGCCTGACATAACACAGTCAATTATGTTCTACCTTGAAAGAGTGTTTATCATTAATAAATATTAAAATAGTGTTTTAAAAACATATAAATAGTCCCCTTGGGTCACTTTTCTATTTGTATATGCCAAACCTCCCAAACATAGTCTCCTTTAGCACCAAAAAAAATTCATTCTTAACTCAGTGCTTGTATCACCATATACAAGGTTTTAAATGGTGTTAAGGCCTTAATAAGCTATATTAGCTTGGAATTAATTTATAATGGTATATATACTCCTTTTATATCTATTATCATTGGTTTGAAACTACTGATCTCATCCTTATTACTTACCATCACTCTAACATCTTCAAACTGACTCACTAGTGTGCCTGGATGTAAGTGTCAAAATTATGCTTGAAGGAGGGTTGTAGGTGAGTGTCTTGTCCTTATGATACCTATACCATGCATCTTAGGATCTCAATTAAGTAATTTAATTCATCCATTATGTGTGTGAGTCTTAGTATATGTCTCCATGTTATAGGTTTCTTTTAGCCTATAAGTGCTTTCCCAAACAAACTTGTAGATGGCCATTATCTAGGCCTAAGTTCACCTATAGGTATAGTTGGGAGTGGATACCTATTTATGGAGTCATCTCATGTAGGTACTTGAGACATTTTTGTGCTTATTAAAGACATAAAATTACCTAGTTTAGATTGTAATCTCACATTGTGATCTTTGGGTAAAACAAACCACTTTGAAAATTAAGAATTTTAGAGAGCACTAAGCAACTTTAGTGTGTGGGAAACATGTTTTGGAGACATAAAACACTAGGTTAATTTAGTTTTATATTATAATTATCTTGAAATTAATAGCCCCATAGTAGGACTATCAAAGGTTCACAACTATCTTTCCTCAAACCTCCTCTTGAATTTCTAAATCAAAATCACAAAAAGGTAGGAGCTCTCTATTTTCTCAACTCAGGGAAAAGATCCCAAATTCAAGCTCTTTATTTAGAAAATATTATCAACACCATACTTGGATATCAAGGGTCTTAATCATGATTATATTATAACATATAACCTTACACTCTTCATGAAGATCAAGACCTATTAACCATCCCTCCATACATCACCTCTAAAACTCTGCAAATGATACCTATGGGTACATACTCTTCTGAGTGTGAGGTGGATTTATTATTACCTTAAGCAAGTTTTAGTCCATTAGGAGATTAGGATTCTCTCTGTAACTTGTGTAGGATCATTTTAAATTTTTCAACCTCTATATCCCTCTACAAACTTGCAATTATAATCTTTAGATGGCTACAAAAGCATCAAGATTCTTCATAGAGAAGAAAACAAGTCTACAGCCATAAGCAAGCCTAGAAGAAGATTTATAAGCTCATGTAATCTACATACCAAGAAAAATAAATAAACCAATGTGGAAAGACCTTGGACATTTTTGAGAAACACCTCTAAAATCCCAAATCTATCAAATAAAAGTAAAACATTCTTAAACAGGACCCCTCATGAATGTAGAAGCATAAAAAGTTGCCCGGTTTCATAAAAATAATTCATAAAGGAGGATCCATGAAACTCAAACTTCTTTCCATGGATTTGAATCAAACTAAGACCCATTTTAACTCCCAAGAGCACTCCCTCCAACTCTAACTATATAGACTATACCAAACATTTGAAGTTGACTCTTCTTGGCTTGAAAAGGAAAGAAAGGATCAAAAGATAAAACCAATTTTTTTTGCCTTTTACATGCAAACCAAGCATGGTAAATACTTTAAGGTTATGAAGAGACACATTCCAATGTTTTAAGCTGAAGATGGACTTCCCAAGTCCGTACAAGTGCCATTAAGGGGCTATTTTGGAAGAGTTTTATTTATTTTCATGCATGAAACTACTTCTTGACTGACATATAACTAATTAATGACATAACATGACCTTATCTACATTTAAAAATTTCTTGGTGACAAATTTTCTTCCATAACCAATCTATACAAGTAATTTAATGTGCCAAAAATGTGACAAAAAGGCAATTTTGGCATATAAAACATAGCAAAGGAAAAATTTATGACTTAAGAGCACCTTATAACATTTAAATGACCATAATATTAAATTTTAAAGATAATTTGAGATTTTTACCATGTTTGACCAAAGTTGACTAGAGTTGACTTTGGTTGACTAGACAAGTACAAGGAAGTCAGGCTTATACCAAGGTTATAACAAGTATGGGTGAGGTGTTTAGATACACACGAGACCCTTTTAGACATATAGGAACCTTTGAAAAAGTTTCAATATGTAGGGGTTGACACAAATTGATTAAAAGTCAAATTTGGTTAATAGTCATTATTTATTTGAAGAATATGATTAGCATCTCGTGGACTTAATTTATTTTAAAAATTGGTTGACAACCATCTGGGGAAGTTTAATACTTCTAAGATCTATCATTTTCTAGGCAACCCACTTACCAAACATACTAATTCAAATTTGTTTAAGTCTTATTGATTTGTAGGTCATTCCTCCCTAGGGAAAAAGGAGTACTCACAATGTCTAGATTAATGGACTGTAAAACCACATCTAGGTTCACCTATACCTAACCCCTTAATTTAGTTTTACTTGTTTTCATAAAACATAAAAAAGAAAATGATCTAAAAATGAGTGAAATACTCATAATTAAATATCTTTTGAATTAATGTTGATTTACAAAGTTATTAGTATAAGTCTAACTTTGTTTTATTTGAAAATATTTGGGAAAATGGAATTAATGACTCTATTTTCTTGTGCAAGATTTGGAATTATTCATACCTCATTCATGACTCATTCACATGATTCTTTGTTTTCTTCCAAGACATTCACATGAAGTTTCAATAGTTGGGATCAATCTTTTGTGAAAACAATTAGTCACAATAGTTAAAAGATTTTTGGAAATTGAATTAGTGCTTCCACACCGTATGCAAATTTATCAAACCTTTTTAACTTTTATACTTGGTCATAATCTCAAAATAATTAGTCATATTTCTACCCATGTTTGCTATCATTTAAAGGTCGCATGTCATCCTCACATTAATTCACACTTCCATGGATATTCAAGGGAATATGTCATTGGGATAATTGATCTCCACATGGAATTTGTTCAAGGACTCATGGTTCCCACAATTAAAAATTCACAAAATATCTAAGTTACAAAGGGCCAAATTCAATTTCACTACCATGCATTGAATTTTATCAAACCTGCATCCCTTAGGTTTTTGGAAGTAGTTTCTTAAATACTTAACCTTATGGGTATGTGAATAAATAATATCATAATAAGTGGAAACCTCACACTCACATGTTCCTTCACAAAACATCACAAACACTTATCAAAATCAAACCACAACTCTATAAAAAGATACCACCTAATATGGACCCCAATAAAAGAGATAAGGTGGCATCTAGTTGTAAAATTTAGTTATAGTAAAATCCATGACTCTATGAGGTACCAAAACATAGCATGGATAAAAATCAAATGGACATGGTGGCATACATCAGATGAAGTGAAGCTATCCTAAGCTCACAATGTAAAGTTAGCTTTGTACCTAAGAGCCAAAGCCAAGCCATTACTACACAACTCAACATTGCATGGAAAGGACCTTAAGAACATGGACATTTAGGTACCAAATCAAAAATCATATCTCTCATTTTAGCATGAGGTTAAATTTTATGGTTGTCACTACCATTTAAATCATTAGAAGTTCATAGATGCCAAAATAGTTTGCAAACTTTATCCATCATTAGAAAGTTAAGCAAGGTGCACATGAAAAGGATAACTAAACCATGAGGATGACACCATAATTTCAAGTGTTGGATTTAGATTGTATTTGAAACCAATTTGATCCCTCAATCCATAGGCAAGCAATAAATCCAAATGATCTATAGTGGCCCCATAGTAGGTCCTAACAAAATCATCATACGTATAGACATCTCCATCAAATAATAATTTTTGATTTTGTTCTTTTGAGCCCATTCTTGTTTCTATACTTTTTGAGCATGCTTATGGTTGTAACCAACTTTTGCATCATGGAAATTAGTGGGTATCTTCCATATCTATAAATTTATCCTTTGTAAACATTATACATGATGAATCTTTGGATTTTTAAGTGAACTACGTTATTAGTTGGTCTAATTCACTTATCAACCACCAAAAGGGAAGGTTTAACAATAGTTATGTAAGATTCAACAATTTGAGATAAATTATGTGGGTTGTGTTTCTTTGTTTTCTTTTCCTAGTTTTTCATACTATACATGAATAGTTTTAATAAAATCAATTAGTCTACTAACCTATTTTATGTTTATAATTTTTAATAATTAGATTCATCTCATGGTTATTCTAGATATTATGTATGAAAATACCTCATTATCATATTAATTTATGATTGAATGTGTAACTGAGCCATATTTTAGGAATTAATATCTTTTAAGTCTATACTACAAGGTTATTGTAATAATTTTCCTTATAATCTTGACTGTGTTTACTTTGATTTGATTCATGGATAAATTAGGGTAGATATTGGTCTTAACAACATGATTCACTTTAACTAGATTTATTTGCTTAAATGATTTTCTAAATTAGGGTGAGTATGAATCAAGAAGATATAATTACTGAAATCATGCATTGAGGAGTTTTAATGCCTCAACCACATTGGAGACAAAGAAGTGCCAGACTTTGAGTGATGAAAACATTCAACCATAATACTTAAAATATCATCATGATTCTCTTGGAGGAACCTTAAAGTAGGTTCATATGTGAATTGAAATTTTGAATCAATTTTTGCAGGTGGATTTTATACCCAAAGTTATTACATAGTATCATCAATCATCATCATATAAGTATAAAAGTGTTTTCTTAAATAACATTATTTCCCTAAATTAGATTCATTTATACCTCAAAGTGATTTAGAATTCCATAATCTATATGTTAGTCTGCTTAATCCAATAAATATAACAAAATATGCTCAATTTGACCCATATTATTTATCAAATAATTTGTCAAATATCCCTCACAATCATGTATAGTTCCCCACATATGCTTAAATCTACTAAATTTAATCCATTTAAATCACATAATACAGCCCAAATTATAAATTATCTATATTCCATGGTCTAAATCTTTAAGACATGCCCAATACATGCATATAAAAGTGTTTACATGAACAAAATTCTTACTCCAAATCTGATCCATTTGTACCTCAAAGTGATCTAGAATGCCATAATCTATATGTTAATCTATTCAAATATAATAAATTTAACAAAATATGCTCAATCTTATCCACATAATTTATCTTAAAATGTCTTATAATTTATTAACTATATCCCATAATCATGCAAAATGCCCCACATATGCCTTAATATTTTTAATTTATTCCATCTGAATGACACAGACTAGCCCAAAATATGAACTATCAATTTTCCATGGTTTGAATATTTAAGACAAGCCTACTACATGCCCCTATTTTAAGGTGAGGGATGAATTTTGTGAATCACTCATCTCAAAATAAATAATTATGAGCATATGGTTATGTGTATAAAAATGTAATCATGTAAAATATGTATAAAAATATTATTAAATATTCCATCATAGAAATATTTGATCATTCAAGTATGTATGCAAAATGTAATCCAAGGTAATGGGGGTAAACATGTCATGTCAAGTACATCTAAAAATTAAGCACACAATAATGAACATAGAAAAATTTATGATAAAAATCATGGCATTACACACAATAGAAGAATAAGTTATATAAATCATATCACCAAGCTTAACAAAAATCACAGATATATCCATACCCATATGCACATAATATCATGATCATGATGCACACAAAAACTTAAGATGTGACATAAATTTAAATTGAATATGACCCAACATAAAAAAATATGGTCGTGATAAGGACTGGAGGATCCTTGACTCAACTGGTGCATGATGTGATAAAACATAATCAATGTAATCATATAATTATGAAAGATAACACACATCAATCATCACACAATTTAGTAAATACATCAAACACACATGGAGAAAGGAATTTTAGCCCACGTAATAGATTAATGTCATCACCAAATATAAAAAAGTAAATATCCATATAGAATATCACCCTAATAATTACACACAATAACATGCCATGTATAATCTGCTATGTTAAATGGATCAATATAGAAATAATCTTAAACCATCATTTCATTAAATCTAGACATATTCCAGTCTAGTTGAAAACATGAAATTATCTTTATTATTTTTTATAGTATCAAATATTAAACTTTAATGTTGTTATTATCAGATTCCAATTTATATTTATTTGGAATTCAATATCATATTTTAGGTTTTTAAATTTAATATTTTTAGAATTTAATGTTAAACAACTAGATTTCTCGAATTTAGCTTGTTGAATTAATAAAATGTTTTGTTTAAAAATAGCATGGTGAAATTATCACATATATCTATGTAATGTTTAGTGTGAAAAATTTCTGAAAAATATAAGTGTAGTTAAAATATCATAGTTATCCATGCAACATTTAGTGTGGTGAAATCGTCACACATATATTTGCAATGTCTAATACACATAATTTAAGATAAGTAAATGTATGTGATAATTTAAACATCAAAATTATCATAAAAATAATTAATGCAACATCTAATTGATTGAAAATAATTTACATATAATTGTGTGCATATTATTTTTTTCATAGCGCAAATATAACCTTATGTAAATTATCACAAATGTAGTAAGTGTTAAATTATTATAAAAATCACACTATTTTTTTTACAAAAAATAAATCATTGTGAAAATTTAAACATCATTAATGCACCATCAAATTGATTTAAAATAGTTTACATATAATTATGTACACATTATTTTTTACGTACCATGAATATAAGCTTGCATAAATCACCACAAACATAGTAAGAGTTGAATTATCATCACAAATCTAGTTAAAACATATTTTCTATACATATATTAAGTTTTAAAAAATTACTAAAAATAATTAATTTATTGAACACACAATGTTATTTATTTACAACTTGCCTTACAAAATTAAAACCAATACGAATGAAAACCTCCACTTGTTAATCAAGATATTTAAATTCGACAAATAGTATTTAATTTATTCTATGGCATTACCATTTCATATTTAATTTATCATCTATCATTGTCATTTCTAACCAATATGAGTCAATACAATTTAATTTATCTTCTATCATTGCCATTTCAAACCAATGTGAATGAAAATCTCTAATATTTACTTTCCCTCTAGCACTATCATTTCAAATTTATATTTTTTTCTCTAACATTGTCATTTCAAAGTAATATGAATGAGAATATATAATATTTTTTCAAACAAATATGAATGATTCAAATTTAATTTATCATCTATCTTGTCATTTCAAACTAATATGAATGAGAATATATAATATTCAATTTATCCTCTAGCATTGTCATTTCAAACCAATATGAATGAAAATATATAGTTGTCAATTAACATTGAAAATTTAAACCATTATTAATGAAAATATATTGTTGTCAATTAACATTACAATCCACTAGCAATGTCATAATCATTTTAATTACATATTCTATATTCATTAAATTTTAAAAGGAAATATCCAATTGGTGGTTACATTGCAAGAAAAGATAGTAAAGTAAAACTGGAAAAATATCCAAAATTTAATTAATGTTTTAGTCATAGATAGTAAAGGAATATCAATTTTTATGTGGAATATTTACATAAATATTAGAAATTTAATCCATGTATGATGTCATAAACCTTAATAACTACTTTTAAAGAGCATAGTAATCGACATATAAACTAGGGCACTTTAGAAAATGTATCACATCCTCTTCATTCCCTATTAAGCTTAGTTGTGTAAATAATGGCTTATTCCTGGTCTAGAGAAAATTAGTGGATACAATAACATATTATTCAGGAACACTATTTTGGACAAGATTGACTACAATAATGCTTGTAATGTTACCTTGAAATTGACCATCCCTCCAAACTAATCATAATCTTCATATAATTTTCTTCTTTTTTATCACAATGCTCAATGCCCAAACAAAATAGAGGACACTCCTCCATGTTAGCTCATAATAATAGTTTTGTTGCATTTTTTTCTATGTTGACATCCATATTAGAGGAAGACTAAAATTCTAGTTGAAATTGTGTTGATGTAGTGGTAAAAAATTAGGTCACCATTCTTATTAGTTAAATGTGGTCGCTATTTATTTTAAATATTTCTTTCTTTTTTGAAATAAATTTATGTATTAACAATCCATCTAAATCAAGAAAAACATGCATTTTTTTGGAAGCACTACAAAAAATAATAATATTCATGTTCAGATGGAAATACATTTATTTTAAAATGTAACATTGAATTGAAAGGAAAGCAAGAAAGGCTTGTCTAATGGTAACTAGTTTTTAATACTTGATTGTGAGACAATGGCAGAAAATGATAGTGTTTGGTTTGATATACATGTTGTGTCCATCACCACCAATTTCATATACTCCTGATGACCATCTGGGCCTTTAGTCATGCCAAAAAGTTGTTAAATAAAGACACTTATTTTTTCTTGAATTAAAGTCATGCCTAGATTTAGCTATTTATCTATAATTTTCATTGATTGTAATGGCTCTATAAATTATATAAATCATAATTTTTTTTATTAATATGAATATGCAGGGGATTATTTTTTAATAGGGATCCACCCTTTAGTTTGGATGACTAGTATACTCACCTAGATTTATCGCTAGATATTTGTGGTAACTTTTTAACATCATCTCCTACTTTATATATTTATAATGATGCATATTAAAGATGTTATTTTTAAATTTTTATTTGTTTGCATTGAATTTTTTCCACAATAAATAATGATAATAGGGGATGAGTTTGTACTACATCTATTAATCATGTTCTCCAAAAAATGCACCAATCTCTCAAACTTAAATGGGTGCTCTAATAAAAAAATCCAAATATCTGTCAGGCACATAATATCCAAGGGATTTATGTACGACTAGTCAACATCTATGACTACATATTCATAAGACTTATCATTTGCATTGTGAACATCATAAATGTCATAAATCACTGACAGACCCTGAAACCCACCTTCATTATTTAAAATTTTGTAATTTCATTTAGAAATACGTTCATTCATATTTTTAGCTCTTTCCATGTAGATGCAAGAAAATTTATGAAATAAATTTTCTTTAACCATAAGGATAGTAAATATACAAACATAATCACTATGAAGTAATCTATGAAGGATGGCGGATCTATAATATCACTTTATGTAATGTTTGTCACAACATTAAAAAATCATAAAAAACAACCTCTAGACTAAGGGTAATAATATGTTATTTTAGTCACGATAAATTTCTATTTAATTGGAATAAAAAATAACTTTGGCATTGGAAATGATAAGTACCATAATCCCTTACTTGGGTACTAGTTGTGAAAAATAATATATACACATATAGGAGGTTATTAGCATAATTTGACAATGTTGTTTCCTATTCTATTTTTTTGTCTCTCCTTTTCTATTTCAATAGTTTATCTTTTACATTTTCACTCATCATTTCTAAACTCATGACAAAGCTAACAAAAGTGAATTCATGAATATCAAAAACTTCCATAACATTGGATATGGTGCATCCTATCATAACTAGGTCTTATGGCATTCACAATTTGAGATAGTTCATAATTTTCACCCTTGAAATTCTATCTTATTTTAATTTTTACAATATTTAGTTAATGTTTTTACATTGGTCCAGGTTTAGTAGTGGTTCTTAACCAAACTTCACCATTTAGTATTTTATTTTCAATTATTGATATCTCATCTACATACATACCCCTTATTCCTTTAAATAAATTGGCTATTAAAATGTCAAGTGATTTTGGCTTGAAATCAAGATCGCAATCCATTTTTGGAAAACACATGTAATCCTACCATTTGTGTATAATTCAAAACAAAACACCCATTTTCCCCATTAATTATTGATAAGGAGGATAAATGATAGATTATTATTTAGGTTGTTTATTTTTTTATTTTTTTTTATATTTAAAATATCTTTTTTAAAGGCCTAAATCATAACATGAAAATAAATGTTTTTTATTTGTTTAATTAGACATATATAAAAATAATTTATTAGAATTAATTTAATTGAATTATAAATTTCAAATACATTCAAGTTTTTTTTATTTTTCATGGTCAATACTAAGGTGATGGGATATTTTATCTATGATCCAAGTTACCCTTACTTTGTACAACTGGTTAATTTTTTTTGTGTGAACCCATATATTTTTTCCCATGTTTTGTGCTCTGTAGATACTGATTATTTGCTTTTTTGTGGTTTTCATAGAGAGAATATGATCAAACCTATGTTTGATTTTATCATGAATAGATGCAAAATTAAGGTTTGATAAGATAGTTTTATGAGCTTAGATGGTATGTTATCCATAAATAATGTAAAAATGAGTCTCAAGATCTTTCAAGTCACACTCAAACTCTATATATATGATTTCACCAATTGTTTTTTTAGGAGAAGCAATATTTCATCCCTTTGAAGAGGCACTGAGTTAAATAAAATTGAGCTAATCAGTTGATCAACACTAAATCTATCAATATATCAATATTGGTATTTATAATGTATTTGGTGACCATTATCAAATCCAATTTTGAATGTTTTTTCATTGAAATAAAATAATTTGAATATCTTGAGTTGTTGAAGACTCACTATTTTTAAAATCTTTTTTGGTCTATTTCAAAGAAGTCCTTTCTCATGATGAGTGTTTTAACTCATAAAATTGCTTTTTGAGGAAAGAATTTTTTTGTTTACTCATAAAAGTAAACATGTTTGAATGAAATGTTATTTTTTCAAATTATTTATCCATATTCAAGTGATAGGTGATGAATGAGGTAAATACATATTGATAAAGTTTTTCTAATACGATTACAAATCCAATGAAAATATTTAGGCTATTTTTTATACCAATATTGTCAACATCTATATATGGTTCTATTTTAAAACCATATGTGCAACTAGAATCCCTTTGGTGTTTTGTAGAATGAACCCTACCATTTTTTCTATACAATAAAACCTAAAACTCAATTTTAATAATTTGACATGAATGTTTGGGGTTAATTATATTTTTAAATTGAAACATAATGAAATTATTATGAATAAATTTTAAGCTAAACATAATTATAACTACTTGATGCACCTTTAATATTAAATGAAATAGACATAGGTCATTGTGGTAGTTATTTGGGTAGCAAATCTCCATAAACCACTCTTCATTTCATCTTTCATATTAAATTAAACCATATATAAATTGAATATCTCACTAGGATGTGTGACCAATCAAATCCATTATTTCCAAAAATTAAACAATTAATTATTTAAATTAATTATAATTTATAAAAATAAAATGTCAACTATATTGAGGAAAAGTCTACATTAATTTAAATCCTACATTAGTGACAATTTCATGATAGGAGAGTGGCATATTTTTGAGAGTGGGTGGGTGCCCATTCAAAATTTTCAAAGTGGGTGTCTACCTATTCCATTGTAAATTTAAATCAAATACAAAAGGAAAAAAACTATTTGGTATAACATCTTCAGGGTAAAATCAAAATAATAAATTGTTTGACAAATTGTAATAATTATTTGATAAAACATATGAAGTAAATGTGGTCCCATAGAATTTAATGATTGTATGGTATATTTTTTACATTATATTTAAAATCAACCATGAAACTATTGTGGATGAGGGATATAAATACTTAAGTATGATGCTTGACAATTATTTACACTATGCATGCAATAAAAGTGCTTTGTTGAAACATCTAAGCTTCATATTCAAAATGACTTAATCATGTGGTAGTTTTCAGAGTAGGTAACCATCTACTAAAAAAATTTAGAGTGACTGGCTACACACTCTAAATTAAAATTATACAAATATGGAAGAAGATAACATGCATATGAATTGAGGATTCTAAATAATTAAATAGGATGACTGACACATATTTGTACAATGCATGTAATAGAAATAATTTGTTGGCCAATCTAAATTTTATTTTCAAAATAACCTATAGCTTCATATTCAAAGTGACCTAATCATATGGTAGTTTTTATAGTGTCCATCTCACTATTTTAAACTAGATGTATGAAAATGCATGCAAATGTGGAAGCATATAACAAGCACATGAATTAAAAGATAAAAAATAATATGTAAGATAATTGACACATTTATATAATGTATGCATTAGAAATACTTTGTTGTCATATCTAAATGTCATATTCAAAATGACATAATCCTATAGTATATTTTAGAGTGGTCAACTACCCACTCTAAAATAAATGTATGTAAATGTGGAATCATACAATAGGCACATGCATTCAAGGTTAACAATACTTAAGTAGGTCAATTGACACATTTTTTCACTATACATGCAATATAAATACTTTTTTGGTTGATCTAAACTCTATATTGAAAATGAATTAATCTTGTGGTACTTTTTAGAGTGTTTAACCACTCACTCAAAATGTTTAGAATGGGCATCTTCCCATTCTAAACTAAATGTATGAAAATGTGGATGCATACAAAAAGATCATGAACTCGTCAGTTTTTAGCTTGTGGAATTCATTGTTGTAAGTTTATATTTTTGTGTTCTATTTGTAACCAACAATGTAGTTACAGTGGATGAGGGATGTAAATACTTCAATATGATGATTGACACTTATTTATAATATGCCAATAGTTGATCACATGTATGGTTGAACTTACTTGTCAATATACCTAAACT
Organism: Torreya grandis; assembly: GCA_037957365.1. Classification (NCBI taxonomy): domain Eukaryota; kingdom Viridiplantae; phylum Streptophyta; class Pinopsida; order Cupressales; family Taxaceae; genus Torreya; species Torreya grandis. Next base: position 1,607,668 of record JARHVA010002967.1, on the reverse strand, counting down.
TGATATTTGTTAGGTATTTATTTATAATTTATTATTAGAATGAATAAATTGTAATCAAGGTTAATTATGATTAATTTATTATAACATTTAACATATTATAATCAAATCTTATAATTTAATCTTGTAATAGTAGTTTTCATTTAATATTAAAATAAGTTTACAAATAAATTTAAATGGAATGTTATTATGAAGCTAATATTTGGGAGGTTAATTGTTTTTAATTTTTTATTACATCTAATATATTGTAATAACAATTTTATATATATATATATATATATATATATATATATATATATATATATATATATATATATATATATATATATATATATTTAATATTGTAATAAAAGCTTATATAAAAAAATTGTATTAAATTGCATTTATTTTAAATTATAGTAGTTTATATTTAATATTAAAATAAAATATGATAATATTATTAATCATATAATAATATTTTACATGTAATTATTATATATAAAATAAATATATTTTATTAATACTTTAAAAACAATTTACTTTTAATATTTTAATAAAATCTTATAATATAAGTTTGTAACAACTATTAATTATTTAAAATTATATTAATTTATATTTAATTTTGTAATAGAAGTTTTTAGTTTAAGCTTATAATAATAATTTTCACATAGTATTGTAAAAAAATTTATTAATGTAAGTTTGTATTAATAGTTTATAGTCAATTGGTTAATAATATAAGTTTGTACATTTTATATTGTAATAAAAATCATCCTAAAAGTTTTTATTATAATATAATATTTAATAATAGTAGTTAATTATGGTCAATTTTTATTTATATTTTGAAAAGATACGTTTTATTCATTTGAAACTATAAAAACTTGTAATAATAGTTAATAATTAAAATGATACTAATAAATGTTTATAATAGATTATTGCTAGAATAGATTATAGAACATAATTATTATTTTTTGAGTGAAACATGTATCATTTTTATAACAGGAAAAAATAATACACAAATGATAAAAAATATGGGTGGTATGAAAGCACACCCTAAAAATAGAACACACTAGAAAAATTGGGAAACTAAAAAAACCAAGAGTTTATTAAATCACAACTGTCATCAACATAAGATATAAAATATACCAAAGCAACCCATTAAGTAATAGGATCCACCAACCTCATAGATGGAGGAGACAATCAAGGAGGACTATCTGGTTTGTCACTTCAACCTACCCAATGGGAAGTGGGGTAGAGTATCAATTATGGTCCAACCATAATCTTGTTTGATTTCTTATTTACTCTACTTAGCTTCATCATTAGGAACAAGATGGGAGGAAATAGACAAATCCAACTAAGAAAAATTTCCCTACCCATTACCATTTAGGGGAACCTTACATGACCAAGATGAGGCAATGACCGCACTTTAAATCCTCCTAATGAGGATAATCTCAATCTAGGAGGAGGGGTGGAGAGGCTCGAGTGGATCCTAGACCTATGGTGGTTAAGATTGAGATATTTTACATGACCCCATAGATATTTATCTATGTGTTGATAGTATTTTATAGGATCCTTAGGCAACACTTGGTTGATGGCACACAGGGTGAAATCCTCATGTTATAATAGAGTGTGAAGGTGCATGACCTTGATCTCCACTTTGTTAGATCAAAATTAAATATGAATCATAAGATTAGATTAAAAAATATATTTTGTTATAAGTATAAAAATATTTTCTTAAGATTTATTTTTAAAAGTAGAAACATTCCTATTTTTCTAAAGAGAAAAAAGTATTTTTATGTGAAAAATGTGTTGTATTTGCTTATATTTCCTAGGGAGTTGGGAAAAGTTTGAAAACCCAAATTTACTTCCATACCACCATATTTTTTCAATATGCTTAGAAATGGAATAAATCATTTTTCCAACCCTTCAATCTTGAAACATTCACTTGGAACATTATCCTCCCTAGAGTGATAAACAAAGTTTAAAAACCCAAATTTCCTCAGATTTATCTGTCATGAGGACACCTTGAATAAATTTAATTTATAAGAAGGATTTTCTAGGATTCCTACATTTCTATGGCCTGAATAATCAATTTATCATTTAGGAATAGGCCTTGTTTAGTGATGTTTATCAAGATAATACCTGCTACTTCCATAGGCTGACAACAAATGTCCCAGGAAACTCTATAAAAGCCTTTTTTGAATTCTAAGTTAGCCCACATAAATTCCTTGATAAAATTGTATAGATTCATATAGGTTAATTTAAAGGGATAGTGAATAATAATACACATGGGTGGTAGTTAATATATTAAGGAATAACACCAATCGGAGTGGGAATACTCTTGATATTACATTTTGAAATTTTGATCCATGTTGGAGGGGATTTGATGTGTATACTCATTAGATTAAATATCTATTTTATATCAAATTAGTTCTTTGACATAAATCCATTGATTCATGTCTAATTCAAGGTAGATTCATAGTTGGTGTTCCATGGACTAGTGCACTATCATCTGATTGGGTCAATGACCCAATCTAATGATTTTCCTACTTCATGGAGGTTTTCTCACCCAAATCATGGTGATTTTTCTTTACTATAGTAAATATACTTTATGGGATCCTGAGTGGCCTTATTTTGTGAAGATCCAAACTATTATGTTTTAATGAGGTGGTTTAATGGTGGATTTTGACTTGCTATGGCCTAAGCTTCAAGGGAGATGGTTGTTTGGCTAATGTTTTTATTGGACCTATTTCAATATTTATATTTTATTTATTAGTTTAGTTTTATGTGCTTTAGGGGTTCATAGTATGTATGGTCTACATCCCTACATTCCAAGATTGGTTGTTGATGGCCTTGAGGCCTTGCAAGATGTTTTATTTGTGGCCTTGGTTACTAATCTTGGTTGAGATTCTAATGAGGCTTTTTATTAATAAAGTATAAATATTCCAGTCTAAAATATCTTATTCTTTTATCCCATGCCCAATTTTGGGATCAATTCAAAACCCTCTTGTAGCTATATTTTAGGCCTTGTCCAAATGTATTCTCTTTGTGGATCAACTATTCTTTCATTTTGTGGGATTACATGCCCTATTTGTTATGTTATAAATTTGATTTTTAGGTTTGATGGATCTTGTTAAACCCCTTTGAGATTGATTTTAGATGGATATATTTTGATTCCTCTATACCATGCCTAGTTTAGGGATCCATTCAAAACCCTCTTGGTTCTTTTTTAAAGTTTAGTTATTTATTTACTGTGATTCAACTATTATTTCACTATGTAAGCTTGCATGCTCTTCTAGATGTGCTTCAAGTTTATGGGACCCTATCAAAACCACTTGAGATTGTATTTCATTAAATATTTATAGATTCCTCTTTTCATGTTACCACTGGTAGAGGTGTTTCTCGAGAGACTTAATTTCAATATATTTTATTCTCCATTGTATTAGGTTATGGGACCTATCAACACCCTCATTTATGATTAATAGCTCTGGATCAAAAGCATTAACTATTAATTAAAAAAATACACATGGGTGGTGGCAATGATTTTGAATTTACTAGCCATAGAGAGAGGTTTGGTGACCCAACATGATAGTTTATTCTCAACTCTCAGGACAATATAGTTTTAAATGTCCATAATAAAATCTTGAAAATCATGGGATAACCTAGGAATTTGAGCATTTCACCATGGGTGATTCACTTCCATTGATAGTCTTCTAACCAGCTTAATAAAGGCTCATAGTTTTGTCTAAAACATTGCATCTTGACCCACTAGATGTTTTAACCAAAATCCAAGAAAAATATATGTAAGGATTCCATGGCATTATGGACAACCTCCTCATTATATTGAAGGGAAAGGAAGGATTCATTATAAAAAATATCATTAACAAGCTATCCTTAAGGATCATTATAGAGACTAATGCCTATGATAAGTCTTCTAAATGTGAAATATTTAAGTAGGTATCCAAATATTTTAGTTGCAAGGACATAAAGCAAGGTATTAAAAGGGAAACCTTGTCGAATAAAGTGAAATATTATAAATATTTTAGTTTGATACCCATTGATGTAAATTCAAACAAAGGCATCCTAAAATAGGGTTTGAAATAAAAGAAGGAACTTGGGACCAAACCCTAAGACTTAAATCATCACTAAGATGAAGGGCCATTCTATTTGGTCATAAGCCTTTTCAAAATTAATTTTCATGAATATAGCCTTATATTTTGATCTGTAAGCCCATTCTATACCATACCAAACTACAAGGATGTTATCCAAAATGTAATTGACATGAATAAATTTAGTATGCCTAGATCAGATAATTAAAGGGAGTAAACATCTTATCTTGATGGAAAGAGCCTTAACTATAATATTGTAGGAGATATTAAAAAGAGTGATAAGCCTCTAGTTTGAAATAATCTAAGGGTCTATAACCTTGGGGATGAATTTTATGTAACTCATATTGATGAGACACCCCATAGAACCTTGATTAATATATTATAAATAGGCTTTATGAAAATTAGGTCCAATATAGTCCCAAAGAGATTTGTATAACTCATAAGGAAAACCATCAATACCTGGGGCTTTATCTTGGGCCATACCCATCAAAACATGATGAATATCCCCTATGGATAAGGGTTTGTCATGAACTTCTCATTGACTAGGGAGAGATTGCAAGGATCAATATCAAGGAATTTTTTTAGAGCTAATATTTGAGCATTTGAGGATGGTTGAGCTTGGAAAATCTACTTATAATTCTTTACTAAGGCTTTAAGTATATTGAGGAGATTGGTTAACTACTCCCTAATATATATATAATAGCTTTGATTTTGGTTGAAAATTTATGATCCCTTAGCTTATTCTAAAATAAATTGGAGAACCTATCACCAATATTAAGCTAATGGATGTGAGCTAGAATTTGAGCTCCATATGCTTGGTAAAGATTACAAAGTTTTATCTGATGTCTTAACTCATCCACTTATTTATACAAAGACTCATCTAGGGGGATTGTTCAAGCACCTAAAAAATATAATATAATTCATTTAAAGTGTTGTAATTTTCCCTTTTATTGATATAAGCCCAAATATTTCCAAAGAAATGAATAAAGGTGGTAGTACAAGAAAAGGTTGCTTCCAACCATTCAATCCACCTAGTTTCACTTAATGTGGGGAAGAGTTTGAGGATGCTATAAATGGGAGGTATTAAAATTAAACTAATTGTTATATATTTTAGTTATAAGGATAGACCATTCCATAGATAATTTAATAGGTGATGGTTTGACTAGAGAATATTAGGAAGAACACTTATAGGTTGATCAAATTTATAGGCAAAAGAGAATATATTTTGGTTTGATAAAAGGGATATATCAAGTGACATGTGTCATATATATCACCATTTCAAAATGTCTACATGATATTAAATAGGAGTGTCATTATGACAATGCCACATAACATATCATTCATTAATTATCTATTGATCCCACTATTAAACCTCACCATACTTGGGTTGAATAAAAATTTAGATATAAAGGTATTATTATATTGATCACTGGATCCAGGTTGAAACACCATCTCTTGAATGAGTTTCATGTCTCCCATTTCATAGGTCAATCAATATTTCCAAAAATCTATGATCAAGTTTCCTAAAACTTATTCTAGACTATAATAAAGTAGGATATTAAAACATTTGTCATACAACATGATATGTTCTAAATCCACAAAGGGGAAATAGTGGTATCAATTAGTTTACTCCAACCACTACACATTATGTAATATATTTGGATTGATGTTTTGATGGATTTGATTTAAGGCTTAATAAAATCAAGAGGCAAATCTTCCATTCTTGTGGTGGTAGATATCCTTTCTAAATATGTTAATTTTTGTGATTTGACACATTCATAAACTACTTACAAAATAAACCAAAAAATTATTGATCAAATGATCTAGCTTCATGAAATTCCATTATTTATTATATTAGATCATAAATTAGATTTAAAAATTCATTAATGGCAGGAACTCTTCAAGCACCTATGCACCCATCTAAAAATGAGTTCAGGATACCATCCAAAAACTAATGGCTAGATGAAAATTACACACACACACACACACACACACACACACACACACACACACACACACACACACACACACACACACACACACACACACACACACACACACACACACACACACACACACACACACACACACACACACACACACACACACACACAAACACACACACACACACACACACACACACACACACACACACACACATGCATGCATGCACGCACACACGCGCACACGCACACACGCACACACACACACACACACACACACACACACACACACACACACACACACACACACACACACACACACACACACACACACACACACACACACACACACACACACACACACACACACACACACACACACACACACACACACACACACACACACACACACACACATGCACCCACACACACACACGCACACATGCACGCACACAAGGACGTGCACACACATGCATAAGCATGCGCACAAACACACATTTGGAAACCTATCTTTTTTCTTTCACAATGGATCAAAAATATCTATGGGAAAAATGGTTACCACTTTAAGAATGGTCATAAAATACCTCTTACCACACCTCCACCAAGATGACCCCGTATGAATTTGTGTACAGTAAAACTTCACCATCTCTTCTCATATAAATAATAGTTAGTTATTAGGTGTAGGTAGTTGATACTACCACTAAAACATGAGATAATATCCTTTGCCTCCTCAAGGACAATCTTCACATGATTATTTTTTTCATGAAGTAGAAGTTAGATCAACACTTCTTATAATGAGCCTTTCAATCTGGAGATATGGTTTTCCTTCACCTATATCCTTATATATAGTCTTCTTATAAAATTAAATTCTAAAAAAATCTACCTCATAAATTCCTTTGGGCTATATAAAATTCTCCAACAAATCAACCCTATCACATATAAGTTGGAAGTTTCACCTTCATCATGAGTGCATTTATTTTTTCATGTCTCATGCTTATAGAAGGTCCTTAACCATAATTTGAATTCCAATAAATTTATTCCAAATCTTGAATCTATAGGATCTATATTTCTTAAACTTAAGGCTATTATATAAAGGTGATCCTATCAACTCTGCAATCAAGTCATCATAGAAGCTCTAGTATAATGGTAGGGAATGTTTCAAAATATGTTAATTAGGAACCTCTTATTCAAATATAGTATCAATTTCCTCACCATCATATTTTAGGGAAAACATTTTAAGCAAGAGGGAATGTTTGGACCCTTCATCTTAACCATTTTATTTTAAGTTATATGTTTAATAAAAGGCTAAAAATGCATATGATTTATAATATATCCCTTGAGCCCATTGTCATAATCCAACATTTATGGGAAATAATAGTTAGTTAGTCAAAATGTAAAAATGAGTATAGAATAGTGAGAAAGCATCCATGAATTTTATTTAATTTAGATTTCTCAAAAGAGGTCCTCCCTCAAATAATACAATGATATTTGTAATGTAATTATACACTTATTTAATAGAAATAATCATTTTCCATTTTATTTTTGCATATTTTCAATTAATTTATAATCTATTTCAAGAGGATCTTTTTTATTTGATGAGATAAATGCTTTTAAAACCAGAGCTATGAATCAGAAAAGTGAGGTTTTTGAGGATCCCATAACCTTTGCAAAGCCTAGATAGAGGGTTTTAAGGATTTGACAACTATATCATGAATAATAAGAGGGTTTGGAGGCTCCCATAACCTTGGTAAATTAGACAATAGAGGGGTTTCAAGGATCCCAAAACCATAACATGAGGTTTTTAAAGGTTCTCACAACCTCAGCACAATAAAAAATGTTTCAAATTAATGAGATTCAAAGAGCTAACACCTTTTGATAGGACTTCCCTGAGACTTAATTTGTAGAATAAGAATACCCTAGTAGTAGAAGGTATACTATCCCCTAGGTCTTTCTCACAACCTTTACACAACTGAGACACAATAAGTGGGATTTTCCTCCCACTAAAACCAACAAGGTGGATTCCTCTATCATCCACTCTGATAGAACAAAATCTGGTTGGGATTCCTATAACCACCCCAAACCAAACCAAATAAAATTTAAGGTATCTTTTTAAATTTGATCTTCAATGTATTTTTTCCCTTCTTATGTATTCCCAAGAATCCTAGAACTTGTATCCAAGTATGAGCAAGTATTTTTGCCCTATTCCAGGAAGGATCTTAACATACTAGAATAGTCTAATTTTATAAATTTCAAAATTCTAGCTACAATAATCCATGAATAATATGAATATGGTAGGCCCAACCCTTAAACTAAATAAAAATAGTATGTCTAGGATCTTGTGGAAACATCTATGTTTTCTATAACTCTCTCAATATTCTATCTCTTCCTCTTATGAAAATGTTTGGTCCACTTCTCAACATCTTGAGTGTCCAGGTTGCATTAAAACTTAACTCATGTGGGTAAAATTCATCCACAAAAAAATTGAAACTAATTTATACATCTTTTGGTAGATCAATCAACCAAGCTTTCTCATTTATAACTTTTAATATTTTGCAAGGTCCAAACTTTATAGTTTTCAATTTGTGATAGGAGCATTTAGGATAACTCTCTTTTCTCAAGTGTACCATAACCCATTATCCTTCCTAAAATACATGATCCCTTGTATGAAAAAATACCATTTATTTATATTTACCATCCATGATCTCTAATTTCTTCTTGACCTACTACTTTATGTTTCTAATACTCTCCACAAAACCTATTGCATCATATTTAACACATTATTATTTAGGTAGGTCAACTAAATCTATTAAACTATTAGGATTTACACCATAAATAATATGAAAATAAGACTCACCTATGGACCAATTAACAATATAATTGTAATAAAATTATGGTTTGGATAAGACCAAATTCCATTTTTTTGGGTTGTCTTTGACTAGGCACCTTAGCCAATTTCCCAAGCTCCTATGCACTACCTCTAATTTCCCATCTATTTATGGTTGATATGATGAACTATATTACAACTTTCTATCAAGATCATTCCAAAATGGTTGAGAATTTTTTTATCTCTATTAATTATGATTGTATTGGGTACTCCATGCAATCATAGGACTTCATTAGAGAACAAAAAGAAAATTATACTTGCATCACTAGTTATTTAGTATGTTTATTTTTTATTCGACATTAAAATGCTATAAATAAAAAACTATTGAATACTAATTTAGATTTAAATAATAGATAAAACCTAAATGTACAATACATAAACTATAATGATCTATAAATAGTAAGTGTGTAAGGGACATGAAAACTTAGTTTAAATTTAATTGTCACTAACTATATATATTGATCTCTGATGTGAAACAATATTAAAATAACTCTAAAATGTGTCATGCTCAAAAATAAAATTCTACAATACACTAGGATAGGGCCACAATATTAGGATAGGGGTATATTAAAAATTTTTCTATGGATTTTAGCATTATTTATTCTATGGTTGAATTCTATATCTAAATACCTAAGCCTATCATAAAATGCATGTCGTCTATCTTTAGGTGTTGATTCAATGTGTATAAGTACCTATAATAACAAACCCTTATTCTTGCACATAAACCAAATAGATATAAAATACAAAAAAGGGGAATAGATGAACTATCCTAAAAAAAACTCACATGATTTTAGTGATACCTACAAATACCAATGGGCCCCAAGGTGATGTAGTTCTCCCTCTTAGAGTGAGTGTGTGAATCTTGATGTTTGCTCTAAGTGAGTGTGTGAATCTCTATGTTTTATATTTATGAATTTAACTAGTAAATTGAAATGAATTATTGATAACAAGTAACCTTGTAATAAAATAGATTTATACTTGTCCTATGAGTGTTAGAATAAATTATAACTTGAATTAGGAAGAATAGTGTTTTTTTCTCAATGTGCAATAGAAGTTAAAAGTGATTGCTAGATTTGTATTAATTAGCCTTGATGTGTTTATATAGTGGTATACCTATAATATTTATGATAATAAAGCTTGATAAAATTATTAAAGTACCAGCACTAAGAATATTAAATTTAAAAAATGATTGTTGTAGCATAAAAAATGAGGCTGCACTATTGGATAAGGCTGGGTTACAGCCCTATCCAACCTAGTGAAGTCTTATCCTAAAAGGATAGAGATTATTTTAAGTTGGTTGATAGTAGTATCTAAATATAATAGTGATATCTAAATTATTTTCTTGGGAAATTAAATATCATGAGTAGAATATTGATGGTTTTCATAAAGATTTAAAGTTAACGGAATGATAATAGGTCAAATAAGGTAAAGATGTCAAGATTAAACATTTTCAAGCACTTCATGGTTAAATTTGAGTGTCTACATTCCCCCATTTATTATAGTGATGAAATGAATTGAAAATACTAGAGTAAATCCTATAAATACCTAAGTGTGTATAAATAGTTTATATTTTGATGTGAAGCTTGATTGCGCAAGATTCTTCATGTAAAACATACAACAATACCACTTAAATTAGTTACTATCCATATTTAAAATTTGAAAATCTAGAACTTGATATTTAAATCTTGAAAAGAGGTAAAGGAAAGAATACATCTGAAAGAGTGTAATTTAATTACCATGTAAATTTAAAATGGAGTGGAGAAGTGTGTGCCCCCTTATTGAGGCATTGAGAGAAATGTTGAACCTATGGAAAATTAAGAGTGATTAAGTCTCAATTTATGAAAATAAAAAAAATACCTTGAGTTTTAAATATTTTATACTCAAAATATCATATGAATATATACAATATTATTTAGAATAATTTGTATTATTTGAATGGGTGGAACCACCAAATGTGGCTAGCTACAATACAAATATTGAGTGTCACTAGACTAAAATGGGAAAAAAAAAATTGGAACCATGTACTAGGTTCACAAAATTGAAACCATAGATGTTGAGTGTCATTAGACTCTAACATGACCCACTTGATACTGTATGAATCATACTACTATAGATGAATCTATAATTTTATTTGAAAAATTTGAAACTTATTTAACTTTGAAAAATTGAAAATAAAAATTTGTATTATAGTAACATGAACATGAATTAATATTATGCCCCCTATTTCTATATTATATTGATATATAATATCATTTGAAGTTGTAACTTTTTGAAACTTTTAACTTGTGACTATAACTATTTTTTCGCATGCCCATGCATTTGCATCAAGTGTATGTGTATTTATACAAGAATAACAATAAGAATGAATGAATATGCATGTCATATGTCCCCATCATCTTAGAATTCTAAACCATATTAAAAATTTTATCATTGTAACTAATCATAAATATGAATTTGTTACTAATGAGGGATTGAATACTCGACACAAGCCCATAGTGATGCCCTCATTTTTATATGAGGGGTGTAGCTTACAAATTATTGATCTCAAAATAAATATTTTAGAATATGTGAGGAATATAATCATATATTATCATGTGAAAATTTGAAATGTATTTGATCATATTATTTAATATAACAATGTAATTTCTTATGAAAGATGCATTAGATAGATAAAGCATTGAGGCTCATAAGTAGCACTCACATGCTATGTATCATGACGCAAGAGTAAAAATAGAAAAATAATAGTGATGAATGATAGGAATCATGGATCCATAGTAACAAACACTGACCATACATGTAATGTCATACAATGTTACTTAATTTCCATATAATGTCACACATAAGGCCACCAAGGCCACATACAAGGGACATATGAATGTTTTAAAAACAAACAAGGCCAAAAACAATACTCAAATGGAAGGATAATGCCATATAAAAAATAAAATTTATATGTTGTGCACATAATGTCAAGGGCCACACACAATAAGCAAGCAAGACCTAACTTATTAAGTAGTAAAGTAAGATTTTTTAAAATAACTATATCAATCATATGTATCAATTCTAATGCTATAAAATAATATTCATTGTAACATAATTGTAAGTATGAATGATTTAGTAAAACATTTATATGACATATTTCTCAACGTGGTAGCTATAGATGATATTGTATGATTATGTAACACCTCAATCTTGTACACTTATCTAACTCTAACCTTTGTTGTTCCTCTTAGTTATGCATATGACTTGATTTCACAAACCTTAAATATGTTCTAACTTGTGAGACTTGTATTATCTCTTAGTCTTAATAGCCTTACATCGATGACACAGATAACATATCTTGTTTATAATGCTTAAAATGTACTTATCTTACACCTCTGCAAGTTCTGATCACTTACATTCTTACTTCCTAGACACTAACATCTAGGCCAAATAATAGCACTGATGTTACTATCATAACTTAATGCAAGTGTATAGTGCCCTAAAGTCATCTAATTTAAAAATGAAGTGTATAATAATGGTCATCCTAAGTGATTTAATGTATGTTATCTCTTGATAAGATTGGGATAAATATAATATCAACCCTCATTTATTCTTCACCTACAAAACCTAGAAACAAACTAAAAGAACATTCAAAAAGCACTCAAGCTTTCTTATTCTACCCTATTATGAAATAATTTAAATGAATATCCCAACTATAGGTATAAAGTACTAAAGGAGTGGTCATAAGGTCATATTTTTCAAGTTATAAGTTAGGTCACTATTGTACTTGATTTACATATTACATGATTCACACACAAACCAATACATAAGGGATAACTACATGATTTTAAAGCCATCTTCAGAGTAGTGGATATCTAGGCAAGGAAATTTGATAATAGGGTAATTGTGGGTCAGCTTGAAACTATGTGCCCACTAACCCATTTTTCTCCAAGGTCACATTGAAAATGAAAAGCTAGGGTTTTGCCATTTCATAAGGAGTGATAGTCCATGATCTTGAAAAAAGGTGAAGCCAAATCTAGAATAATCTAGGTGGCCATATCTTATTTTAGTGAGTATTATATATAGGACCTTAGAATCAATTCAACCATGTAGGGATAATATTACTATCTAGAGAGCTAGAAGCACCATATCTAAAATATGACAATTATTCTAGGACTGTCTTCTTGCTCGCTTTCAGCCTGTTCTAGATCTATCACTATGTTATCATCAAAACCAAATACGTACTTTGTTTTAAATATTATTTCCATATATATCTTAGTTTTACTTTCTATTAATATCTTATCTTAGTTTAATAAATTTAGTAAGGTATATCTAATTTTAGCATTTAACTAACCTGCTATAGATATGATATTCACCTTTGTGCCCTATCATTTCTATACCTTTAAACCTAACCCTAAATAAGAAACTTATCCAAATTAGGGTTAAACATTTGGTGAACTCAATATTTGAACATAAAACCATAGGGTGATTAGGGTTTTTTGATTTTTTTAATTTATTATCATACTTTGTTGTAAACCTCTTTCTTATATAGGCATAGCTTAACAATGCTTGGTTACATTATTGTCTTGACTTAGAAATTGTGTACTTCATAATTTTACTAAAAATCATAACCTTTATGGAGTCCAAAATAGTAGATTATGTATAATCCCATTCTTTTGATTACTCCCTATAATTCATATGCCTTTCCTGCCTAGTCCTCATTTTGATATTTAGAACATTTCAAAAGGACAAAGAGGAGCCTATTCCCATTTTGAATCATAATAAGGATGAAAAATCTCATCCCTCTAACTAGGTTCATGTTATCCACTATTTAAAGGTTAAGTTGGATCATCCTATTATACAAAAATTGGGTAACCAAAAAACATTTCCAACATCCCTTCATGTTACATGTATAAATGTTTAATCTAAAATGCATAGGGCTTGTGCTTGTGAATCCATAAAAGATATAATTACCAATATGATAAATATATTGCATGATTTAAAGAATAAAATTATTCTATTACAAAAACCTTGTTAAACTATGTTATCTAATGCACCATAGAGATAATTTACATGATTACCCGAGTCCCTAGCTTCATTAGTCTCATAGTTACTAGAGTGCCAACTTGTATCTCTCCCTCATCCCATTAAGGTTGATATGAGTTGACCTTTAACCAAAGTATAATATGAAAATGCTTATTATGAATATCATGAAGGATTAGGATATCATACAATTAGGTTATTTACCTTTAAACATAATATCCAATATTTTTTTGATGCCCAAAACATTACATTTGATGATCCTCTAAAGGAGTTAGCTTCAAAAAACATAATAGGAATCCACTCCAACAAAATTTAACACTTACATTATAAATTGGTGGTAATTATTTTAGGCATAAACATATTAATCCTACATAAACAAAAACTACTTGCAATATAAATAATTTTTAGTAGCTCGATTTTAACTTACAAGACTTGTAAAAGAAGGTCACTTGGAAGGACTCCTTGCAAAACATAACAACACAAATTTATTGTCATCCTAAAGTAATACAAACATGAATTTGGGTTATGCCCACCAAATATCTATATGAATTTACACTAGGAACTCTTTGACTATACCAAATAGAAACAAAAAATGATCCAAATTAGTAAGATATTTCCTTTCCTCATGAAGGTAAACTAATGCATATTATGAATGATATCATTACATCTTATAGTACACATAAATAATGTTAGGAGGAACATGATATGTACCTTTTCAACCTATCTAATCATGGTGTAAACAATGTAAAAGATCTAATGTAAGGTTTTAAGCTTCACAATGGGGGGAGATACCTATGGCATCTATAGGATGACATTATAAGATGATATTTCCTCATAAAAAAATCCAAAAATATTTTTTTCACCTACATGTTCTATTGGATCCTTGGCATCTATGTGTTAGTTCCATGTTGAGGGATAACATATCAATTACTTCTACATACACATTTATAGACCTATAAAGATACATGATTCTATGCAATTATGGGTATTGGGATTTCCTTCTACTCATATCACAAGTAAATTTGGGGCATCCATATTATATTATATTGATACACATATGTTATATGATTTTATGATCAATATTTTTAAACTTATATATATACTTGCACATGCTTTATCCATGCTTATACCCTGCACATGGTAATTTGATATGATATGTACTTGACATTTTTTACTAACACATTTAATTCATGAGATACTTGACATGTTTATGTTGGTTGATTATGATTTTTTTTAAAATACTTCCTTAAGTGTTTTAACTTGTTATTGTCTTTCTTATTTGAGCATTACTTCTATTGTATGCAATGCCTATGCCTATGTTTTCAATATTTGACATTTAAATATGTCATTACTTCTTATATGGACATTTGAATATACCATTCATTTATTTATAGTCATTTGAATAAGTCTTATCCATTCTATTTTTTAGTATCTGAACATGCCCTTTATTTTTGGTTTATTAAGACCTTTATTTATTGACTTTATTTTGAGTGCTCTTGTGTGTATGTTTGTTTGCTCATTGATCTTGTACTATTAGTATATATACATTACCATGTTATTTATCATGAATATTAGTCATAAATGTGATTTTATTCTATTAAATTGAATGATATATTTATAAATACATATTATACATGTTACATGGTTCAATCATAGAATATGTAGCTATCTTTTTCCTTTAAGGTGAGGTAACTACCATGTAATATTTTTACCTCATCTCAAACAGGGGGAATATTTGTGGGGGAATTATTGGTAAGCATGTTATCCACACTTGGCATGGTTCTTAGATTTAGTGAGGGCATTATTTTGAATCATTTTCTCCACACTCATTAAGTATGTGGTACTTACACTAGTTTGCACATTCATTGGGGACATGTCATGGTGACATGGATTCCACACATTCACAATTTTTATATTTAGTGGAAGAATGCTTTGGAATCATGTTATCCACACTTATTTAGCACATGGTACTTATATCACTTCTTAGATTTAGTGGGGGCATACATTGAAATCATGTTATCTATACCTACTTGATATTTAACATCTCTAGTTTATAGTGGGGGCATGTTTTTTAAACAAGTCCACATTAGTACTTATATCAATTTTCATATTTATCCATATATAGTGTGGGAATTCTTTAGAATTATATTATCCATGCTTAAATAGTTGTCTGAATCAGATAAAACATGTAGTTATATAGTTCAGATTCATAGTTGTGGAGACATTTTATAAATGGTACCATTATTTTACATAATTTAAGCATGAGACATATTTAAGGTGCATATGATATGTAACATGTGCATAATATTTCAAAATCTAGATCAATTTCATATTCTAAAACCTTTGCACATACTGATACCCCAAAAACATTTACAAACTTTAGCAAATCAATCTACTACAGTAGTTGGTTCACCTTTTGGTATGGTTGAGGTGATCAAATCACTCAATTTTGCCAAGTTTTTAGGTTGTCCTAATTGTATCATCCAACCTCACTAGATTATAAGTATCATTGGGTTGCATGGTTGAGATAATCTCAAATTCAAAGTGGGAACTCACTTTTGATCCAAAATTGGGGGTATGTGCCTTATGATATCTCTCACCCCTCTCTCTTTTTAGATATGTGCTCTTTAAATATTTAGTTGTATTTATCCTAATCTCAATTTTATATCCTTAAAATGATACATATTTTTTAAAACAACTTGCCAATAGGTAAGGTAGTTACATCGACACACATGTGTACTCCTTAACCTTTCTATTTCAATTTAAATCTCTTTAGGTAATCTCAATTATAGCTTATATGCACTAATTTTAAACTATAACATGCTCTTGGTTGTAGGCCAATCACTAGGGAAAAACCTCAAATTCAACTCAAGCAAAGATAAGGTGTGTATGCACACCCATGTACTTATATCTTTCCTTTAAACTAGTAATTCCATTACTAGATTAAATGGGGGAATGCAGATGATATTTTGTGATTATGTAGCACCTCAATCTTGTACATTTAGAAAAATATAACCTTAGTTATTCCTCTTAATTCTAAACAAGCCTTGTATTCATAAACCTCACATCTACTCTAACTTATACCCCTTAGCCTATCTCTTAGTCCTACTTATGCTAAATTGATGACATAAACAACCTATCTTGACTAGAATAATTGAAATGTACTTATCATATACCTCTATAAGTTTTGAGCTTGTACCAACTTTCTTGCTTATTGAACACTAAATTCCAGGCTAGACAATATCATTGATGTTATTGTCCTAACCCATCATAAGTGTATAGTTCCTTAAAGTTATCCACTTTACAAATGAATTTTTTTACAATGGTCAGCCTAAGTGCTTTAATGCAAGTTATCTCCTGATAGGATTTGTATAAATACAATATCAACACTCATTCATTCCTCACCAATGAAACCTAGAAAAATACCAAAAAAGCATTCAAGAAGCACTCAAGTTATCAAAATATTTCCTATTTTTCTCTATTATGATATAATTCAAAGGAACAACCTAGCTAGAAGTTTGAAGTATTAAAATAATAGTCATAAGGTCATATTTTCCAAGATACAAGCTAAGTCACTATTCTAATTACTTTACATACATTACATGATTCAAACACAAGCTAACACATAGGGGATAACTACATGAGTCTGAGGCCCTCTTCAAAGTATTGTCTATATATGTAGTACCCTTTGACAATGGGATCATTACGGGTTAGCTTGACACTATGTGCCCACTAACCTATTTTCCCAAGGTCACATTGAAGATGAAAACCTAGGGTTTTTCAATTTCATAAGGAGTGATAGTCCATGACCTAGATCTAAATGTAACAAAGCAAAGGTGAAGAAAAACTTAGAAGAATCTAGGTAGTTGAATCCTATTTCAGTGAGTATTCAATACAAGAAACCAATGTTGAACTAGGAAAATAACATTGATGCAACTGTCTAGGGTTGATGTTACTATCTAGAGATCTAGAGGCATGAGATATATAATCTAATGATTATTCCAAGACCATCTTCCTACATGATTTTATCATGTTCTATATCCAACACTATATTATCATCAAAACCAACTACGTACTTTGTTTTACATTTAAGTTACATACATAACTTAGTTATACT
This sequence comes from Torreya grandis, assembly GCA_037957365.1. Taxonomy (NCBI): domain Eukaryota; kingdom Viridiplantae; phylum Streptophyta; class Pinopsida; order Cupressales; family Taxaceae; genus Torreya; species Torreya grandis. The sequence continues at coordinate 1,589,620 of JARHVA010002967.1, read as the reverse complement.
TTCCATTAATAACTCATCCTAGTTTATTAAATTTAGTATATGTTATATTTATGTTTAACATTTAATTGGCCTAATTTATATTTGATATTCACCCTTGTGCCCTATCATTTATATACCCTTAAACCTAACACTAAATAAGATTCTTATCCAAATTAGGGTTAAACAATAGAAAAGGTTATGGATAGATTTAACATGTAATATTCACAGAGAATGAAGAGATGTCCCAAACATAGCAAGGCTATTGGCTAGAAAGGTAAGCTCAACACTAAATAACCATGTAATAGTTTGTCATGCATGTCACTCACATACCTCATGAAAAGTAGTGTGTATTGAGTGTAAATAGGTAAAGTGCCTCAAAGTGAAAATAAAACTAAGGGACAAAATAAATATTGATATGAGGTATAGAATAATTATTAATGAATTAAAATAAAAGAATTTATGTAGAATGGAAATGGGTAAGTATCTTAACCAATTATGGAATGCCAATGTATAAGATCGATATCATTAGGATTACACCAATATTTTGTAATATCAAATTCATAATCATCAATGTAATCATCATCATAGGAGAGAATTAACATCTTAGGTTGTGCTTATAATTATGATATGACACTTTGATCATATTTTGTATCTGTGTATGAATAACCAGCTACCCCATATGGTGGTAATAACCTTTCTAAATTTTCTTTTATAATATGTATTGTATCATGTGCCTTTAATAATATTCCATTAGTTTTATTCACTATATTATTAGTTGAGGATATGATTTATTTTTGTTAATATTGCGCTAAATATGTTACCTATTTTGAAATGGAAATGGGTTTGTCTTTATGATCAAATGTAATGCAACCTTTTTATTTATCAATCATTCTTCCTATTAATTTTAACCATGATTCTCTAAACACCACATTGTATCCACTTGTATTAGAGATAATGTTGAAATTAAAAGGACAATCTTTAAAAAAAAAGAATACTTTTAACTTAATTGATCCTACACATGATGTTGATTTGGTAGCTTGATCTATGTGCTGACGATTATAAACAAGAGATATAATAAATGAAGTAATTTTTTTTTAAGTCTTGATAGTCCATAACTTTGATGTCGGTAAATTTATTTCCATTTATATGAGTAATAATAGTGAAATTTTCTTGATATGAAGAAGGGCTTGTAATTGCTTCCTATGTAAACCTACCTATAACATTATATTTTGTGGGAATCTCTTGCATTTTAATTTATTTTCTTAGAAACTCTTTTTTAAATATAATTTATTTCTTGGATTGAAATTTTTTGGCAACTTATTTTTAGTAATTTATGTTTGTCTTGCTGTAAATTTTGTAACCTTTGATTTTCAAATTTTTCCTATTTTAATTGTTCTTTTTGAAATATATATTTTTTATCTTGTAATTTTGTTTTCTATAATTATTCATTTTAAATATTTTCATACTCTAATTTTCCCATTTTAATTGTTTTTTATCTAAATTAACCTTTTGTATCCATACTTATCTTTGTTCCATTTGCACTAGTTATAAATTTTCTACTTGATCTACTTGCATTTGTGCCTTAGGATTGAAATTATAATGTGAGTGCATTTATTTTTTGATGTATCTATTTGAGGATCTCCACTATCAATGATATTTTTAGTTTTTTCTTAAAATTAAAAAAAAAAAAACTATCTCTATGATGCCCATGCATTCTATGACATGCATAATAGTATTTTGATCTTTGTAGAGGAGGCGTAAAAGGTAATGTAAGAAAATAATTTGAAATAATTCCTCTTATAATATAAATTGAACTCTTATTATCCTTTTTAACTCTTTTTGGATTAGTAATTTTAGATGCATGTTATTTTTTAGGCATAAGATAGCTAGATGAACAAGTAGATACATGATTAACAATAACATATTATGAATTATTTGTATAAGTTCTACTATTTTCCTATGATGTGATCTTTGAACTGAAATACTAATTTTTATTTTTCAATTATTTTATTGAATTTATCATAGTGATGATTTGATTTTGAAGATATTAACAAGAATAAATACTAAGTACTCTACAAATACCAGTAAGAAGAGATGTGGAAGGAAGAACATTGTGATTAGTAATATTAGGCTAGGGGAGGAGAGGCTATATCATGGGATGTGTTAGAATGAGGTGTAACAAAATAAGATTATAAAATAGAACAAAAGAGGAGTATAAATATTAATTTAAAGGAGGATCTAGAGCTAAGTCCAAAGGGGAATCTAGAGGTGTAACCAAAGAAAAGTATAAATATGAAACTATTGACATTTTAACCTCTTAGGCCAAAATTCAACCTCAACCATCCAAAACCTGACCATTGTATCAATATCCATTCCAAAAGAGGTCTAAATATGGTCAATTATGAGGTCTTATGAATGCTTTAGTATAGTTTAAAGTTATTTTAGCATCATTTAAGGTATCTGCAAAAGTTAAGGTTAATGTTCCATTGCCTTATACTTGTTAAGTCATTCTTGTACAAAGATCCCATGGTAAAGAGGTTATTATATATCATTTTCAATTTAATGAAATTCATATTATAATACATTATGTTTATATACCCAACCAAGGGGTCAATTACACCATTTTCTAATATTTACTCACTTTTGAAACCTCTTTGTTCAATTTTTCAACTCTAAATATAGCATAATGATAGGAAAAGGAGGCATAATAGATATTTTCATGTTATACTATCATTTTAAAAGATAATTAAGAATCCATGGATATTTTGTGTATAGCTATAACAAGGTATTGTTCTAAATGGACAAGTTTCATAGCAAGAAAAAACATGGTTTGAAGAGATCATGTAGGTTTCTATTTTGGCTCAAACATATTCAACAAGCTATATCAAGGAAAAAGGTGATAGGGACTTAATAAAACCTCCTAAAGCCTTATTAGGTTCAAAATACTACTCAGGTATAAGACATATGTCTAATAGTAGGGGTACCTAAATACTCATCTTTTACAACTCATGGATCAAATTTGATTATTCTTTGGTTTCTATTTCTTTTAATGCCTCAAGGAAATAAACTAATGGTATAGTGACATTTCCCTTGTGTTTATCATAGTTTTCCTTATTTTTAGTTTCTTTATTATTTAGTTGAGATTGTTTTATTTCTTCATTTATATTTGGTATTTTAGAAATGAGAAGTGGTGGTTCCTTTATAGTTTTCCTTGATCTTAACTAAATATAAGAGTAGTCAATTGCTCCTACATTCATTATTCCATCTTGTTCACTGACATAAATAGGTGGTGGATACTTATTATTTAGTTTGGATATTACTTGTGTAAGCAATGGGGGTTGATTAAATTGTTCTAGGTGTTGGACAATAGGGGGTGACATTATAGTTTATTGTTGTGGTGGTCTTCTTGGTTGATTATATTGTGGATTAGGATTCCATTGTGGATTTTATTGTGTATGTGACTATTGTTGGGGCACCCATGGCTATTATGGAATCATCCATGGTTGAGGTGGTATCATCCATGGTTAAGGTGGTATCTATTCTTGTCCTTGCCATGTCATTTGAGCTGATGGCATTTGTGTTTATTCTCACATGGATGGAGGCATTGGAACATTCCATGATGATGTCTAAGGGTTACCTAGATTTTTGGAAGCAAACTATCCTTAGTGTTGGTTTTGTGGAAATAATCTCTACATGTAAATATAGTTTAGTTCTTCACTAGGTTAAACATTTAAATTCATCTAAATTTTCAAAGTGGGTAGATAATTACAATGATCTATATCATGATCTTTTCCTTCACATATTCCACAAGATGAAATGTTTATTTTATCGAAAGGATAATTTATAAGGGCATATTTTAACCTACACTTAGAATAGTCTATTTCCAATGGTTCTATTGTATTAGCTTTAGCCTGAAGGCCATCTAATGTAGTATTGAGTGTGACTAAAATGTCTATCTTCATATTAGAAAATTCTTTCATCAATTTATCTATTTCATTGGATTGCCTTAGTCTTTTTATCTTAATCCCTAGTTTTGTCTTGGAGTAGTTAGTACAAAGTTTTAAAATCTAATGAATTTCTAATTTATTTGTCTCCTCTCATTATATTTTATGCATCTCTAGTTTCTTCATCTAAGCCTTTGAGTAAAATAAGTTTTAGGACTTCCTCAGTGAGTGGATAACTACTCCATTTATAAACAAATTTAAATCTATCTAGATAGTCTTCTAAGGATTCATCATAATTCTTTTGATTTTAGAAAAATATTACTTTATTTCTCACACCCTGTAATAATATTGATACTTATTTAGAATTGTAGTTTCCCTTTCATCCCATGTGTGAATAGAGTTACTCGGTAGGCCCATGAACCATCTAATGGCTACATCCTTGAGAGTATATGGGAATAATTTGAGTTTTTGATTGTCTATTTTATAGTCATAATTTTGACAAGGTACTTTAAATTCAAATAGAAACTGATCAAGGTCTTTTATAGATCTTCCCCAAAAATTTGGCAAATTAGCAAGAGAAATGTTTTTCATATAAGTTTGATCATTAGGATCTAAAAAATGGGAAAGGAAAAATCCCTCCTTGGTATTTTAACTTGTTGGTTTTGTTGTTGAGAAATGTCTTCTTCTTCTTATGATGGTTATTCAAAACTAGGATTAGCTTCCCAATAAATAGCTATATGGCTAGTTGAAGGTTTTTCAAATCCTCAAAACTTTCTTCAGTGATGACTTGTTTAAATGCTTATTCTAAGTCTATTATAGCCTCTAAATACTCTCTTCTTGAGAATGTATAATCTGGGTGGATTTTACATGTAGGACTTGGTTGAGACAATGCTTTAGTCCCAAATAATAATTTAGGAAAATCCTAAAGATGAGACTTCATAGCTTGTTTAAGGCTCTCAGATAAAGATGATGAAGGAATTCCTTCTTAGAGTTCTGAAGTAGAGCTTAAAAATTTTGTTTTTGGAGGGTATTTAAGTACAAACCTTCCTTTAGAATCTCTGGGTCAGAATTTAAATTGATTGCTCTTTGTTTGATTTTTGTTTGTTTTATGTTTTTTTTACTATAGATCGATAAGGTTTACCTTACTAACACCTAATAATTTCCTTGGCAATGGATCCAAAAATGATGAGTGTCATTTAACCCTTCATTTAATCAATCTTTTAGATTTATGTCTATCAAACCAAGGCTGGTGTCCAAAGCTATCTGCAGTAAGGTTTATGGTGGTAGATCTATAAGTTGGTCTTGAAGGGATTTTGATGATTTTAATCTAACTTCTATCGATGAAATGATTATTATAATCTAATTGCTTCACACACTTGCTGAAAGAAGAGATTAACCATTACACTAACTAATTCAATCCTTTACTTGAAATTAAAGTACCCTTAATCTACTTGCTGAAAAATTGTAAATTTAAATCTAATTCACACTTTTCTAAAATTGTAAATCTAAATATAATTCACAATTGATGAAACTGTAAATCTAAATCTAATTCAAACTTGCATGGAAATGTAAATCTATATCTAATTCACATTTTTTGAAACTATAAATCTAAATCTAATTTATACTTGCATGGAAAAATGAAATACCATTGAAATGTAAACTCAGAATTTACTATTTTATGAATGACGAAGACATGCAATGATTGAAGATACTTTGATTATCTAATAATAGAGAATTAATTTAACATAAAATATAAATACTGTACAAAAAATCTTATTTCTAAGGAGAGTGGGCCCTTTTTCTTCTTAGAGTCAAGAACGAAGTTTACTCAGTACTGAAAGTTGGAATGATATTTCATTAATTAACAAAAAGATGGAACATTTACATTATATCTAAAATTATGAGTGTAATAGTTATTCATCTCCTTTTCAAATAGAATATTTACATATTTATGCTAATACAATTAGACTAAAAATAGTATGCATGAAAATATGACTTCTTTGTCAATCCATTCATCCTCAAAATAGGAGATTTGGATTGATCAAGATCCTTAAAATCTATTTGTCTTGGTAAGACAATTATACTATCCCTATAATAGTTTTAAGGTCCAAATATATACAAAATATATCAATATTGAATCCTTAAAAATAGGAGGCAAGTATTTCATTGATGTGATTCTATTTGGATTAATCTTCCTCTTTAGTTCATGTACAAAATCTTTTAATTTTAATATTTCAGATCTATAGATTTTGTAGATTTTAGACTGGCAGAGTCTGTAGATCCTGGATTGAAAGAGTCCATAAATCTTGGACTGGTAGAGTCCATAGATTCTAGACTGGTTGAGTCTGTAGCTTCAAGAAACTGAGGTCAAATTTGAGACTTATAAAAAATTCTATTTCAACCTTCCTTCCTATGTATTATTAAAAAACAAAACACTAAAACATTCTACTTGTTAGGAATAAATGACAAAATGGTAACTCAACCTTTGGTTTGACATAAATGAGACAAAGTAGCTATTTTTCATGCAATAGTTAGCTAAAGGTCTATTATTTACATAAGATTATATCCTTAGAGAGATTAAATGAATTAAATTCCATGTCAATAGTGATCCATATTTTGGGCTCATCAAACATAGGCCAAAATATCTCAAACTATCACACTCAAGATGATCACTCAAACTAGTCATACACTGTCAAAATACAATCAAGCTATTTTGACTCTCCACATAAGATTAAGGACCAAATATGATGATAAAATCATTAAAATAAATATTTTATACTTATAAAACATCTCCATATTCATTTTAATCATAAATTATACTCAGAACACCTTCAACTTGCTCTTCCAACATGATCACTCAAACTGCCAATGTATTCAACAAACACAATCAACTTTTTAACCTATGTTCATACTCAAGAAAGATTGATCACACCTCTAAAATCCACAAATATCATCCTCATGGAGTCTACAACACTCCTTAGTAGATAAGTCACCATCAAACATCAAAACAACATTAACACAATCTCAAACATCCCTCTCAAGTCACTTGTAAATAAAACACAGACATATAGTCAACTTAAAACCTTAATATTTTTGAATATACACACTTCTATATGTTCAAATCAAGTTCATTAAATGTTCCATGGGGTCCTCTTAGTATTTTATTTTTATAGCACTAGAAAATTTGACTTTTATGAAAATATATGGTCAAAATATAGAACTCTAGTTTTTCCCTCTGTTAAATTCAAATATTTGAATACAAATTATCATAGTTAACCTTCGAACATAATTCAATCATCTCATGTCCTTGTAACTTTGGATAAATCTCACACTTTTGATCTTTTTTTAACTTTAATTCTTATTTTTTCAAAGATAAATGTTAAACATCTGTCACTTTGACCTCATCTCATGCAGTCTTGTAATGTTGAGTTCACACGCTCTATCAATCTCCATAGATTAGTTAGGGCCTTATCAATAATTTTGCACCATTAAATTAATATGTAAGATCAACCATGAGATATTTTATCTCCACTAGGTCCATATATTTAAAATCATTTAAATTGACTAAGTATGGGGACTAACTGCAATATGCCTAGAAAGCCTACTTTGGACCTTAATAACTTCTTTTGTGCTTAGATGCATGATATCAAATTTAGACCTCATGATTACCTTTAAAAGGATAATACATCCATATAATAAAATAATAATATAACCTTTGTGCATGATATCTATAATGCCTTTAAAACACCTTCTCAAAATCTTTTGTCACAGAGCCAACTATGTCAAAAAACCTTCTTAGGAGGCCAACTTTGAACAAGCATATCTTTTATTGCACTTCAATGCAAGATTTAAAATTTATAAATAATAAACTAAGCTAAAAAATGAAAAAAATCCATATGATCACCTTCTTTTTAGATTTTCACACATGTGAAATATGATGTCAACAAACTTCTTACTCAATTTTATTTGAACATAGAAAACACTGTCAAAATGCTTGGGAGCCCAACTTTGCACATGCATATCTTTTGTTGTGCTACATTTCATGACCTAAAATTTGGAAAAAAATAACTATAGATAATAATAAAAAAACCATATGATAATTTTATCTTGACACCTCAATTTATGTGAATTCTAACATCATCAACATGCTTACTCAACTTTGCTTGAACCTTTTACAAATTTGGCAAAGTATGGGAACTTAATGAATTTTGTCTAAGAAGCCCACTTTGCACCCTCATATCTTTTACCATCTTTTTATTAATGATTTGAATTATATCATATAAAAACTAGGGACTAATGTGATCACAACCATATGACTAACTCCCCTAACTCACCCACATGTGGTAATGGTGACATCAACAAATTGCCTACTTAGATTTTCTACCACTAGACCCAAAATGTCTAGATGAAATAATGAATTACTAGATGAGATCCACTCAATTTTATACTATTTTAAAGCACCATTGACACCTACTATTGTCTCTACAATATTTCCATACCAAAAACAACATGTCCAAATTCCTCACTTAGTCAAACACTATAATTTTCATTCTAACACTAAAGAACCATGCAAGAATATTAAGGCTCATTAAATCACACTTTGTCATTATCATTATAGCACACATGAAACCTCATCACAATCCTTGGTCACTTTGGAGACATCATTTACAAACCTAAAAAAAGTTTGAGAGGGTTAATATTGTGAAGAGTTAAAGAAGGTGATCATCATCTATTGTGTGAGAAACATAGTGTTCTAAAGGTTATCAAATTAATCAGGTTGTTGAGTTGGTATCGACACATCTAAGGGGTTGGTGTTTCCTTATAATTTAATGCTTGTTAAAGCCTAAATGAGTTGGTGCTTAAATATTTGGGGTTGACACTCCATGTGGAGTTAATACTTCACTAAATTATGATATTTTTAATTATAAGACTATAGTCCATTTGCAGGGATCAATGTTTTTAATTCTACTTGAGGGTTTCCCACATATATGATGTGTTGTCTTGTGTAATATTATTTTATGTTTGTATAGTTTATTTCTTATTGATTTCTTGATATATGTGTTGATGTGATGGTTCATATATTCTAAGGAGGAATTGAAAGAAAGTTTTAAGACACTAATTCACACGTATTAATGATTGTGCTTCTAATATTTGGTATTAGATCCAATCCTTTGAAGTAGGCATAATAGCCTAAAGTATATCCTAGAAGTAGGGATGGCTAGTCACAAAGTGCAAGGTGGTTTCTCTACAAGTAAGGCTCCACTCTTCAATGGGATGAATTATGCCTTTTAGAGCATTATAATGAGGACATATTTAATGTTAATGGGCCATGACATATGGTATTTAGTTGTAAATGGATACACTCTACCTCCTACACCACTAACTAATGTAGTAGGCAAGAAGGAAAGTGACAACAATTCTAAGGAAATAAATTCCATTATACATGGCCTATCAGAGGTAGAGTTTGTGAAGGTGATGCATTGTGAGTTAGCTAAGGTAACATGGGACAAGTTGAAGACTATCTATGAAGGAGATAAGAAAGTGAATATGGATAAATTATAGACTCATAGAAGGTGGTTTGAAATTTTGAGTATGAAGGAAGATGAGATCATTTCATCCTACATGTTAAATTTTGATAAAGTGGTTAATGTCATTAGATGATTAGGATGAGAAGTGAAAGAATCTATAGTTATTCCGAAGGTGTTGAGATCAGTAACTCCTAAGTTTGATTCTAAGGTATCTGTAATAGAAGAGATATAAGATTTTCAAGCTAGATATAGATGGACTTAATGGCATATTGACTACTTATAAGATGAGAAAAAATGAAGGAATACCTCCCAAGAAGGAAGTGACATTTAAAGTTGAGAAGAAGTCAAAATTCAAGAAGATCAAGGATGAGGTATGTTCAGATTTTGATGATGATGAGCTAATAGCCTTATTTTCTAAGAAATTGAGGGTTGGATCTAGTAAGTACAAGGGTAAGTTACCTTTAATATGTTTTAACTATGGTATGATTAGTCACTTTGAATTTAAATGCCCTAACAAGGATAAGACTGAACATGATGAATAAAAAGATGAACATCATGGGTATGATAAGGTCTATAATCCTGATAAAAAGAAGAAAGATTTTAGGAAGTATGAAGGTAGGAAAGGGTCAGTCAAGAACAAGAGAAGTTTTTATACCAAAGAAGATAACAACTCATATGATATAAGTGACACAAGCACATTTTATAGTGATGATGATAGTAATGAACATGAACATGAACATGACAACAATGAAACATTATTCATGGTTATATAAATAGACAATGAGGGTTGTTTAAAAGGGAAAGACCTTATGGATGATAAAGAATCAGAACTAAAGTTAACCTTGAGGAATAATTAGTGAGTAATCTACAAGAGTTAAAGTTAAAAAAAAGGAAGAATCATAAATTGAAGTCATTAGTTAAGGACTGTGAATAACATAATGGTTTTTTTAAGGAGAGACTAACACATCCAAGGAGTATGATGAGATTATCAATAAAATTGAAGCACAAATGGAGATAGTCACTACTATATTAAAATCTAAATAAGAAAAATGCACCAAGTATATAACTAAAATGAAATCCTTAAAAGTTGATTTGGATCCAACATCTAGCAAGTTGAATATCTTTGTGAAGTTTGAAAAGAGTATTGATGCTCTAAATAACATCTTGAGAAGTCAAAAGTCTACAAGTGATAAGATAGGTCTTGGTTTTAAAAAATACCAAAAGTAGGGAGCTCAATTCAAGGAGAAGGCTAATGAAAATAAGAAGGCCAACATGAAAAGACCAATCAAATAGCCTAATAATATGAGGTATGCTAATTCATTCAATAGTTATTATTTTGCATGCAATCAATTTAGTCATAAAGAAAGATAGTGTAGAAGACCTTCTAAAAATGAATATGCATGGGATTATGAAAAGAATCATCAGTCAAGAGGTATGACTAAGGTTATTTTATATAGTTGTCATAATGTGGGAAAAATTTCAGGATTCTATCCTAATAGAGTTATAAGGCCACCAAGTCAAAACAATAGGTTTGAAGCCCCTAAAGTGTAAGAGAGAAGGAAAATGAATGTGTGGAAACCAAAGGTAGTAAAGGTGAGTCATGATCAGTCTACAAGCCCAAGTGGACTATTTTATAGGGTAGATCACACTTCAAATGTGAAATCAAGTAAGGAATGTCAGATATCATCTCATATTGTTGATCAAAGAATTGATCAAAAAGTCAAGCCTAAGGTGTCAATCAAGCCTAATAGGATCCTGAAAGATATTTAATCTTGTGAGAACATGAAGATCTAGGAATATCCTAAGTATGTGCTATTTTAGTACTCTATGAAAGGGAATACTCCATTAGGATTCATGTAGACTCTCTTGAGTTAGTAGAAACATGGTGGATGCTTGGTTTGAGGTAGATCTCTTTAGGTTGTTCATAAGCTCCAAGTGTAGTTATTAGCATGCATATAAGAGTTTATGAGGGTAGTTGTCAAAGAAGGAGAATGAGTGGTTCTAGAATTTGTAGTATGTATAACCCTTTGTCATTGATTTCAAAGGGAGAGAAAGTTCAAGAAGGTAGATTGACCAGATTGGGAGAGATGAGAGTGACCAGATTGAAGAATGTTTTTCTATCAATGAGAAAGGGGGAGATTGTTGATAAGTGTTATCATTTATGTCAAGGTTGATGTCATTAATGCTAAGGTGCATTTTGTTAATATACATGGTGAGTGATGTTTGAGGTATGAGCTTATGTTCTTGATGTGACAAGGAATCCATGTAATAAGAAATAATTTAAAGGCAACCTAATGTCTTTTATGTTGGTTGATGTCAAGATTGATGTCAAGGTTCATGTCAGCTTGAAGTTGTCAGTGTTGTCACAAATAGGTATGATGCTGAAGTGATCATTGAAGCATGGTTATGAGGCTTTAGGTCTACATAAAGACATGAAATAATTTTGATTAGAAAGATATTATTATAGTGGTGTGAGATTTTTATCTAAAGAGTGTTCTTGTTTGATATCATTGAGGTAAGCATGTTTTAGTACTAGTTCTTGAGTACAAAGTGCTTGAGAAGCCTAGTCATAGCACTATCAAGGAATGTAAAGTCCTTGTGATAAGGTATGAGTATGATGAATTGGTAATATGAGTGAACACAAGAATGAGTGGATGTATGAGGCTAATTGAGCATGTATGTGAGACATTAGAGTACTCATGAGAGTCTCAGGGTGAGCTTATAGGGGTAGGATCTTCAGACCAAGTATGCACCTAGACCACTTATAGACTCTGCTTGGCCTAATAAGGTATAATGATTTATTTTCAAGTCATATTAAGGATGTATGATAGTGTTTAATAATTTATTAGGTTTCTTGAGTATGTGAGAGTGGTGGAGAGTGTATGTAAAGAGGTATGAAGGTCAATTTTAAGGCTTAATGTGGTTTGTAGGTCAAGGTCTAAGCAAGTAGAGAGAGAGAGAGAGTATGACCTAATGAGAGGTCATGTTTAGAATTAAAAATGTTTGATCTTATGCAATAATTTTCAAAGGTTATGTATGTTGTTTAAAGTGTGTTCATATAGTTTGAGGTCACAATTTGAAGGTTAAGGAAAGAAAAAGTGTTCTAAGGTCTCTTGGATACATAGAATGAAGAGTTATCAACTACAGTAGGATTTTATTGTGTTTTTTATCTACCCAAAATTATTCATGGGAACTTAATATATCCATGGTAGATGTAAATGGGTCCTATCTCAAAATTCTAGGCATCATATTTTGGATTGAGGGGCTATGCTTTATAAAAAATCATTACCAATAGAATTGTGTCTAAACCCTCTTAGAACCCTAATAGTGACATGATATTTATGATATGATTAAAAATTGCTCATGATGGTTTTTAATTCTTAGGTAAGTGTTTGTATATTTTATTTAACTCTGCTAGGTACATTTAGATGTTGGTGGTTAGAGAGAAGAGAGAAAAAATGTGAAGATACAGGCTTAATTTTGAAAAAGTTGTTGTAACTATAAAAATTTGTATTGGAAAAAGTTTAAAATTTGATGAAGGATGAATCTTGAGACTCATGTCTCAAGCGTGTTAAAATGGTCATCCAAGTTATCTAGTCGCTAATAGGCCTAATGGTGAAAATAGTGAGAAACTGAGGCAACAATGAGAAGATGATTAGGAATATGTTATCATGATATAATGATGAAAACATGTACATGGATATGTTTATTTCATATTAATGCTTGTTATAAATCTTGAAAGTCAGGTACAGTGATGAAAATGATGAAGCCAAAATGGCTTGTCTGGCTCAGTGAAGTTTGTGTATAGTAAGGTCATAAGATTGGTTTGTAAGACTAATATTTACCATTTGACCATATAATATTTCTATCTGATAATGGTCTAATGATATCATATTATAATATAATTTCATATTTCTTTGAAATTGGTTAGACAAGTGTCAAAGGTCAATATCACCATGATTACACTTTAAGGTAAACCGATAGTTCTAGGTAAACAAATTATAGTGATGAGTTTGAGGTTTTATGCTCTGAGTTTAAGTATATAATACATATGTTTTTATTATTAGTGACTTTAAAGTATTTTTTATGATTTTTTAAATATTGGAAGTTAGTTTAAGATCTTGAAAATTTGATGTCAAAATGGCTTGTCTAATTTATGTAAGACTGTGTGAGATAAGGTCAGAAGATTGGTCTGCAAAACCAATATTTGACATTAGACCTTGTAATTTTTTTATTTTAGAGTTGTATAGAGATGTAAAAGGATATTTTAAAATTGTGAGTGATCATGGTAAGTTTTATTTTAGGTTTTGAATATCAAGTTGTTCATAACTGGTTTTTGGAGTGTTTTGATAGTTCTAAATGGGCTATTTACGAAGAAGTGTTTAAGTCCTTCTTGACCTAATTTGAGAATTATAAATAATATGGTGATATTTTTAAGGTCATGAAGTTTATGTTCATGTGATTTATTTTCATGGTTATGTGAATAAATTATTTATATGTTTTAGTTTTATTTGGCAAACTTTTTGTAGGTTTATAAGCCTAATTATGAATAGTGCTACAAGGGGCGTTCATGAAGTGATTGGAGATACAAAGTGTCATGGACCTAAGATGAGATTATTATGGGTATATTTGAGTTTTATATTAATTTTTAATACTATTTATTTATTTTTAAAGTGTTCCAAGGAGATTAAATGGTAACATGCATTGATGAAGGCCTAATTGAGTCAGGTCTCCTTAAGACCTAAAAGAGGTTTTGGTTTTTTAAGTTAAGGATGACCTATTGTAATGATTGATTCACATATGAAATATTTTATAAGACCTATTTTAATGATAATAAAAGTGTTTAAGTGTATATGTATGACAAAGATGTATATGAGCAAGAGGCTTATATATATACAAGGTAGTTTTAGGCCTATTGTGTGGATATAGAGTAAATGAATAAACTAAAATATTGTTGAGAAGAAGGTATATAATAAGAGGATTTTATAGGATATATAATTAATATTTTATAGTGTGTTTTAATATGAATATCAAGGCCATATGACCTAATCAATCTTGAAGAGACCTAGTTGAGTGAAGAAGCCTAGAAGGCAGTTTGAGAGGGTCAAGACTGTGAAGATATAAAGAAGGTGATCATCATATATTGTGTGATCAACATAGTGTTATAAAGGTGATAAAATAAATCAGGTGGTTGAGATGGTGCTGATTCATCTAGGGGTTTGGTTCCTCCTTGCAATTTAGTGCTTGTTAAAGCCTAACTGGGTTGGTGCTTAGTTAGTTGGGGTTGGTTCTCTATGTGGGGTTGGTGCTTCACTAAATTGTGATATTTTAACTTATAATATTTTATTCCATTTGTATGGATCAATGTGTTTTCTTCCACTTGATAGTTTCCCATAGATATGATGTATTATCTTGTGTAATCTTATTTCATGCTTGTATAGTTGATTGGTTATGCATTGATTGATCTATATATTGATGCAATGGTTTGTGTATGCTAAGGAGGAATTAAAATAAAGTTTTAAAACACTAATCCACCCCCCTTAGCTATTTTTATTCCAACATAAATTCTTAACCTCTATATAAAGTACTTATGTAATAAGACCAAATCAAGAGTTATGTATGTAAAATTTAGTCCCATGGTTTATTGTGCACTTTCAAATGCATGGATAATATTAGAACAATTGGTTCATCACCCATTTATTCTATTAATTTTATATTTCTATCTCCATTTTCCTTGTAATTTGAGTATATGTAGTGATAATATAGGTTTATCATCAAGGGATATAACCCTATTTGGAGGTTCTATTTATTCATAGGCCACCCACAACCATAAAGATTTCCCATTGTGTTAATTGAGCAAGGATACCTGAAAAACCTCCTCAAAGTGTGAAACTCAAATTAACTACAATTTTTGGCATGCCTAGTGGGACAATAATTTCATCTACTGAGGTTTTTTTTGGTGTTATTATTCAACATATTAGTCAATGGAGGTATTTAAACAAACACCAATGATAACTCCAATTCATATACAACTGGTTTAAGTCATCTGAGTGCTCAAATACCATCAATTGGTATGTATTTCAATCCTCCATTTTATGAGAATGCATTTTTTGTACATTCATATCCTTCATATCAAGTTGAGAACATTCATGGTTTCACCTCAAGTAGCCCTAAACTAGTAAGATACCAATATTCACATGACATTTTGAACCCTCCCACTCCTCCTTATGCTTCCAATTGGTTTTGGCAAAGCCATGTTCTTTCTAATCAGCCTAAAAATAGTGTCAAGGAGATAAAAATTGACTTTGAGACACAATGTATGGAAAATGATAGGGAAAAGGAATATAATATACACTAAGAGGAACTTGAATATCATGATTATATCCATCAATAAGAAGTAGACTCATGGAAGTGATATAATGAGGCTAAAAAAAGAGAAAATGTGATAGCTACCCTTGAGAGCACAAGGAATTGAATCCAAACCTCAATTAATCCTACCTATCCCTAGTTTTAGACAAGAATTTTTAAAATGAGTCTACTTGTTTCAAAATTCTAAGCTTTAAGACTCCCAACCCTATGAAAGAGCCTATGCTTGAGTAGACTCCACCCATTCTACCTCAAGAATCTCAAACTTCTACCCCATGGCATTCTTATTGGACCACTCCTTACACACCAATCCAAACTTAATAAGAGTAAAATGTGGTAGAAGCCAAATTAAGAAATTTTCCAAGTTTTATAAATCCTTCATCCACCTCTCTAGTTTTAGTTTTTCATGAAGATCAAGGAATATCAAAAATTAATGGGTTGATTGCTGAGTGAAAAAATAAAAATGGAACATACCTTACACAAGTTTATTTTCCTCCTCTCCAAAAATTATTGAGTTAAACTATCACTTACAAACCTCAAAGTCTTATGAGTATCTCTTCAACCCTAAAGCCAATTCAAGAGCAACCCATAATGCCCTTTATTCTTATTCTACCAAGTGTACCATCTTACCCTCCCACCATCTCCCTTTTTAAAGTAAGACTAGTTGTATGGAAGGTAAGTGAAAATCATTTAGGGGAAGATGAGAGTGTTTTAAGTGAATGTGATGAAGATTTCATCATTAGTAGACCTCATTATACCATCAAATTAAAATTAGGAAAAAAGGAAGAAAACCAATCTTTTTGGTACATTTTTTTTTGAAGAAGCTACGCTTGAAGAAAAAAACATTGGATCTCATGGTCAATAGGAAACCACTCAAATAAATTTCATGAGGAATTTCAAATTATTTTTAACTTAATGGAGTATAGTAAACCTAATTATAATTATAATCCTAAAGAAAAAGATACTAACTTGTTTGAAGGATTACCACTTGGTGTGATGGAGGAAGAATTTGAGAGTGAATAAAACATCCAAGAGGAGCATTTGTTTTAATAATAACTCCCTAATCATTTTGAAATTAGGTTACAAGCAAAATCATAATAAGGAGACACTATTTACCATGATATTATCGTACCAACTTAAAAGGCTCCTAATGATTCATTTAAGTGGGCCAAGGACTATTTTGAGTTTCAAGAACATAGTTAAGAAGGTGTAGACTTTAGTTATTTCTCCATTATTTATGAGAAAACCTCAATACCAACACTCATGAATCCAAAATATGGTATAAATGAGCCAAAAATAAGGGAAAGATATATTCAAGACTTGTTTGAGGTCCTAAAATCAGGCTATGTGCTTTTTCAAGGAGATTATAATATAAATAAGGCTGAGAAGTGTAGTCTTTTAAATATGTCATACCAAGATCCCATTTTCTGATATTGATTTGTTTGATGTTTTAAATATTGGTTATAAACTCCTTAATCAGTTTGTAAACCTTGAAAATATGATATTGATCAAATCATATCTCAAGAAGACCCCAATAAAGAGTGGCATAAATACCTTACGCTCATTCAAGATATTAAGACTCTTTGTAGGCCTACATATCCTAGTGAAGACATTGATATAATGGTTGTCAATATCGAAGAACATGTTCAAGAGGGTGTTGATCAAATTATATCTCAAGAATAGCTTGATGAAGCTAGGGGGAAGTATTTGGATCTCTTTTAGAACTTGAACAACTTTAAATAGTTGATAAAAAAAAATTATAGCTCTCAAGATGTCATATAAGGCCAAGAACAATGTTTTAATGAGCCATTAGAGGTTGAAGTTAAAACTATTCCTATGAAGTAGAATGTGATCACATTAAAGAGTTTTATCAATGATGAAAAACAACATGAGTTGAGAATTGAACCACAAGAGGAGTTTATCTGTATATGAGATATGTTTGTTTTAGTTGATCCACTTAAAAATAAAACAAGGAGGTTGAAAAGAAGGAAAAGAGTTTATCTGACAAAAACAACATAAAAACATCAATTTATTCTTCATCTCTATCAACCACATGGATAAGACTTGAGAGATTTTTATTTTGATCCAAGTGGAATAGAGGTATTTTGAGCCTTGTTTATATTAGGTTATTTTTTGCTTTATCTAAGTGTCTCTAGCATAATGTTTTCCTAGTTGTTTGATGTTTCCCTTTTCCCTAAGTGCCTCATTGCATAGGTGTGTTTGTTTCTTGTTTATTATGTATTTGGGAAGGTACTATCAATTGTATCAACTTGTCCTAAGGGATTTCAATCAGGTTTCAAGGCATAAATCAAGTTTTTTTTTCTTATTTTTTAATGACTCCATAGCCTAATGGACTGATAAATTTACTAATCTAATTGTCTAGTAGGTTAACCAAACCATGTGAGTTACCAAAAAAGCTAACATTTTGGCCTCCTAAGTAAAAATTAAACCTCTACCATCTAAAACCTGATCATTGCATCAGTTTACATTTCAAAAAAGGTATAAATATGGTCACTTATGAGGTCTTATAAAGGTTTTAGCATAGTTTAAGGTTATTTTGGCATTGTTTAAGGTATTTGTAAAAGTTAATGTTAATGTTTCATTATCTTATACTTGTTAATTCATTATTTCACCAAGACACCATGATAAAGAGGCTCTTATAGGTCATTTGGAAATTAATGAAAGTTATATTGTAATCCATTATGTCCATACACCTAGCTAAGAGGTCAATTACACCAATTTATAACATTTACTCACTTTTAAAAGATCTTAGGTCATTAATTTAAATCCAAATATATCATAATGGTATGAAAAAGAGGTATAAGATATATTTTCACATTATACTATAATTTTAAAATCCAAAGAAGGCTACATGGAAATTGGTACATAGCTACAACAAGGTATTATTCCAAATGAACAAGTTACACAACAAGATAAAGCATGTTTTAAAGAGACCATGTAGGTTTATATTTTTGTATCAAGAATATTAAAACAAGTATATCATGGAAAAAGGTGATATGGAATCACTAAAACTTACTCCATCCTTTTTAGTCTCAAAATCATGCTTAGGTAGAACCTACAAGTCCAAAATAGGGCAAAATTCACTAAAAACTACATCAAGTCACAAGCACAATTAACAAGGTTAGTTTGATGAGGTTAGTTCATAAAGGAGAAGACGTATGAAAAAAATGATCTTAATATTTTAATGGAAAACATATTTCCTAAAAATTTGTGTCATAGGTTCAGGGTTAGAGGGCATGTGCTTTATGAACCATCATTAACAAGTTAGTAGCATCTAAAACCCTTCAAAACCCCATGTCAAGATCCTAATCCTCAATAAGAGTACAATATGATTACCTTGTATAAGAAACTAAACATGAAATTATACTAGAATGAACAAGTAAATAGAATTCACAAATAACACAGAATATGAGAGACAATACATAGTCTTGTATTAATACTCATCCAGAAAGAAAATACAATAAAGAAGATGCCACTTCTGCTCACACCTCTCAAAGGCTTCCCACACCTCAAGGGCTCCCAGTAATTCTCAATCAAGAGTTCACTCTCCTACCAAAAATGGTCCCAACACACAACTCAAACACAGAGTTGGTGTTCACCTCCAACTAGTCAGTAATAACACTGCAAGTACACAAGTACTCAAAGTACTTCAAGTAGATCTCTCATGAGCTTGCAACAACCTACAACTCAAATGATCTTACTTACACATGTAGATCTACCATGAACTTGCAATAACCTACAATTCAAATGATCTTACAATTGGAAGGATCTACCTTGCCTTCCTCTATTGCTCTATCTTACCATGTAGAACTTCTCCCTGATCTTGTAACAACATGCAGATCAACCTGTTCTTACAATTGGAAGGATCTCTTCCTTACTTTGATCCTTGATTACAATACATGCCAATGGGTCTATAAATAGATCCCATACTAAAAAATAACTTAGACTTCTAATTTAAAAATAATTAGACACATAGCTCAAGACTCGAAATAGCCTTTACATGCAAACAATCAGTTCAACAAACTAATTGTTCGTGTAATGAATAGTTCTGGAACCGCACAGGTGACTGACGTCAGTCCCTATCTACCTGGAGGTGACCGATGTTGGCTGACTCCTACTAATGTCAATTTCCCTCTGTACTATAGATGACCGATGTCGGTTACACTACCGACACTGGTATCCCTGGAACTCAGCAACCTCCTCCATGTCTACAAATAGTGAATCTTTAAGCTCCATAACCTAACACCCCAGGTGTTTAGTTTTGGAGAATTTGAATGCAATTTTAAAGTAATTTAATATATTATAATAGTATAATAACACTATAAATACCTATAATAATACATAAAACATCAAACTCAATATAATATTCCATGGTTAGTCATCCAATGCCAATAAATCTCATGTTTTGATGGTTTTTTGACAAGACAAGAAGTGTTTGTAAAGGTGTATTATATTTTTAAATAATGAAATTGGTTTTAATAAGGTATAATACAATGTAATAAAATTTATAAGGCCTCATCCAACCTCCTTAGACCCCCTTATATAATCATCAGAGCTGAACATGAAGAAAGCAATATAAACTTGCATGTCAAGTTGACTGTATCAAGTTCATGTCAAGGTTACATGCATGTTTTTATTGTTTTGAGGTATATAAAGACCTAAATTTTATTTAAATAGGCTTTAAAATTTTTAATAAACCTTTTAAAACTTTATCAAACTTCTTCAAGGAACTAAAAAGGTTAGAGTTACAATGATACAATGTAAACATGCATACCAAAACTTGACTATGTTAGGTTTTTAGGTACTGTCAAGAAGAGAGAATAAAAATATTTAAATAATAGAATTATTTGAAATAATATGATTAATTTATAAAACCTTAAATTATTTTACAAGTGATCATAAACCATAAGAATTGAATAAAATGCTCTAAACTTGTAAAGTACATAGTCTAGGTCTTGTTCTCAGTCATGGAAAACCAGAGAAGCTTAAACCCTATATGCAATCATGGTTGAAAATATTTATGGAATTATAAGAATAAAAGAAAATTTTAAGGGGTTTTTATACACAAAATTAATTATTTTATACTATTTTTGGATCCCATGGCTATATGAATGATCTTTAAGAAGCTTGACTGGTGTTAAACCTTGTTAAACTCTAGATCAAAGCTAGATGAGAAGTTTTCATTACTTTTGAGAATTCTAAATGTTTATTAAGTATGTTCATGAATTAAAAAAATATTCAAAACCTTGATAATGACAAAACTTCCATAGTTATGATTTATTTAATAATGAAAATGTACACAGTTTTGCATAGTCAGTTACTTAGAAAGAACATCTACAGCAAAGTATAATTTTACTCAAAACATGAAGGGAAAGTGTAATTTTTGAGTTTAACTTGAGGTTTTGAGGTTTATTATAAGTTTTATATGTCCTATGGAAGGTTTAAATAAAAAAATTATAGATTTTTAAGAGGATAAAATATCAAAAGAAGATAAATAGGGTTAAAACCCCTAAACTACCAAAAACCCCCAACCATGGCTAAATCAAGGCTTGAGGCCATCAAGGGAGTAAATTGGTATAGATAAATAAATTAGGTCCTCATGGATATTTTATAAATCCCATAAAATTTGTCTCCAATTCAATTTCAATAACTTAGAATTTGTTTTGCTCAAACACTCATATAGAATGCACACCTACAAGTTTGAAAAGGTCAACTTTCTCATGTGAGAAGTTAGCTAAGCAAGTGCATTTGGAAAATTTCAATTATGGTATTTTAATAGGTAATATATACTCAAATTTCATGTAATTCAAAAATAAATCAAAATCTAATGCTTTATGAATACTCGTTAAGAAGATTGGAGACCTCAAAATTGTCAATAGCCCTAAAAGGAGCTCGATGGTTATGCATGTCTCCAAATGGACTCTAATGTACATAAAATGTCTTAAAACCCCTTTAATAAAATATTTAGGCCTCATAATCACATATTAATCCATAATATTGGCATGTGTGGAGTAAAATCATAAGGAAATGGTCTAAAACTACACTTTTCAAGCCTAATTTCATGTTTTAACTGTGTGGAAGCTTCCAAACTAGTTGAAGAAGGTTTAAAATCTTTGATAAAGGAATAATAATCCTTAATAATTAATTTAAAATACTTTTAAGGTGATAAGATAGGTTTCAAGAAACTAAACCAAACCAAGATGAATATTGTTCCTTGTTTGCATTGAAGGGATGAGGTTATAAACCTTCTCAAGGTCATCAATGGAAATAAGAAACTTCATGACACCCATATATTCATATAATGGCACCCTTGAAAGACTCTAAATTTTATATAAAAACCCATTCTAATGACTATAGGCATGTTTGAGAGATCCAATGCATAATTAGTTTGTCCACTTTATGATGTTAAAAGAACACAAGGATGAACATAGTCCTTTGGTAGGCTTTCAAGCCTATTTAAAGGTATTTGCACTATAAACAAAATTTTATTAGGTAGTGATGAATAAAGTGTCCTAGATATAAGTCTCAAAATTTGTTTTTATATAAGTACCATCTTTGATACCGTGTGACAATTTAATATACTCTTGATGGATACCTATAACCTTCTCTAAACCTCTTGCTAATGGGTTTTGAAGACATAATAGAAAACTAATAAATTTAACATGGTATATAAACTTGAAAAAATATTACATAATCATCTATAATACATCCATGAGGTTGAAAAGTTATTGTGGTAGTTTTCTAACAAAGACTAGACCTTGTATGATTGATACACTTATCTTCATTGCATTATTTTGGATCAAATAAACATAGATATGATGTTTTAGCTTCTAAGGGTAGATATCAGAGTATGATAAGGTTTAATACTTAAGTATAATTATCACTAAGATGAGATATGCATTGTAAGATCTAATAATGGCATAGAATGATGCTAAGGAGGGTAAGCCAACCATATGTCAATATATCAATTTGTAACTCTTCGATCGAGAAAGGTTAGTTTCAAGAGAATGAGGATGAGTCATAGGAGTTAAAGATACATTTATATGCCACCTATCATGAGATAAACATCAATCATAGCCATCAAATGAAGTGGAAGAATCAAAGGATTATTTTCACATTTTATTGGCACTATAACTAGTTTCATGATAGATGATAATCATAATGAACTTCCTACACATATACTCCCTCTCTCTCTCTCTTATCCATTATTACATATATACTTAAGAAAAGGAAATTTTAAAAAATCCTCCACATGAGTATGGCAAATCCCTACTCCCTTTATAATCCATTAGATTAATAAACACTTATTTTTTCCTTCTACTACTATGTTTAGTGTGCACTTTAAAATGAGTGGATAAAATTAGAAAAGTTGGTGCATCACCCCTTTATTCAATTTATTCCAATTTTCTCTATCCTTTTTCCTTGAAATTTGAGTAGTGATAGTGATAATATACATGTATCATCAAGAGATACAGCTCTATATGGAGGTTATATTTAGTCATAGGCCACCCAGAACCTTAAATAGTTTCCATTGTGTCTATTGAGTGAGGAAACCTGAAACACCTCCTCAAAGGGTGCAACTCAAAGTTACAACAAAAGAAAAAGAGGAATCTAAAGATGAATCACAAATAATATTTGGAGATGAGTCTAAAAATGAATCTATTAGCGAATCTAAAGAGATATATAGAGGTGAGTCTAAATATGAAACCAAAGAGGAATCAAAAAGTTAATTTGAAGAGGAGTGAAGGTGAATCCAAAGATGAATCTAGAGGTAAAATCAAAGAATAATCTAGGGATTCATTTGGTTCTATGAATTTTTATGTCCAAATGTCATCAAAATAAAACTATCTATTCATTTCTACATCATCAAAATCATAATCATCGATATATGTTTATTCCATAAGTTTTTACTTTTGATGGTTTGTCCATTCATTATAATATGTTAAAGTAATAAGATAAGATAAAAATTTATCTAAATAATGAAAATCATTAACATATTTAATTTTAATATCCATGATATATATATAATGAATTTGAATATAGAAAATTCAATAAATAAAATGCTTATTTAAATGAATTAAGCTTCCATGTACACAAGAGTTAATGAATATGAATAAAATATAATAAAAAATAAAGGTATATAGGGTGATCTAGGTAAGAATTTGAATGAATATGTGGGATATTAAATATACTTTCTCATTCATACATTAGTTTTGGCCCAATGTTTCATAACACTAGCTACAAAAGCAAAACCATACTTGTATCTCACTATCCTCTCTTCAAGCGAATAGTTAGAGTAAATTTCCTAGGTAATATGTTCCTATCAAGTGCACCACAATTAAAATGGATAAAATAGGATTCCTATGGTGTAAATAAGGGACCTTAGGCATTTTTAATATATCACAAGGTACATGAAAACTAAAATCTATGAAAGGTATTGTAAAAAGGCTTGAGTATTGGGACAATACCCATCACACCGCAGTGTCTATAAAATAGATCACCACTTATCCCATAATGATAGTCACTAAGTAGTTTTTAAACTACCATAAAATAGTTTATCAAAACAATAATTAATCAATAAAAAATCAAAATCAAAATAATTTTCGTGCATAGATATAAAAAAATTCCATACCAAGATCCAAAGAAAAACTTCAATATCAAAGGTTATCTAAGGTGACAAGGAAATTTATTCAATGTTAGATTAAAATCCAATGTCAAATAAGATTAACTTGTAGTGTCATATTTATATCAAAAGGTGAAGGTTTGTTTTCAATGTTAGGAATTTATAAAAAAATTAATGAAATCCTAGGGTAATAATCAAGCAATCAACAAAATTATGGGTTCACTAGAATGTTTAATCTATTTATTTTTCATTTAACATTAAAATTCTATAAATAGAAAACTATTGAATATAGATTTAGATTAGCAGAATATACAAAACCTAAATATCAAATAAAGTAAAATATAAAAAAATGTAATGAGATATAAACAGAAATTGTGTAAGGGATATGTAAACTTAACCTAAACCTAAATTTAGTGACCATTTCAAATAATATGGACTTATTACTAGTCCAATTCAAAAAAAACTATCAGGAATAAGTCTATATTATAAAGAACTTATATAGTTATGAATTCTCTTTAATACAATATATGGAGAATATATCCAAATTATTTCCATGCTCCTAGTCCATTTTATTTGGAATATATGAATTTTTTATTTATTTAACATTCTCTTTAGTCCAATTTAGGGGGCACAAGTCTAGATTATTTAAAATGTTCATTTATTTGTCACTAATTATACAAACTAATCTTTGATGTGGAATAACATGAAAAGACCTCTAAATTGTGTCATGCCTAAAAATAGAATTCTATAATGCACTACAACATTACCACACTAGGAAACCAGGGTCACATTGTGGCCTTGTTTGTTGATTGCAAACACATCTTTGTTGATTGTATAGTTTATTTCTCTATCTTAGTACTTGTACCTACTAGAGAATTCATATTATGTGTCTTTGTGTGCTGATTTGGTGTGAAAAGTATAGTAATAGAAAACCCTATTAAATTCACATAAACCAAATGGATATTAAACACAAAAAGGGGGAATTTGGTAAGGGGAATGTTTCCAAGCTATCCTTAGAAAACCTTGCATAATTGAGTGTTCCCTAAATATCCCAATGGCCCTCAAGATGATGTGATTTTCCCTCCTAAAGTGAGTGTGTGAATCTTGATGTTTGTTCAATATGAATGAAACTGGTAAATTGACTTGAATTATTATAAACAAATACACTTAACCTATATTAAAATAGATTCATACTTAGACTATGACTATTAGAATAAATTAGAATTTAAATTGGGAATAATAGTTCTCTTTTCCTTAACGTGAAGTATATTTCAAAATGATTTCTAGATGTGCACTGAGTAGCCTTAATGTCTTTATATAATGACAAATTTTAAATATTTTCATTAACCAATCTTGATAAAAGTGTGAGAGGGCCCAGATAGAGTGACATGAATTTAAAAACTAAATATTGGAGCACAACAAATTAGGCCACACTAATGGACATAGTTAGGCTAAAACCCTTTCCAACATAATGAGATATTGTCATATAAGGACATATTGTAACTTGGTTGATAGGAGTATATAAGTAGAATAAGGATGCTTGAATGATGTTCTTGGTAATTTTAATATAATGATTAGAATATTGAAGTATCTCATAGATATTTCATTTTAATATAATATAAAATAGATCAATTATGGTAAATATGTTAAGATTAAACATTGTCAATCACTTAATGGTTAAATTTGTGTCTACACTAGTCTTCTTACATGGAATGAAGTAGAAAATATTAGAAAATTGATCTAAAATAATAAATATAGAGTTTATATCTCTTTGGTTGTGTGGAAGCCCCAAAACAAATTCTATTTAAATGTTAATCCAATGCCCATTGAAACTGGTAGAGGCTTGTGTAAGATTGAATTTTTTGTCTTCCCTTAGCCACTAAAAAAATTATACAAGAAGAGACATATTTATTCACATCTTTCCTCAAATGTGGCTAAATTATTTTTTCACTGGCCAGGCTTAAAGTTCTATCAATTCAAATGCATCCCCCATAAGCCACTTGCATGAATTTATCTAATCAAATTTTTCTCTTGGATCCTATTTTTTTATAGTTATTGTCTTTTGAATAACTGTATTTCAACCATGAAACAAACATCAAAAGACGCTTTATTTATCCTAACTTTTTTTAAGGCCATTAAAAATGTTTTTGAAATAAGGATCTACAACATATTCATCCTTCACATATTCTAATCCAATAGTCTCATTTATCATGTTAAAAATAAAATGGTGTCTCTTACTCAATGTACCAGCCACCAAATT
The DNA here is from genome assembly GCA_037957365.1 of Torreya grandis. Taxonomy (NCBI): domain Eukaryota; kingdom Viridiplantae; phylum Streptophyta; class Pinopsida; order Cupressales; family Taxaceae; genus Torreya; species Torreya grandis. The sequence continues at coordinate 1,562,899 of JARHVA010002967.1, read as the reverse complement.
ATATTTTACACTCATGCACTAGAAATGTATAACTTTATATAAATAATACCCACTTTGCATGTTTGTGGAAAAACATTGATTGTGAGCTTATGTAATTGAATGCTTGATTTTTAGTCATCAAAATAACTTGTATTTTCAAGAGATAATGCCTTAAATACATCAATTATTACACTATAACATACATCTCCTTATCATAAGTGTTATACTCTACTTTTAAATCATATAGTTTCTCACTAAAAAACTCAACCAACTTACATTCTTGATTTAGTACTCCTATAATGGATAATATTGATATATCAAACTCTACTATAAATATATTCTCAAAATATAGTAAAATGAGGATTGGTGTTTCACTTACATTTTTATTGAGAAATTCAAAGCTCTTCTTAACTACTTTTGTCCAAGTAAGCACCTTTCACCTTATACAATCTATCATGGGTGTACCTATAATATTGAATTTTTTAATGAACATTTGATATAAATTCACTTGTCCATGGAAATTCTCAATTTTTTTATGCTTTGTGGATTAAGTTATTCAAGTGTGGATTTTAATTAGAACTTCACCTAAAATTGTATCAACAAAGAACACAAGCTAGTTTTAAGAAAACTCACTTTTCTCAAAATTAACAAATAATATATTATATCTATGTATGTAAAACACCCTTATCAAATATATTATATACTTTTCCACATTCTTAATAACTACCAAAATGTCACCAAAATAGACAATTATAAAATTTCTAGTGTATTTCCTGAATACCTACTTCATAGTTTGCATGAATGTAACTAGAGTACTAAATAGCCAAAATGGAATCACTAACCAATAATATAGTCCATATTTAGTCTTGATAGTTTTATTCCACTTATCCCCTTCATGAATTTAGATTTGATGGTACCCACTTCAAAGATCAATCTTTAAAGATATATTAAACCCCACCAAATAATTTAATATGTCATCCGTCTTGGGTAGTGGGTACCTATACTTCATTGTACTTTAGTTAATAGCCATCGAGTAGACACAAAAAGTACACCTTACATAATTTTTGTTTAACCCTAAAAATATAGATTAGGGAATCTAGGGTCAAAGGGGATAGAGATAACCTAGGGCATAAGGGTCATAAACTATCTCTATGGTAGGCCAATTAATTAAAAAACTTAGATAGAACATATATTAAATTTATTATACTAAGAAATGCTAAAAATGGAAAGTAAAACTATGCTAGATATGGTAATGATAAATAAATAAGATAGTTGGTTTTGATGCTAATACAGATCTGGGTCCAGAACAAGTAGGAATAAGATTGGAAGAGTATTTTGGAATAATCACCAAATTCTAGATTTAGTGCCTATGTAGCCTCAAACACTTACATCTACCTGGGATGGCATCATCAATGGCAGTTTTTATGTTAGACTCAGGTGTCATGTATGGAATACCTAATGAAACAAGATGTGACCACCTAGGTGCTTCTAGGTTTTTCATTGCCTTCACTTTGATGCATTAAGATCTAGGTCATGGACTATCACTCTTTATCAAATAGTAAAAACCTACTTCTTCATATTCATAGTGGATGTGAGAAAATAGGCTAGTGGGAACTTAGTTTCAAGATCCAAATATCCCTCTATTAATAAGCACTACCTACATATCCAATAATTCTAAGAGGGCATCAGATTTATGTCATTCTCCCCTATGTGTTGGCTTGTGTGTGAATCATGTAATATGTGGAAAGCAAATACAACAATGACCTAGCTTTTAACTTAAAAAATACAGATCTTGTGATTATTCTTTAGTAATTTATACTTGTAGATATGTTTTCCCTATGTTTAATATGAAAATATGATAAAATAGGGAAGATTTGCTCACTTGAGTGATTGATTGAATTATTTTGATAATTTGCCTAGTGAGTAGGTAAGAAGTTTCTAGGTTAGGAATGAATAAGGGTTAATCTTATATTTATACCAATTTTTTGAAGAATAAATAAAATAATATCACTTAGGCCAACCATTAGGATAAGTTTGATTTGAAAATTAGATGAATTTAAGGGCACTAGACACATGTGTCAGAGTAAGACACTTGTGTCGACATAGGTGTCTATTTGGGATACAAGTGTCCAAGGAGAAAGAAAATAAATATAGCCTCAAAAATTGTAGAGGCATAAGATATGTATATTTTAAATATTCTAGATAAGATATAAGGCCCATGTCATCAACATAAGATTGGTTATAATAAGAGATAGGCCAAGGGACACACTAGAGAAGATGTGAGACTTGTACAAGTAGGAAAGGTTTAGATCTAAAAGCAACAACCAAGGTCTGAGTTTGAAAATCATGTAAGATTGAGGTGATATATAATTTATAAATAGTTTCTACTTTTACCCTCCCCCCCTTTTAATCTAGTAATTAAATTGCTTGTTTAAAGGAAAGGAATGCATATCTGGGTATGTATAATACACCTTGTCCTTGCTTGAGTCTGAATTAAGTGCTTTTTTGGTGACTAAACTAGAAAAAAGATAATGTTACAATACATAATCAATGCATATAATCTAAAATTTAAACCACTTAAAATGATTTAAATTTAAAGAGCAAGGTTTAGGAGTACAATTGTGTATTGATGCAACTACCCTACCTATTGGCAATTTGGTTAGAAAGATGTATTATTATGAATCACTAAAATTGAGATTATAAAAAATATATAAATTTGGAGATTTCATATATCTAGAGAGAGAGAGAGAGAGAGAGAGGGAGGAGGGCACATACCTCTAACCTTGGAGAAAATATGAATTGCCACCTGGTAGTTGAGACTAGGTCAATTGTGCAACCCAATCATACTTATAAATTGGTGAGTGTGAGTGAACCCAATCAACTCATAATATCAAAATAGTGATTATGGATGATAAAATCAAATCTAACTTGAAATCTTAGAAATATTGAATGATTTAATCATCTCAACCATGCTAAAAAGTGAACCAACTACTATAGTAGATTGGCTCAATATAGTTGATAAAAATCCAACCTAGTGGGTGGTGATTGTCCCTAAGAGTGTTTAAAATTTGAAACTAATTTGGATTTTTTAATATTAGGCACACCTTGTATAACATATGCAACTTATATATGTCTCATGCTGAAACTAAGTATAATAATGGTATAAATGTACAAAATTATTCCATAAATGTATATCCGAATCATATAACTATGTGTTTTGGCCAATTTGTAAACTTGAACAAGTGTGGGTGATATGTTACCATAACATGCCCCCACTATACATGGAGAAATTTGAAAACTGATATAAGTGCCAATATCGATAACATGTTTCCAAAACATGCCCCCATTATAATCTAAATATGAGAACTGGTATAAGTGTCGATATGGAGAACATGTTTCTAAAACATGTCACCATTATAATCTAGGTATTTTGTATATTAAGTATGGATAAAATGTTTCCAAAACATGCCCCTACTGAATCTAAGACTGTGAACATGTGAAAACCATGCTAATATGGCATGCCCCCACTAAATCTAAAACTATGAATGTGTGTAAACCATGCCTCTATCATATGCCCCTACTTATATGCCCCCACTTTGAGGTAGTTGGTATTTACTGATACGAATGTGCTGAAATAGGATGTGAAAAATATAAATTGGTAGTTACCTCACCTTAAAGGGATAAGATAACCATATAATTGTGAATGAACCATGTAACATATAAGAGAACATGTCTAAGTAAATGTATCATTGAAGTGCATATAATGCGATCAAATTAATGCCTAAGATGCATGATAAATATCATGGAAACATATATATAGTAATAGTACAAGATCAAAAATCAAATCAATCACACACACAAGATCACTCAAAATCAAGTCAAAAGACAATGGTCTAAGAAGACTGGAAACAAGGGGCATGTTTAAATGTTGCACAATCAAATAGAAATGACTTAGTTAAATGTCCACAAAATCAAAAATGACATATTTAAATATCCATATATAAATTAATAACATATCAAATTTAAAAGAGGCAAATAAAGGTAGGGGGATGCAAATAATAGATCATATTCAAATTCTCAATAGAAAAGATAATAGTAAGGCAAGACACTCAAGGAAGTGCATAAAGGAAATCATAAGAAATCCACATAAACATATCATAGTATCCCATGGATCTAATGTGTTAGAAAAAAATGTCAAATACATAGCATATCAAATACACTACAAAAAATATAAACATGGATAAAGGCATATGTAAGTACATATTATCTCAAACATGATAATGTAAAGTGAACATAGAATGATATAAGGTATATGTATCATGATCATTCATAGGTAAAAGTGCTAGTAGAGCCAAATGATCTAATCAATGGGATGCCTTTGTGAAGGCCTTATAACATGCTTACTAATGTCATCTCTGGTAACATACAAAAATGCATCTTTAATCCCTTATTATTATTTATATGAGTGATCATGCTTCTTTATCATCCATTTGAAATCAGGTTTTTGCTTTTGGTTTTAACACTATAACTGATAGATCTATATATAAATAAGGGACCATGCCATAGTGTGGTTATTACCTTTTTGGTATGCCATTATTTCTATCTATGTGAACCTAAGATGTTAATACCTTATGAGCATTCTGAGCTACATGGTTGACCTTAGTTTTATATGTATTTGGTTTTGTATTAGGAAGAATATCATGACTGTCATAATCATTTAGAATTATATGATTTTTTTATTTGGTATTGATCAAAAATAGGATCTCACGTGGTTTACTTCCTTGTGGTTTTAATATTATTGACTCCTTTGGTAAAGTTATTTTATCTATTTCTTTGTTCTTTTAACCCTTCTCTAGCTTTGAATTATTTTTTGGTAACCATATTTGTTGTTTTGGCACTTGTGTTTTATTAGAAGTACTCATTATGTGAGTGGTTTTTATTGTTGATGTATCACTGATGTGATCACCACTACCTTTTTTACTTTGTATTTTATTCTTGAATGCAAAACAACAATCTATATGATGCCCATGTAATATATGATATTCACAATAGTATTTAGATATCCTTATAGGATGTGGAGGAGATAATTGAATCACTTTGTTTTGAAGCATATCTATTAAGGTTTCACTTGGTCTCTTAGTATCCTTTTGGTGGATTTTGGAATCACTTATTTTGGATGTAATCTATTTTATCTTCTCATTTTTTTGTGACACCTTGTCTATCACAACAATGGTAGATGAGGATGTAAACACATAATTAACACTACCAAGTGCTAGATTATATAGGAGTGTAATATTATTTTTTAAGTATTTTATTAACTTTATCATATTAGTGATTTCATATCTTAGGGATTCACAGGTTGAACATGAATACATATGCCATATACCTTACCCATTAAAGGAGTGATTTCTTGTACCTAGTTAGGGGGGTGGTAGCTATCACCCTCCTTAGGGTTATAAGGATAAAGAGGCCACTTTGTATCCATTTTAAATGTTCTAAGTAGTAAATACCTATGAGGAATTTTAAAATGGATCTGTTTGGAGGCATAAATGCTCTAACCAAGGAATAATTCACTTGTAATAATATGCACATGAAGACCTTGTGACTAGAGGAGGGTAAAACCCTGGGGTAAAGTTTTAGATTTGAAATTCCATCAAAAGAAGATAAAAAACTAAGAGATTTGGAAGCCTTAGAATAGAAAAAAATGCATTCAAATGAATCAAGTTCACCAAATGTTTAACCCTAAAAATCTAGATTAGGGAATCTAGGGTTAAAGGGGATAAAGATAGCCTAGGGCAAAAGAGTGATAAACTATATCTATAGTAGGAAAATTAATTAAAAAATGCATATAAAACATATACTTAATTTATTATACTAAGATATGTGAAAAATGGAAAGTACAATGATTCTAGATATGGAAATGATAAATAAATAATATACATAATTGGTTTTAATACTAATAAAGATCTTGTCTTGGAATAAGATGGAAGAATACTAAAAGAGTATTCTATAACGACCACTAAATTCTAGATTTAATAGACACTCGCATCAACCTAGGATGATTGCATCAATGCTAATATCTATGTCAGATGTAGGTGTACTACAAGAAATACCTATTGAAATAGGTTTTCACCACCTAGATGATTTTAGTTTTTTAATTTCCTTAACTCTAATGCATTCATATTTTTGTCATGGATTGTTTGTCCTTGTCAAATAACAAAACCCTAGTTATTCATCCTCATAATGGTTGCATGAAAATCGGTTAGTGGGCACACAATGTTGAGCCACCCTAAATATCCCTTTGTTAATGAGCACTACATGATTAATTTGACCCCTTGGTCAAATAATTCAACCCACATATAATTTTAAGCTTGTCATGAGGTTTTCTAGGTCCTAAAGTTTCCACCATGCTCATAGACTAAGGTTAAATGTCTTGTCTTACTTTGGTCATATGTGTCATTTTGTCCTAATGTTATTTATGTCACCTTTGAGCCACTTTGATGAATTATATAGTTTACTTATTAATAAAAGTGTTTTAAAGTATTCTCCAACATCCAATGTGTCATGTGAGAGTCAGATATCTATTAAATAACTACAAAAATTTAGGGTTCCATGTTGAAAACAAGAAGATAATTGAAAAAGGAAGAGTTTTGGGTAGTTGTACGAACTATATAATAGTCCTAGCAAATGTAGTGAAATTCAAAGTGACCTTTTAGCTCCCTAAAACTCATTTACATGTTTATATTGCCTTGGAAACTCCAAAAATGAAAAAAAGTGGTTTACCTTCTCCATTGCTCTCTTGTGTAAGTCAAGACTAATCAACCAATTTTTTATTGGTACGAATTGAAGGCAGGGATTTGAGAACAATGCATTTGAGGGATTAAAATAGTCTTTTTGAGATTCAACTCTAGGGAAATATTTTGAAAATTTGTGGATTTTACTTCATGAACCATCTTGAAGAGTGATAGTGACTCAAACTGCCTTCATATTCCTAACACCTACAAGTTTTCTCTAAGGTTAAATATCTTGTCTTACTTTGGTCATATGTGTCATTTTGTCCTAATGTTATTTATGTCACCTTTGAGCCACTTTGATGAATTATATAGTTTACTTATTAATACAAGTGTTTTAATGTATTCTTCAACATCCAATGTGTCATGTGAGAGTCAGATAACTATTAAATAACTAAAAATTTGTAGGGTTCCATGTTGAAAACAAGAAGATAATTGAAAAAGGAAGAGTTTTGGGTAGTTGTATGGACTACATCATAGTCCTATCACATATAGCAGACTTAAAAGTGACCTTTCAACTCCCTAAAACTCATTTCCATGTTTATATTGCCTTGGAAATTCCAAAAATGACAAAAAGTGGTTTACTTTCTCCATTTCTCTCTTGTGTAAGTCAAGACTAATCAACCAATTTTTTGTTGGTACGAATTGAAGACAGGGATTTGAGAAAAATTCATTTGAGGGATTAAAATAGTCTTTTTGAGATTCAAATCTATGGAAATATTTTGAAAATTGGTGGATTTTAATTCATGAATCATATTGAAGAGTGATAGTGACTCAAACTGCCTTCATATTCCTAGCACCTACAGGTTTTCTCACTTGTTTGCAAGATTTGATATTTCTAATTGGTGTATGTGTTTTAGAATAACATGTTATTTGTATTCATGCTTTTTCATATAGTTTACATGTGTGGAGAATGATAAGATAGTTATCATCATCCTCATTTTATTAGGAGTGACCATCATTAAAGTTTGTAATCATTCTTTCACTAGTTGTAGGGTTTTGTTCTAAGCCAGTGGCTTCAAAGTAGACAATACACCTATGTCTCTCTACTCAAAAAATGTAAGGTCATTTATCCATGGAAATTTTGAATTAGAAGACCTAAATTTTGTTTGAAGTGATTTTCTCAAGATATGAACTAGGACTAATCAAAGTATTAATGTACATAGTCACTTAAAGTTATTTATAGGTGTGTATAGAGGACTGTAATGCTACTCAAGAATTAAGAAATAGGTTATACACATTTACATGAATTAAAGGAGGGTTTTTAAGTATATTTATGGTTCATTGGGTAGACCTTGTAGTCAATTAAAACTTTTAGACAACCATAATTGATGAAATTTACAAATAGGGCTATGTCACCTTAAACTCTTTAAATAAGGTATTTTTTCATACAATAGACATCTATTGGTGAAGATTATTAAGGTTAGAGTAAGTATAATTATTCATGATATTATCATGAGCCTAAAGTAACTTATTATCATGAAGGGAAGTGGTCAAATCAAGAATAAATGAAGACTGATTAAATTCTAAGTTAGGTAGGTGTTCGTTATAAGGACTCAGTGATACAATGTGTTTAGAGCTCAAAGAAGCCTACAACTTACAAACTTCTTATGCATGGATGGTGTAGATATGAGAGTATGGTCTACAGGTATGAAATTAGTTCACTAAGTATGGAATGGTCTTATTGACCTCAATAATAACTTAGGTGTGAAATAGAGTGTCCAAACCCAATTGACACCTACAGGAAGCTTTATTTCCTCCCTGATGGTCACCTACATGTGACATAGTTAGGACATATAGTGAACCAGTATGAGAAACAAAGATGATAGTTATTTAATAAATAAAGGTATGGAATGAGATGATTCATAATGACCTTGGAGAGAATCAAGAGAGTGAAACATAGTGCTTTCACACTAGTGTACACCTATAGGAACACTTTGTTTTCCTTTGTAAGACACATCTAAAGTTAGAATGAAAACTAGTAGTAGCTCATGGAGAAATATAGCAAGGTATTATTCAAGAGTGTGTGATGGATGGAAATATTTTGAACCACTATCATAGTGTTGATGATACATCTCTAGGTGATCTCAAGGTGTAGGGACCCTAACCTACATTATTGAGCCTTGATTTATAGTCAGTTAGAAACACTACATGCAACCCTACATAGTCAAAGTCCGAGAGAGATGGTATTGAGGATTTTGAGGTATATAATGTGTTATAAAAATCTCTAAGACTTTAAACTTTGATAAAATGGTCTTCATGACCTAATCAAACTCTCCATGGCCTCTATTATATGTTAGATAGAGGGCACTTCATAGTCAACAAGTTTACAGACCTAGAACATGAAGGGTAAATAGATGAAGGGAAAAAAATTTAATGGTCCTAGGATGATATATATAGTTTCATGGGATGTCAAAAAGAGGTAAATTAATACCTATAGTTAATGAAAACTTCTATAGTTGGTAACATGTGCAAATACTCAGTCTAGGTCTTTAGGTCTAAAACTAGGCCTATACCCTAAAGACTATCAGATTAATTTATATGACAATGAGATCTTTCCAAACATTTTGATGACATTAAAATTAAATTATATGATGGATCAAATCTATTTTTTTCAATGAATTAACATAGAGGGGTCAATTTGACCTAAAATCATCTTAGTCCTATTCAAAAGACATAGAAAGAGCTTAAAGGTCACTTTTATTCACTCACACCTATATGGAGGGTATACATGAGACTTAAAGGAGTTAGGAATAGTTTAAGGGTGTCTTTATATCAAACTCAATGGAATTTATGTAGATTTTTAATGTCAATATTTTATGAACAATACGTAATAGTCTAAGGCACTTAAAACCCTCTCAAAACCTTTACTAGGATATGGTGGTGAAAACATGAAGGGATTTGAATAAAAAATGATTTATCTAGTTAATAAAGTTATTTTAACTATTTTATTAATATTTTAGGCTCCTCATCAATCAATTATTCCATATTGTCTCTTGTATGGAAAATACTAACATGGTGTTTCTTGCAGAATTTAACTAGTTATACAGGTGAAGAAGGGGGTTGATGGATGAAAATAATTTTAAGGAGTCTATAGAGACTATTTACAACCTCCCATATCTATTTAACATCACAATTAATTATTAAAATCTCTCTAATATCTCATCCACTATAGGTAGTCCTAAACAAGATGGTGAGAGTGAAATGATTGCCTAGTGTGAAAAGTAAAAAGTGTGACAATGAAGCTTTGCAGGTATATTTGATAGTCCATAGGATAAATTTTTCTTATAAAACTTTCATAACACCTATAAAACACATTATCTTGGAAAAAATATAGGTCACTCAGACAACAAGTGTCAAGACAAGCTAAGGAAAGCTGATGAGTGACTGTTAAAGAGTGAACACAACTATCAAGAAAGAGACCATCAATTAGGGAGGTATATGAGGATTGTTACCATCAATATTCCATATTATCATTATATTGAATATGTTTCAAATTCTCCTATATTATTTTCAAATTTTCAAATAAATCTCTCATCACCAAAAATGTTTTAAACAAGAAAATGAAGAGTCTCTACACCAGATTGAGGGAAGATGTCATACTTTTGATGGACACTTGGCCAAGAGGACTTCCTAACCTATTTTACACCTAATTCACTTTATTTGTAACTATTTTATACAAATTTACACATGTACTTGTGACTCTTCCACTTATATTCTTCTCTCTCTTCTCCTTTACTTTATAAATGCAAGCCTTTTTGGTAATTGTATCTAGTACGCACCTAGTATGGTGAAGCCCTACAAGTTTAGAACCTTATTTGTCATTTGAATAAATTTATGAAGTTTATTTACTCTATAAAAATCTTTACTAAGAATTTAAATTGGTGTATTTTCATTATAAGTGATGAAGATTGTTTCTCCTTGCTTTCATTCTGCCCTTGTATGCATTGTGTGAGTGGCATCTTCTAGCAGGTCTCATAAAGTGTATTGTTTCTTGATGTGTGATTGAAGTGTGAGAGGGAAAATTAGTGTCTTATATCAGACATTTTTTTAATCCACATCTAGTTATTCATAAAAATATTCCTCTATGAGAAACACTTAGGCTAGAATATCATAGAGTTGAGGTCAATTTTAGTAGCTTTCTCTCTAAGTGTATATGCAAGTGTGTTTATGGACTAATATTTTGGTGTATCACCTTAATTATATAGGTTTAAATTATGTTATCGTCTTCCCTTTTTACCCCTAAGTGATTGTATTAGTGTAGTGTGTGAACTTAAGAGACAAATCAAGGGAGCTAGCCATTTAACCTAGAGGTTTGCCACTATTATAGCCAACCCATAGGCCTAGAGGTAATTTCATGTTATCCAAATATGGTAGAGGCTTGAACACCCTCTCTTAGGTTGAAATATTTGGGTAAAATATATATGGCATACCTAGTGGGACCAAGGTCTAAAAGAGTATAATAATTGTTGGTGTGTCTCCCTATTATCATCTTTTGGAAGTGCAAGTAATCACTAATGCTGACTCTAAATGAATCATATAGTGATAAATAGATATAGGTACCTATTTGAAAAAAAATTATCATATTTTACATTTCACTTGACTAATGAATTTGATATGGATAGATATCTTGAGAGCACTTACTATGCATCTACCTATCAAAGTTGTTATCCATCATATAATCAACCTATTCCTCCTCCATATGGTCATGAAGTTGTTCAAAAGTCTTTTGATGAAGCCTATGAAGAATGATTTCAAGGAGATAAGTTTAAATCTCTTAGAGAATATATCTAATCTCTTAAGATGTAGATTCTTAAGGAAGAAAATAAATCTCTTGAAAGGCATATTCTTAAAAACATTCATCCCAAATAGCCATGTGCATCTTATTAAAATCCTATAAAAAAATCCTAAAGTTAAATACCAAAGCTCATATCCTCCTCCTACTCTGATCCCACCTCAATACAAGTCCTTTCTATCACTCATGATTGAATTATTACACATAGAAAGGTTGATAGAGAAATGGGATCAAGACCTTGTTATGATGCTTAGTCATTATATGGAGAAAATGAAAAAGGCAGTTCATTTCCTTTTGAGTAAGTGGAATTTGTTTAATAAGAATATAAATATGTCATTAGTGAATAATTACATCAAATGAGATGTTACATACAATGGTAGATTGATAGGCTTTCAAGGTGGGAGAGCTAAGAAGTTGAGAAACAACTTACAATTGTTGAAAGTCCTCATGAAATCTATGGGGAAAGTGAAAATTTATTTGAAGAAAAAGTCTATCTCTCCCATCCTCAATTGTTTTCCTATGTTCCATGTAAATCCTCTCATTCCTCTCATCCTCATGAGGATCCCATGCAATCTCCAAAATATCCTAGTAGCCTCAAGGTTCTAACCTGGAACCAAGTATATGATGATAAAAATGAAAATAGAGAAATATAGAGAAATATGAAGGTCAAATGCATAAGAAGATAGATAAATATGTCCTAATGGAAGATAATGAACAAGATTATATGGACCATACAAAACTCCTTGATGAGCTTGAGGATATTTCATCTGGTAAGAAACCTGATCTCATTAAGGGTAACATGGAGGTCAAGAGAATATGCCTTGTTGAAGCACCATTGTAATTTGTAACTAAGGAATCTCATGAAAATATTGAGATTGTTAAAGTGATAAAGTAATTCACCTTCATAGGTTGTCTATTTGAAACAACCATGATTGCATTAAAGGTCATGCCAAAGAGGTTGGTAAACATCAAAAAGATAAACACATTAAAACCCATGCTTAATTGGCAAATTTCCTCATGCATTCCTCTATCTCATGGAATAAGATATGGCGATAATTTCCCCTTAGATCCAAGAGGATAATCTTGTTTCAATTTATTTTGTATATAACTTAGTTTTCTTAAGTGTTGTTTGTGTCTTTCCCTAAGTGTTTTTGAGAACACAGGTGTGTCTTTATCTTCTTTTATGTGTTTTTCCCCTTTTATATTTGGTGTGTGTGTTTAGTGTTTGATCAGAGGTTTATCATTTTCAAATGTGATGTATAAATGACTCTATTTCCCAATGGATAGGACAAGGCAATTGATCTTTAGCATATCAAGCTTACTACCCCTAGAAAATCACCAAAATGTTGACTAATTTGACCCCCTGGTCAAATAATTTAACCCCAATACAATTTGAATCATGTAATGAGGTATCCTAGGTCTTAAAGTGTTAACCATGGTTATAGACCAAGGTTAAATAGCTTGTCCTACTTTGGTCATATGTGTCATTTTGTCCTAATTTCATTTATGTCACCTTTGAGCCACTTTGATGAATTTTACAATTTAACTCTTAATATAAGTGTGTAAAAGTGTTAGTAAAAATCCCATGTGTCATGTGAGAGTTAGATACCTTTTATATAATTGAAAATTTTTAGGGTTCCACATTTAAAATAAGAAGACAGTTGAAAAAAGAAGATTATTAGGTAGTTGTACAAACTATACAAAAGTCCTAGCATGTGTATAAGTATTTAGAGTGACCTTTCAGCTCCCAGAAACTCATTTCCATATTCATATTTCCTTAAAAACTCCAAAAATGACAAAAACCAATGTAACTTCTCCATCGCTCTCTTGTGCAAATCAAGACTAGTCAACCAACTTTTTGTTCATATAGATTGGAGGAGTAGAGTTGAGAAGAATGCACTTTAGGGATTAAATTATTCTTTATGAGATTTAAATCCAAGGAAATAGTTTGAAAATCTATGTATTTTAATTCATGAACCATCTCTAAGAGTGACTGACTCAAAATTACCTTCACATTCCTAACACCTACAGGTTTTCTCACTTGTTTGCATGGTCTGATATTTCTAATTGGTGTATGTGGTTTAGCAAAACATGTTATTTGTATTCATGTTTTTTTTCATTATATTTTCATGTGTGTATAATTATAATACAATCAAAATACTCCTCATTGTATTCGGATTGACCATCATTGAAGTTTGCAATGATTATTTCACTAGTTGCAGGGTTTTATTCTAAGCCAGTGGTTTTAAGGCAGATAATACACCTGTCTCTCTCTCCTCAAAACATGGAAGGTCATTTATCCATGTAAAGTTTTAATTGGAAGGCCTAAATGTTTTTTAAAGTGAATTTATCAACATATGAATAAGGACTAATCAAAGTCTTAATTCACATAGTCACTTACAATCATCTATAGGTGTGTACAGAGGATTGTAATGTTTTTTAAGACCCAAGAAATAGGTTATACACATTTCCATGACTTGAAGAATGGTTCTCAATTATATTAAGGGATTATTGGGTAGACACTATAGTCAATTCAAAATTTTAGACAACCAAAGTTTATGAAAGTTGTAAACAGGGCTATGTTACCTTAAATTCTCTGAATAAGGTATTTGCTCATACAAAAGACATCTATTGGTGAAGATTCTCGAGGTTGGAGTAAGTTTAATTGTTCATGATATTAGCATAATCTTAATATTAAATTATTATCATGTGGGTAAGTGGTCAAATCAAGAATAAAGGAATATTGAGTGAATCCCAAGTTAGGCAGGTGTTAACTATAGGTATTTAGTGATACACAATTTTTGAGCTCAAATAAGCCTATATCATATGAAATTCTAATGCATGGATGGTGTAGATATGAGAGTATGGTATGAAGGTATGATATGAGTTCACTAAGTATGTAATAGTATTTATGACCTCAATAAGAACTTAGGTGTGAAATAAAATGTTTAAACCCAATTGACACCTACAAGAAGCTTCATTTCCTTCCTAATGGTCACCTATAGGTGACATAGTTAGGATATATAGTAAACTAGTATGATAAATAGAGATTGTAGTTAGTTAATGAACAAAGGTATATAATGATATGATTACTATTGGCCTCAAATAAAATAAATATATTGAAACACAGTGATTTCACACTAATGTACACCTATAGGAACACTTTGTTTTCCTTGGTTAGACACCTAAAGTTAGAATGCAAACTAGTACTAGCTCATGGGGAACTACAACAAGGTAGTATGTGGGAGTGTGTTATGTATGGATATATTTGGAACCACTCTCATAGTGGTGATGATAAATCTCTAGGTACTCTCAAAATGTATGGACCCTAACCTACAGTGTTGAGCCTCAATCTACAGTCAGTTAGAAATAGTACATGTAATCCTAAACAATCAAAGTCCTAATGAGCCAATATTGAGGATATTGAGGTATATAAGGTGTTATAAACATATTTAAGACTTAAAAAATTTGTTCATAGGGTATTTATGACCTAATCAAACTCTCCATGGCCTTTATTCTATCTCAGATAGAGGGCACTCCATAATCAACAATTCTACAGACCTAGAACATGAAGGGTAAATAGATGAAGATAAAAGTTTGTAATGGTCCTAGGATGATATATAAAATTTAATGGGATGTGAATAAAGGTAAATGAATACCTATAGTCAATGAAAAATTCTACAGGTGGTCACATGTTCAAATACTTAGTTTAGGTCTTTAGGCCTAGAACTAAGCCTATACCCTAAGGACTATCAAATTCATCTATATGACCATGAGATATTTCCAAAAAAAGTTTAGGACCTTCAAGGGAAAGTTTATGATAGATCAGAGCCATTGGTTTGCAGAAAAGTAACCCAAAGGGGTCAATTTAACCTAAAATCATCTCATGTCTATTTAGAATGTATAGAGAGAGATCGAAGGTTGATTTTCTTCACTCACATATGTATGGAGGGTATACATGAGACTTTAAGGAGTTTTGAATAGTTAAAGGGGGTATCTATATTAAACTTAGTGGGATTTTTTTATATTTTTAATGTCAAGATTTTATGAACAATCTTTAATATTCTAAGGCACTTTAAACCATCTTAAAACCCTTACTAGGACTTTATGGTGAAAACATGAATGGATTTGCATAAAAAATTGGTTATCTAGTTAGAAAAGTGCTTGTAATTGGTTTTAGACTCTTCTAGTATCCTCACCAATCAATTATTTTGTATTGTCTCTTGTACGGATAACCTTAACATGGTGTTTCTTGAAGAATTCCACTAGTTCTATAGGTGTAGAAGGGGGTTGATGGATGAAAATAATTGTAAGGGGTATGTAGAGACTTTTTATAACCTCTAATATATATTTATAATCACAATAAATCATGAAAACCTCTCTAATATATCATTCACTACAAGTAATCCTAAACAAGATAGTGAGAGTGAAATGACTGCCTAGTGTGAAAAGTGTGAAGTGTGATAATGAAGATTTGGAGGTATATTTGATATATTAGAGGACAAATATGTCTTAAACCACTATACCAACACCTTTTAAACACATTATATTTGACAAATTTTAGGTCACTTAGATAACAAGTGTCAAGACAAGCTGAGGAAGGCTAATGAGTGACTGCTAAAGAGTGAACACAAGTGTCAAGGAAGAGACCATTAGTTAGGGAGGCATATGAATATTGATACCATCAATATTCCATATTATCATGAAAATTAAGATGTGTTAAAGACTCCTATATCAGTTTCAAATATTCAAATGAACCTCTCATCAACAGGGCAATTTCAAATAAGAAGATATAAAGCCTTTATGCTAGATTTGTTGGGGATCAGTCAACAAAATTGATTACTATATGAAAGAAATTAAATGTAGAATTAAGCCAGATAGATAAGTAACTAGAATCAGAAATAGCACAGAACAAGAGATACAAGAAACCACCCTAAAAAATTGTATTAAACTCTTTACATAAGGAATTACAATTGAAGAAACTTCTTTTCTTCCACACCTCTCTCAGATGTACAGATCTCTTCTTAGATCTCTTTCCCTTAAGAGTTCTCTCTCTCAATTACAATCACAATTCAATCC
This sequence comes from Torreya grandis, assembly GCA_037957365.1. Taxonomy (NCBI): domain Eukaryota; kingdom Viridiplantae; phylum Streptophyta; class Pinopsida; order Cupressales; family Taxaceae; genus Torreya; species Torreya grandis. The sequence continues at coordinate 1,546,255 of JARHVA010002967.1, read as the reverse complement.
TTGAATTGTATATCTTACAATATCTTGTACTATTTTCATCAAGCTATGAAGATCTATCCCTAATATATAACTTTAGAGATTCATGAGCATATAACTACAGCCATTAGATGCACCTCCTAATCAAGGGCTCTAATCAGTTCTACTCAAATTAGAAATGTGGACTTACAACCAATAGTTTATCTTTACATGCAAACATTCTGTTCTCGCATGAAAATAGATTCTGGACACACACAGGTGACCGACGTCGGTCCCTATATGCCTGCCTGTGACCTATGTCAGCCGACCTACTACCAACGTCGGTAGCTTCTGGTCTGCTCCTGACCGTCGATGGCAACTGTCTGATTCCTACAACTTCCAACTTCACTCATTAGTGAAGCTTTTAGCTCCATACCTTAACAATCTCCCACTTGGAGATAAACAACTGCACCAGTACTTGTATAGCAACATCTTCTAGCTCCTCCATCTTTAACTCAATCATGAAGACCAATGAAAGTTGAATTAAGATTCAACTTCTCCTTTGTAACCGGCTTGGTTAACATATCCACAGGATTCTTATCTGTATGGATCTTCTCCAGCTTCAACTCACCATCCTCCAATACCTATCTAATGAAGTGGTACCTAAGCTGTATATGCTTGGTTCTTAATTGAAAGGCTGAATTTTTAGCCAAATGAATTGCACTTTGACTGTCACTGTATAGTCTGCAACTCTCTTACTCCTTTCCAATCTCTTCCATGAACCGTGTCATCCATATCATCTCTTTACTAGCCTCTGTGACTGCAATATATTCTGCTTCTGTAGTTGACAAGGCAACAACCTTCTGCAACTTTGATATCCAGCTAACTGTCGTTCCACCAACAGTGAAAACATATCATGTGGTGCTTCTTCTGCCATCCAAATCACCTACCATATCTGAATCTACATAACCATGTAGAGAAGTATTTGAACCACCATAGCACAAATGCCTACTGCTGGTTCCTTTCTGATATCTAGGGATCCACTGAACTGCTTTCCAGTGTTCCTTTCCTGGATTGGCCATATACTTACTTACAACTCCCACTGCTTGGGTAATATCCAGTCTAGTACAAACCATTACATACATTAAACTTCCTACTATGGAAGCATATGGAACTTTCCTCATGTACTCTACCTCATCATGTGAATTAGGACACTGTTCTTTACTCAACTTGAAATGTCCAGCCATAGGTGTGCTTACCAGTTTTGCATCCTGCATATTGAACCATTTCAACACCTTGTTCACATAATCCTCTTGAGACAAAATCAACCTGTGATTTATCCTGTCTCTCTTAATATTCATGCCAAGGATTTTCTTTGATGCTCCCAAATCCTTCATGGCAAATGTGTGAGCTAATTTCACCTTAAGCTTAGAGATATCCTGCATGTGTGATCCTGCAACTAGCATATCATCTACATACAACAACAGAATAATATATCTACCATTATCCAATCTCTTAAAATACACACAATGGTTAGATTGACATCTACTGTAGCCATGCTCAGTCATAAACCTGTCAAATCTTAGATACCATTGTCTTGGAGCTTGCTTGAGGCCATACAAGCTTTTCTTCAATCTACACACAAGTTTCACCTTACCCTTGACCTCATATCATTCTGGCTGATCCATATATATTTCTTCATCAAAATCTCCATGAAGAAATGTTGTCTTAACATCAAGCTGCTCAAGATGCAAATCCTCAATAGCAACTAAAGATAGTACAGTCCGTATAGAAGTCATTTTAACAACAGGAGAAAAAATCTCACCAAAATCAATACCTGGTTTTTGTGCAAATCCTTTCACTACCAACCTGGCCTTATATCTCATCTGTCCATTCTCACCTTACTTCAATTTGTAGATCCATCTGTTCTTTAGTGTCTTCTTTCCTGTTGGCAACTCAACCAAATCCCATGTTTGGTTCTCTTTCAAGGAATCAATTTACTCATTCATGCCTAGCTCCCACTGACTCTTGGATTCTACCTATATTGCTTCATCAAAACTCTCTGGTTCTCCACCATTAGTAAGCAATAAATAGAATAATGAAGGGGAATATCGAATTGGAGGCTTACTTACCCTGTCTGACCTCCTGATGGGAGTTTGAGACTCATCCACAACACATTGTCCACCCAAATTCTCTGATAGTGACCGACCTCGGTCACTTCCAGGCCTGTAGCTGGCCGACATCAGTTCTACCTGACCGAGGTTGGTTTCTGTATGGCCGTCATTGGTTCCTGTATGGCTGATGTCAGTTCTTTCCTAACCAACATCAGTCTCTATGTTTTCCTATCTGTGATTATTCTTTCCCATGAGCTTATTTTGGACCTTCACCTCATCCAATTTTCCATTGCTCTGCTCAGATTGATTTAGCTTCTTGAGTTGATCACTATACATCACTTTTTTATTGAAAATAACATCAAGGCTCCTAATTATTTTGTTAGTTCCTAGATTCCAAAACCTAAATCCGAAATCATCAAAGCCATAGCCAATAAATGTGCACCTCATAGACTTAGCATCCAGCTTCTTTCTATTTTCCTTATCAACGTGCACAAAGGCTTCAAAACCAAAAACTTTGAGAAATGAGAGATCTACCTTTTTACCCGTCCATGCCTCTTCTGGAATTTCACCATCCAGAGCTATAGAGGGTCCTCTATTAATTAGGTAAACTACAGTATCCATAGCTTCTGCCCAAAACTCTAAGGGCAAACCAACATGCAATCTCATACACCTTACACGCTCCATGATTGTTCTGTTCATCCTTTCCGTAACTCCATTTTGCTAAGGTGTCCTTGGAACCATCCTTTGCCTACGAATTCCATGTATATAACAATACCAATTGAACTTATAGCTACAGAACTCACCACCATTGTCAGATCTCAGGCACTTCAATCTCCTACCTATTTCATTCTCAACCATAGCTTTCCAAATCTCAAACGTGTCAAAAACATCAGATTTCTTCTTAATACAATAGACCCATACCTTTCTTGTAGCATCATATGTAAAGTAAATATAGTACTATGATCCTCCAATAGAAACAACTTGAGCTGGTTCCCACACGTCTGTGTGAATAAGCTGTAATTTGTGCTTCTTCTTTGTTGACCCAGTCTTGAGAAAACTCACTCTCTTCTATTTTCCAAAAATATAGTCTTCACAAAAATCTAGATCTATGCTTTTCAAATCTGGAAACATACCTTTTGACTTAAGAATTGTCATTCCCTTCTCACTCATGTGGCCAAGCCTTTGATGCCACAACTTTGCATCTACATCTGAAGTAGATTATATAGAAGGAGAATTATCAGTAATATAATTACATAAATAGAGAGTACCTACTCTCTTACCTCTGGCCAATACAAGTGCACCCTTGGAAACCTTCCAAGATTCAGCTGTGAGAGTTACTGTACAACCCTCATCCCCTAACTTTCCTATAGAAATCAGATTCCTCATCAAGCTGGGAACATGCATAACATCTCTCAACACCCATGTGTTTCCATTCTACATTTTCAGCTGCACTTTACCTTTGCCAACAATCTTACAAGGCTCATCATCCCCTAGATAAACTATTCCAAAATCTCCATGGACATAGTCATTGAAATATTCTCTATTAGGGGTTGCATGGAAAGATGCACCAGAATCTAAAACCCAAGATTCTATATTATTATGCAAAGAGAATATAAGAGCATCTTGTGCAAAAATACCTACCACCTTTGCTTCTTCTTTACCTTCATGCTGATTGTCCTCCTTTGGTTTTGACCAGCAATCTTTGCTTATGTGCCTTATCTTTCCACAATTCCAACATTGTGGCTTCCTACCATTTTTGGATTTGGATCTACCTCTCATCTTTGACTTAGACCTTGATCTCCCTTTCTTGCTCTTCTCTTTTTTCCTTTCTCTGCTCTTAAAACTTAAAGCATTCATTGATGTCTCTTATGTGCTTTTACTACGAATTTCTTCATTCAAGATAACACTAACAACATCATCTACTTTTAAAATATTTGAAGCAGATGCAGTATTACTAACTGCCATTACCAAGCTATGCTAGCTCTTAGGTAAAGAGCATAAGATTAATAGAGATTTTATTTCATCATCAAACACTATTTTGATTGAATCTAATTGATTCACAATTCCATGGAAATCATTTAGATGATTAGATATAGATCCACCTTCCTGCATTTTCAAATTAAATAACTGCTTCATAAGATATACCTTATTTGAAGCTGAGGGTTTTTCATATAAATTTTCTAAAGTAGCCATTAACTCTACCATAGACTTTGCATGTGATAAATTAGATATCACAATAGATGCCAGACTCAATCTTATAGATCCAAGAGCCTTTCTATCAAGAACTTCCCATTCTTCATCTTCCATGTCTGTGGGCTTCTTTGCAATCCCACCTAACGGTAAGTATAGATCTTTCTGATACAGATAATCTTCTATCTGCATTCTCCATAATTGATAGTTCTTTCCATTAAACTTCTCCATTCTAAGTTTACTTTCTTCTGCCATTGCTTTCTCCCACTCAAATAGAAATCCCTATGAGTAACCTGTAATCAATACACACTAACCAGATCTGAAACACCTGTTAGTCAAACTGAGCTTTGATACCTCTTGTTGGATATCAAGCTTTGAACCTACAACTAGGCTCTGATACCACTTGTTGGGGATCAATCAACAAAATTGATTATTATATGAAAGCAATTAAATGCGGAATTAAGCCAGATAGATAAGTAACGAGAATCAGAAATAGCACAAAACAAGAGATACAAGAAACCACCCTAAAAAATTATATTAAACTCTTTACAGAAGGAATTAAAATTGAAGAAACTTCTTTTCTTCCACACCTCTCTCAGATGTATAGATCTCTTCTTAGATCTCTTTCCCTCAAGAGTTCTCTCTCTTAATTACAATCACAATTCAATCCTTGAATTGTCTATCTTACAATATCTTGTACTGTTTTCATCAAGCTATGAAGATCTATCCCTAATATATAACTTTAGAGATTCATGAGCATACAACTATAGCCATTAGATGCACCTCCTAATCAAGGGCTCTAATCAGTTCTACTCAAATTAAAAACATGGACTTACAACCAACAGTTTATCTTTACATGCAAACATTCTGTTCTCGCACAAAAATAGATTCTGGACACACACAGGTGACCGACGTTGGCTGACCTACTACCGACGTCGGCAGCTTCTATTTTACTCCTGATTGTTGATGGCAAATGTCTGATTCCTACAACTTGCAACTTCTCTCATTGGTGAAGCTTTTAGCTCCATACCTTAACAAGATTGAGGGTAGATGTCATACTTGTGATGGACACTTATCCAAGAGGAATTCTTGATATATTTTCCACCTCATTAACTTTCTTTGTAACTAGTTTCTACAATTTGATGCATGGAATTATGACTCTTCCACTAATCTTCTTCTCTCTCTTCTCCTTTGCTCTATAAATGCAAGCCCTTTTAGTAATTGTATCTAGTACACACTTAGTATGATAAATCCCTACTAGTTTGGCACCTTGTTTGTCCTTTGAATAAATTTATTAAGTTTATTTACTCTCTTCGCATCTTTTTTAATAATTTAAAGTGGTGTATTTGCATTAGAAGTGATGAATATTGTTTCTCCTTGTTTTAATTCTACCCTTGTATGCGTTGTGTGAGTGGCATCTCTTTTAATAGGTCTCATAAAGTGTATTATTTTTTTATGTGTGATTGAAGTGTGAGAGGGAATAGAAGTGTCTTATATCATACCTTATTTTAACCAACATTTTTTATGCTTATCACTCTATCTCTATGATAACACTTATGCTATAAGGTCATAGAGTTGAGGTCAATTTTAGTAGCTTTCTCTCTTAGTGTATATCCAAGTGTGTTTGTGGAATAATATTTTTGTGTATCACCTCACTAATATAGGTTTAATTTTTTTTAAATTACTCCCTTTTCAACCCAAAGTGATTTTCCTAGTGTAGTGTGTGAGATTAAGAGACATTTCAAGGGAGTTAACCCTTTAACCTAGAAGTTTACCTCTTTTATAGGCAACCCACAGGCCTAGAGTTAATCCCATGTTGTCCAAATATGGAAAGGATTGTACACCCTATCTCAGGTTGAAATATATATATATAAAACACTTCCTACATTACCAATAATCTGAAGAGGGCCTCAAACTTATGTATTTATCCACTCTGTGTTGGTTTGTGTATGAATCATTCAATATATAGAAAACAAGTATACCAATGACCTAGCTTGTAACTTGTAAAATATAGGTATTAGGATAATCCTCAATACTTAAAACCTATATATATGTTTTCCATAAGACTAATATGGAAATAGGAGAAAATGGGAAGCTTTTCTCACTTAAGTGCTTGATTGAATGCTTTTGGTAAGTTTCTTAGTGAGTAGTGAGAGGTTTATAGGTAATGAATGAATGAGGATTTATGTTATATTTATAACAATCCTTTTGGATAATAACTCACATAATAACACTAATTTTTACCATTAGGATATGTTTCATTTGAAAATTAGATGAATTTTAATGAACCAGACACTTGCATCAAAGGACAGCTACATTAATAGAAGTGTCTATCTGAGATGCAAGCATCTAGGGAGAAAGGAAATAAGTATAGGTTCATAAATTGTAGAGGTATAAGATATAAATATTTCAAGAATTTTTTGAAATATATAAGTATTGGGTCATCAACATAAGACTATTCATACTAAGAGATATTCCAAGGGGCATAATAGAGATCAAATATGAGACTTCCATAAGCAGTAAAGGTCTATAGATGAGAGGATTAACCAAGGTCTAAGTTTACCAAGTGTCGAAGACTGAGGTGTTATATAATTTGTAAATAATTTATATATTTTTAGGTGAAATAAGTGTTGCTACATCACATGGACTTATACTTTCTCTTATGAATGCTTTCACTGACAACCCTAAATAGTTTTTTCATTTCCCTATTCTCAAAAGGAGTCAAATGATGCATACATTTTTAAGGTAATTTCACAACTAGAACAAATTAAATTATATGATTAATAAATATTGTACGATTTAAAATTAATCATAATGATAATATTGTCTCATTCAAATACTCAAGAAAAAACTCTTGATTTTTGGTTGGGAATTCTCACTTTTTCAACACTTTTTCTTCCAATGAGAACAAAAGAAATAAAACTCCATTTTACCATATTTTAGTAAGATTTTCCACCAAATAGTGAGGAGAGATAGGGAATTTATCTCACATTATCCTTCTTCCTTAAAATAATTCAAATCATGATTCATAGTCATGTATTTTTCATACCATCATGGGTGACATTCCTATCATATTGCCAAGGCCTACGAGAAAAAATAAATCCATAAGGACTACATCACATAAAAAGTTATCAACATACAGTCCAATGTAAAATGTAACTACACATGATCTACCAACCATCACATTATGGTCCTTATTTAACCATGAAATTTTGTTAGGATTGGATTTTGGAGTCCATGTTGATTATAAAATTTGAACCATTTATGTACTTAATAGATTATATTAAGAGCCAATATAAATGATAGATTTACATACATTTTATTGGAATTTACATCTATTTATAAATACATTATTCCTTGTCCAATCCTCTTCAATTGTTTCCTTTGTCTCCATTATCATGGTTATTTGTAGCATTACATTTTATTCTATTTTAACTTCAGCTTATTCAATTTGGGTTTCCTCTTGTGTCATTATGGCTCCATTTTTTGGTTGGAAATTTTAAGATAAACCTAAGATTTTTTAGGTCACCTAAAATTATATAATTTTAATGGACTTCAATGACCAAATGTTGGTTTAACTCTACCCTATCCTCTACCCATCAACCAACACATGTTCCTAAATTCAGACATTTTTCCTTTTACCTTCCTCAAACTCTTCACTCCTTTTAGATTTAAAGAAGCTTTCATTTCCTCTAAATGTTTTACTACTATCTCTACTACTTAAAAAAAATATTTTTCCACTATTTTCACATTGATGGATGAAAACGTATGATGACCAATTAGTAACTCGTAGTTTTTGCAAAGGTGTAAGCTACATTGGGAGGGTTGCATGTCCTTTTTTGGGGGGAAATGTTTGAAATTTTAATGTAAGTGTAAATTATTTAACGATTATAAAATAATGAAATAAATATTTTCAAATAATTTTATTTGGTTTGTGGAGAGAAATTACATTTTTTATAAATTTTATGGAAGTAGTTTTGTATTAAGTCATAGTTTTTCTAATTTTCTAAGATTTAAATATTTATTATACTTCATTCTTTCTTATCAATTGAAAGTGAATACAGGGGAGATATGCATGTCATACAATGAATGAACCCTTGACACTGCACTAAAGTTTAAGCTTTGATGATTGGTCTTTCCAATGTCAATTGTTGTCTTATTTAGAGTCATTATTTGTGATTTATGTCTAGTTAGAGTCCATGTCATTTTGAGGGGTATCTAATGGTGATTACCCCATGTAATAAGAGGAATAATCACATGTGTTGGATTGGTAATATCCTATGGGGGTCTTGATTATTTTTTGAAGGAACCAAACATATACATGGGTAAGGGAAGTGGGTTTGAATATGGATTATAGATGATGTGATTTTCTTTCCCAACGACTCCATTAACTAAACATGCTTTAACCCATAGATTAGATGTCAACATAATATCTTGTCCTTTGCATATAAGCACTATTGGATGCAATTGAGTGTAATTTTTGTTAGGTGTGATTTTTTTTTTCTATGTTATGGTTTGTATATTATAATTATCCAAGTTGTTAGATGCATAGAAATGTTTTGAGATTTTAAAATATTTTTGTTCTTATGAAGGCATGAACTATTTTTTCCTTAACATAATCATTTTCCAATAATATTTTTTTGGGTCTACATTTTTAGAGTTGGTTAATAAATTTCTAAAATGTAGTTGTTGTGTGGTGAATCCTTGATAACACAACTTGGTATCTAATGTTACAAGTGTGTCAAAATATTTCCAAAATGTGTGACAAAGTGACATACTTGCATACATTTGTATGTCATCTATGGGAGCAAGTTGAGCTATGTCCATAACAAGTATAATTGAGAAACCACTAAAATATTTGTTTTTATTTTGAGGGAATGCCTCACACAATAGGATATTTATATTATTGATAATCATTGTGCTTGTGAATCTCATTTCATCTATGAGCACATTCTCAATGTGTCTCATTTCTTATTGGTAAATTAATAGTGATTTCCCCTAAAGTGTCATCATTTATTGGATACAAATCTAAAGGCATAAATGTATAGGTGATGTATTTATGTTGAATGTTACTACCCTAGTTGGAGTGAGGAGTATTAGGGGATAAAATTTTCATCTTGTAAACCCATTTATTCCATGTTTGATGCTACCAACCAAGTATGATTTTCATGTACTTATTGTTCTTTGAATAGTAATTTTGAGTGGTGGATATCTTTTGGGCATGGTTACAATAATTCTAAAGGAAGTTTGTATTTATCTGACAACTCATTTGGTAATGGCTGGCTTGAACAATCATTATATATAATTTAGTTCTCTTTGTGTTGAGAATTTAAAGTTGTTAATCTATTATTGTAGGTTGATTAGCTCCTCAGTGTGGTTTTACTAGTGGTGGTCATCAAATTTGAAGATACCAAGCACGTTGATGTTAGTTATTGTAGTGGTTCTTAATGGGTACACATGGGACAAGAGCTCTCATTCATGAATTTATATTTCCATTTATACATTTCCTTGTATATCACTATCATCATTTCTTACTTTAACATTATGTATTTTTTTACTCAATATGCCATGCATGGTATAAAGTTTTGATTTGGTCATGTTTTACCCTATTTTTGATATAAAAATAGATTTTATGTGTTATAATATAATTAAAACCATAGAATATCCTAATGCTAAAGATATACAATAATTAATAATTTTGATGTTTACAAGATGCTAAAGATCGATTAGAAAACACTAATAAAATATATACTTAAATTTAATATAGGTATATGTTGACTATTATAACTATCAAAAAATGAGAATAATAAGGCAAAATGATTGTGAAGGCTCACTATAAGACTTAGGACTAAAAAAAAATCTAGATAGGTCCACTATAAGTGGGTATAAGAACAATGTGTTCTAGTCTATTGAACATGGACTTGTCCTAGTTGACTATGATAATTTGTTGATAGGAAAAGATAAATAAAGAAATATTATATAAATATTAGATCAAAAGTATAATTAGAAGACATATTTTTACTATACTGATGAATTCAGGTAATGGCATAGTGTGCCCAATTATGTTGACCATAGACTTTTCCTAATTGACTATGCATATAAATTATGACTACACCTATTATGCATGTGGATGTTGACAATTATGAGATATTAAAACTAGAGTTTTTCATCTCATAAGTTATTATTTGTCTTATCTTCTGTTTGAAATACTTAAGTAACTTTAATAGCTTGAAAACACATAAGAAAAAAAGGAAAGTGTAATGGGCTGACCTAATCCAAATCACTCCCTTGATGATTGATTACTAATTACATATTATTGGTGAAATATTTGGTACTTTGATAAATTGAAAATTTGATAATAGTGAAGGAAATTAAAGTCTCTCCTCTATTTGGAGGGGAGGTTCCCTTTATGAAAAATATGAAAAACTAAAACAAACCTATTTACAATATCTTCAGGTTATATGGAGTATTGGGTTGTATTACCTTCTCTCTCTCTCTCTCTCTCTCTCTCTCTCTATATATATATATATATATATATATATATATATATATATATATATATATATATATATATATGCATGAATGAGAAAACATAGATATAATTCTATGCATGACTAGAATAGTTTTTATAACTAACATTCTTGTTTAAGATAATACATGTATTTATTGAATTGATACATATACATTAACATAATAAAAACACACATCCAAAAAAATTGTAAGACACAAAGTTATATAATTTCCCATATGTTTTTTGTTTAAAGAATGAACACAAATTTTCTCTCTCCTTCCTTTCATAAAAAATTACAACAAGAATCAAACATCCCTTGTACAAATTCCATTTCTCCTATTTATAGATATAGGAGGGGATGTACTAAACATTTGCATTAAAATGTGACTCTTGGAAATCCTATTTTTGTCTTATTTTATTTTTACTAATTTTATAATTTATATAAAAGGAAAACTTAAACTTTATAGAAATAAAAAACCTACAAAAATATAATGGAAACCTATAGTATCCTATGGATCTTTTCCTAGATTGTAAACTATTTTGGTTGGATCAGTTGGAATAGTGGCCTTCTATTTCTCCTTGGTTGCCTTAAATAACTTAAAATTCCTAACTATTTAAGAGATTAATTTTCCCTTAGGAACCATAACATGGTTATATTTTACTAGCCACTTATTCGATATCTTCATCATGAAATCTATGAAATCCTAGATTTCATCCAGTTGGTTGTTCATTTCTTCTAACAAGACATGAATATCACTTAATGATGATATATAATATTGTGTGTACCCTAAATTGGTTAAGAAACCACACATATCATGTATTTTCACATTCTTTTCATAGGAGACTCTGACTGGAGAATATGAGTCTTATTTACATCTAGTCATGTCTTTTTGTCTAATTTGCCTTGGTCTTATTTCATACCCTAGACACCTTTTTGACCATTCCTAGTCATTTGTAGCCTTCCAAACTAAACCCTTACTAACCCAGGTTATTATTTCCATTCTTATTCCATCCCCCAAGTCCTAGATCCTCCAGGCAATAGCACCTAAATAAGATTACAACATTGAAACCTAGGGTGTCCATTTTTTAGTGTTGTCTAAGTGCAAATTTGGTTCCAATGATTATTTTCTCCTACAAGATGAGTCTTACCCCTTTTCTTTGCTTCATTATTAAGTTTTCCAATGTTGATCAAATGTGAATAAATCTCCCAAATTTGAAATAGTGAGTCTCTTATATAAAGGACTACACAAGGCATTTTATATCTAGTACTTACTACTTTGGCACATTCGACATAATAAAAATTAGTCAATAGTATAGCTTAGCTTCTTCGCATCACACATAGACTTGAATGCTTGATCAAATAATGGCATAGGTAAAAGTCATTCTTGCATCTATCATGCATTTTGATTATGCATGTTCCCTAAGGGAGAAATATATTTGATTTGGGGCCCTATCTTGAGGGTTAATGTAGGCAGCAATTAGAATAATAGGGGTTCTAGATCATGCGATCATTCTTCCCTTAACCCATTTTTTCTCCCTTTTGATTTTGATATATTTTTTGTTTACATGTGTTTAGATGGATACAAGTAATGAAGACTAAACTGAACCTACAATGAGTTATACACACTTTCAGGCCTCAATATTTCATAGATAGGGTTACATAGACTTGGAAAATAAAACCCAGAAAGCTTAGATATTTAGGAAATTAATGTCAGGGTAGGAATACAAAATCAAACACTAGGGTGTCCTATTCTTGGCACTCCTATCCTTTCATAAAATGAAAGATAGATTCATGCTCCAGATAATGCCCTAGTCTCATGGACAAGTTTTTAGACTCTAAATCATATGAATCATCCTTTTTTTCTAGATAAGTACTTTTTTCCTTTTATGTAAACTAATTTGATCAAATTGATGTAAACCTATATTTTACTAGATTTGATTGTAATTTTCCCCATACTCTAGACTTATTTATTGTTTAGGAACTAGACCCTAGCTTCCCAAAAATAATAAAATGTTTGGTGAACCCAACTTACTTTGAACAAATTTAAAACCCTAGGTACCCTTAGGGTTTTCCCTTCATATTTTATGCAAAAATTACTTTACAATTTTTTTTTTGTATTAATTTTTGTGAAATTATTATATTCAAACATATTTTTAGAATTTAAATTATAGCCATAATTTCAAAAATTCTAAAACCCTAGCTCAAAACCCTAGAATTCCAAACTAGGTCCTCATACCCCAAGTTTCCCTCCCTTACAAATTTTAGAAATTAATTTTGAATTTTTTGAAAATTGTTTAGTGTGCTAAAATATTTTCAAAATTTATAAATTAGTAGTTATTTTTTGCAAAATTTAATTTCAAATTTCTGATTTTTATATCAATTTTTGTGTAATTATCTTGTTCAAATTAATTTTAGAATTTAAATTATAGCCATAATTTCAAAAATTCTAAAATCCTAGCCCAAAAACCTAGATTCCTAATCTAGATCCTCCACCTTCAAACCATTCCTCCTTGCAATTTTTAGAAATTAATTTTGATATTTTTGTAAATTATTTAGATGGTCACAAGTATTTTCAAAATTTCCATGTTATTATTTATTATTGCATTTATTTGCTTAATAGTACTTCTTCATATTATTTGTGGTGAAAGAAATAAAATGGCCACTAAGGCACTTCTTCCCACTCATCCCATAGATAAATTTCTTAATTTTTTGCATAATTATGATAATGAATGGACAAAATTGCAAAATTGCACATTAGCTAAAAATGTGGGAAATGATTTTATTTACAATGAAGATAATTACTATTATTGCAATGAGGAATATTATCATGCATATGAAAGTGATATTGAAGAAAAAGTAGATGCATCTTCTCCTCTCAAACCTATCTCTCTCATCCCTTATTCTAAAGAAAATACTTTTGATAAATGGGAAAAATACTTCTCACCTCATTCTCCTATGCACAATGCACAAAATGAACAAATTAGTCATGCAGTTCCAAATGAACCTTTAATATGTGATAATTTTCTTCCATGTGAACATTATCTCTCTCTCTCTCTCTCTCTCTCTCTCTCTCTCTCTCTCTCTCTCTCTCTCTATATATATATATATATATATATATAAAATGCAGGAATGAGAAAACATAGATATAATTCTATGCATGATAAGAATAGTTTCTATAAACTAACATTCTTGTTTAAGATTAATTCATGTATTTATTGAATTGAGACATATACATTAACATAATAAAAACACACATCCAAAAAAAATGTAAGACATAAATTTATATAATTTGCCATATGTTTTTTGTTTAAAGAATGAACACAAATTTTCTCTTTTCTTCCTTTCATATAAAATTACAACGAGCATCAAACATCCCTTGTACAAATTCCATTTCTCCTATTAATAGATATAATATGGGATGTACTAAACGTTTGCATTAAAATGTGACTTTTGGAAATCCTATTTTTTTCTTATTTTATTTTTACTAATTTTATAATTTATACAAAAGGAAAAATTAAACTTTATAGAAATAGAAAACCTACAAAAATATAATGGAAACCTATAGTATCCTATGGATCTTTTCCTAGATTGTAAACTATTTTGGTTGGATCAGTTGGAATAGTGGCCTTCTATTTGTCCTTGGTTGCCTTAAATAACTTAAAATTCCTAACTAGTTAAGAGATTAATTTTCCCTTAGGAACCATAACATGGCTATATTTTATTAGCCACTTATTAGATATCTTCATCATGGAATCTATGAAATCCTAGATTTCATCCAGTTGGTTGTTCATTTCTTCTAAAAAGACGTGAATATCACTTAATGATGATATATAATATTGTATATACCCTAAATTGGTTAAGAAACCACACATATCATGTATTTTCACATTCCTTTCATAGGAGACTCTGACTCGAGAATATGAGTCTTATTTACATCTAGTCATGTCTTTTTGTCTAATTTGCCTTGGTCTTATTTCATACCCTCGACACCTTTTTGACCATTCCTAGTCATTTGTAGCCTTCCAGACTAAACCCTTACTAACCCACGTTATTATTTCCATTCTTATTCCATCCCCCAAGTCCCATATCCTCTAGACAATAGCACCTAAATAGGATTACAACATTGAAACCTAGGGTGTCCATTTTTTAGTGTTGTTGTCTAAGTATAAATTTGGTTCCAATGATTAGTTTCTCCTACAAGATGAGTCTTACCCATTTTCTTTGCTTCATTATTAATTTTTCCAATGTTGATCAAATGTGAATAAATCTCCCAAATTTGAAATAATGAGTCTCTTATATAAAGGACTACACAAGGCATTTTATATCTAGTACTTACTACTTTGGCACATTCGACATAATAAAAATTAGTCAATAGTATAGCTTAGCTTCTTTGCATCACACATAGACTTGCATGCTTGATCAAATAATGGCATAGGTAAAAGTCATTCTTGCATCTATCATGCATGTTGATTATGCATGTTCTCTAAGGGAGAAATATATTTGATTTGAGGCCCTAGCTTGAGGGTTAATGTAGGCAGTAATTAGAATAATAGGGGTTCTAGATCATGATATCATTCTTCCCCTAACCCATTTTTTCTCCCTTTTGATTTTGATATATTTTTTGTTTACATGTGTTTATATGGATACAATTAATGAAGACTAAATTGAACTTACAATGAGTTCTACACACTTTCAGGCCTCGATATTTCATAGATAGGGTCACATAGACTAGGCAAATAAAACACAGAAAGCTTAGATCTTTAGGACAACAATGTCAGGGTAGGAATACAGAATCAAACACTAGGGTGTCCTATTCTTGGCACCCCTATCCTTTCATAAAATGAAAGATAGATTCATGCTCCAGATAATGCCCTAGTCTCATGGACAAGTTTTCAGACTCTAAATCATATGAATCATCCTTTTTTTCTAGATAAGTACTTTTTTCCTTTTATGTAAACTAATTTGATCAAATTGATGTAAACCTATATTTTACTACATTTGATTGTAATTTTCCCATACTCTAGACTTATTTATTGTTTAGGAACTAGACCCTAGCTTCCCAAAAATAATAAAATGTTTGGTGAACCCAACTTACTTTGAACAAATTTAAAACCCTAGGTACCCTTAGGGTTTTTCCTTCATATTTTATGCAAAAATTACTTTACAAAAAAAAATTGTATTAATTTTTATGCAATTATTATATTTAAACATATTTTTAGAATTTAAATCATAGCCATAATTTCAAAAAATTTAAAACCCTAGCTCAAAACCCTAGAATTCCAAACTAGGTCCTCATACCCCAAGTTTCCCTCCCTTAAAAATTTTAGAAATTAATTTTGAAATTTTTGAAAATTGTTTAGTGTGCCAAAAATATTTTCAAAATTTATAAATTAGTAGTTATTTTTTTCAAAATTTAATTTCAAATTTCTGATTTTTATATCAATTTTTGTGTAATTATCTTGTTCAAATTAATTTTAGAATTTAAATTATAGCCATAATTTCAAAAATTATAAACTCCTAGCCCAAAAACCTAGATTCCTAAACCAGATCCTCCACCTTCAAACCATTCATCCTTGCAATTTTTAGAAATTTATTTTGATATTTTTTCAAATTATTTAGATGGTCACAAGTATTTTCAAAATTTCCATGTTAGTATTTATTATTGCATTTATTTGTTTAATAGTACTTCTTCATATTATTTGTGGTGAAAGAAATAAAATGGCCACTAAGGCACTTCTTCCCTCTCATCCCATAGACAAATTTCTTAATTTTTTGCATAATTATGATAATGAATGGACAAAATTGCAAAATTGCACATTAGCTAAAAATGTGGGAAATGATTTTATTTACAATGAAGATAATTACTATTATTTCAATGAGGAATATTATCATGCATATGAAAGTGATAGTGAAGAAAAAGTAGATGCATCTTCTCCTCTCAAACCTATCTCTCTCATCCCTTATTCTAAAGAAAATACTTTTGATAAATGGGAAAAATACTTCTCACCTCATTCTCCTATGCACAATGCACAAAATGAACAAATTAGTCATGCAATTCCAAATGAACCTTTAATAGGTGATAATTTTATTCCATGTGAACATAATCTCTCTCTCTCTCTCTCTCTCTCTCTCTCTCTCTCTCTCTCTCTCTCTCTCTCTCTCTCTCTCTCTCTCTCTCTCTCTCTCTCTCTCTCTACAACAATGTAAATGCAATAGAATTAAATTACCAAAACATGGTTCAAATGATGCATCTCATGTTCTCAACGCTACTTTATCCAAAGAATGTTTAAATGATACCTCTCTTACTCTTACTTCTCATACTATAAATGAAAAAAATGCATACACTCCATCCATGGATAACATAGATGCACATGATATTCTAACTTCCAATGGTAAATTATTGCATATTAGAAAAGAATTAAAATCTTCTCTTACACCTCTCCCTAGTAATGATGGAAGTGATAATTAGTATGATAGTGAACATGCAAACGAATATGAGAATGAAAGTGAATACAAAAATGATACTTTAAATTCTACTATTTCAAATGAATAAAATTTAGAATGTGATAATGCATGGAATAATGATGACTATTATGCATATAGAGAAAAAGAAAATGCATCTCATGCTTCTACCTCTTCTCTCACTCCCTCTCTCAAATCTAATGCATGTAAAAATATTGCTCCTATTTTTATTCATAATTCTATTTCAAATAATACACATGATAATAATAATAATAATATCACATCCTCTTCTAAATTATCATGCAATTCACTAAAACACAAAGATACCAATGAATCTCCCAAGCCACCCCTCACTATAATATAACCTAGTTCTCACTCTTCACCTAAAGATAATGGTAGCCCACATCCCTCTAGTAAGGTCTAAGTTACCATTACTCCTAGGGTTCAAGTGAGCACACCCCCTCTTTCTAATCCAATTACAAAATGTATCATTCCCATAGTTAAAATCAACAATCAAATTCAATCATTAAATGAACAACTTAAAGATACTAATGTACCATCCTAGGAGATCATCTCTTTGATGTATGTAGCTGGTGAATTACAACACCAATTACATCTCCTTACCTTGGAAAACAAAGCTTAAAAGTATTGGATGGATGGAAATGATCAACATGGTAACCTTGTTCTAAAGACATTCATAAAATCTTCATTACCTAAGCATTTCTAGATACTATAATTACCTCACTTTGATGGAACTAGAGATCCATTCATACACCATTAGGTCTTTCAAAAGACTTTGCATCTCATGTGAGCCCATTGATTCTACTCAATTTATTCTATCAGAAAATAGTGGGAGAAGCACATAATTGGTTATTTAATCTACTCCCCATTGGTTCATTACACATATATGATGACTTAGAGAGGCATTTCTCGTATATTACATCATAAACATGGGCCCTCATGTTACATATGAGAAACTTGGCACACTACATTAGAATTCTTCAGAGCTAATTAGTGAGTACATCTTAAGATTCAAGACTCACATGTTAAGATTGATATATAAACCAAAAAATCTAGAGATTCAACATATCTTTATTAAGGGGATTTTCTAACCTCTACTCAAGCATCTACTATATCAGACAGAGTCTTATTTTAGACACTTATGTTATATAGTTTTATCTTTGGAAAAGAAATTGGGATTGATTGAGGCAGATTCAGTTGATCGAATCACTCTAGATTTCATAGAAACATATTCATATATAATTCATATCACTCAACATCCACCATATCTTAGACAAGATAAGAGACCACAACTAGAAAATCAACCAGTCAAGAATAAATAGCTAGTTTCTAGAGCACAACCTAGAGTTTGAACTATAGAGAACAACAACAAAGCACCACTATAATTTGATTTAGATTGAGATAGCCCATTTTCCATATTATTAGTACTACTAGATAGGAGATTAATTGCATTACCTTCTACTCATCTATGAGATCCACATCTCTTATATAGATAACCACATCAGCCTTTTTGTAACTATCATCGTATCCATAGACACAAAGATAATGACTATTTTAGGCTCAAAGATTGCATTAATAGATGTGTTGATAATGGTATCATAACATTCACATAAGGGGCACAAAGATCTCTTCCATTATGGAACCCTAGACTTCATTCCTCCATGATTGAGTCATCCTAGGACATTCCTTTATTATAATCATTAGTTACTCATCATGAGCACAATGCAAGTTTTAGGATAGAATCTCATAGGAGATCTCCTATTCCACCACCTCAGAAGTTTTGGAAATTAGTACAACAAGAACAACCTACATATAGCACTATAGTTTGAGGAATACATAGTGCAATTCTATATATATCTAGTAGATTCATACATACCACAATAGAGTCCAACTCATGAGATATATTCACTACAACCACATTTTTAGGGTCTTATCACATGTATCAATCCACTACAGTTAAGATTAGATGAACCCCCATCACATGTTATAGTTTGATCTCAATTTATTGCTCAGTCATATGCATCATAGTAGAGGTCACAGGGTGTTATTTCATGTAGCAATCCACTTTGATTGTGAATCAATGAGCCTCCTCCATAAGACACAATTTCAATTGCATATCCAATAAGGTTGCATTTTTTAGAGTCTCCATGTACAGCTATAGTTAGTACATAGTAGGTAGTATTAGATACAACATATATTCCAACACAACATGAGTAATATGGTCATCTTTTTAGTTGGACATCAGTGTTTAGATAGTGATATAATACACATATACCTCCACTTAATAGGCAAATAATGGAGCCAAAGGTCTAGCTAACCTTTATATTCTTGATCCACTCTTGGGGAGGTAATATGCACATAGTGTTATCTTACATCCCCCTACTAAAAAACTAACATTCCTAATTACCTCTAACTATCCATAACCCAAAACTAACCTATCAAAGTCTAGATCCTACTAGATTAAATGATCCAAACCCTTTACCAATCTCAAATTAACTCAACTTATCTAAATAAGTTACCAATCTGAAAATCTAGACCTTACTTATATCCTATAAGTACACAAATTCACTTTACCAAATCAATTTTACAAATTACAAAAACCAACAAAATTATCACTTACATATGATTACAAATCAAACATCACATCTTAACATACCCTAAACAAGTGAATCACATTTTAAATGTCATCTTACCAAATATATCAAAATAATCAAATCACATATCTCAAGCACTATTTACCAGGCATATACAACTTCAACATCAACATCAAATCAACTATTTCAAATCAAAACATTGTAATACCAATATATATCAGAATCTATAACATGAATACAAGTAAATCCAAACTCAAACTAGTATCTATATATATAACTAGGTTTTCAAATACATGTACACTATATTAAATATAATCAATCATGAATGGGTGTCATGTTCTCACTCTTAATCTCACTCTCTCCTCCAGTACTAGTCCCATAATCTAATCTCATGATCAACATCCCCACACCTCTTCAAGCTCTTGAATGCTTCTTACAATGACTATATCACTCTAATATTTGACCATGCTCCTCACGTAAGTCTGCATATCACCATTGAAGATCTATATAATCATCCATAATATTTATGTTCACCATGCTACAATCAGGTGAAGGCATATTATACCTATCCAACTCAACTCTCATCTCTCTCTCTTTTTTCCCTAACATATGTAGTTATAGTTATAGTAGCCCTATCAAAAAAATGATCATAAACACCAATTGTACCCATCACTCACTCTATCAAACCCTCCTCCACCACATCATCAATAACATACTATGTGAGCCCTCAAAAGGTTAAATCAATGATGGTCTCCTAAAACTCATCATCTTCCCTCCCCACCTCAATATGTTCCTCATCCTATGCACCTCCTACTCCACTTTCATGCATAAAAAGTATAACACTACATTATATATATACACACTTTCAAATAAAAATAAAGCACAAACATAGGCACAATTCAAATACAATCACTACTTACCTCCCATCATCTGGATCAGCTCAAGATCCTTATACATTAGAGCATCCACTCCATCAATAGGATATAATAAAGTCCACCGATGCCTAGCCCACAATGTGGTATATGCTTCAGTACATCCCATGTCATCTACATTAAGAATATTTATAGTTTCATCTCATGAATCTAAAGGTAATGGTGCCAACTCAGCCTCAGTGGGTCTCACATGAGCTCTTACTCTCACTGGTTCTTGTGCACTTCTCAACCATACCCATGCTTTAGGAGGAACATCCTATGGAAAGCCAAACTACCTAGTCATGTACTCATATTGAAAGCACTCATACACTCTAACCCAGTGGTCATATATCCAACAACTGACCCTCATATATCTCAACTTCACTTCATCCTTCTCCCACCTAGGGTATCCGCTATAAGGCCTCCATATGATATCATGGGCCTCCAGTCTATCCAAAACTCATCTATAGTGATTTATCCTAGGAGATCACATAGCCAAATCACTCATCCACCACTTGCCAAATGTTTATGGAGGTGCCTAACTCTCCCTCATCAATGTAATCAATCACACTATTGCTATGTACTCATAAGCCCAATAATGCAATAGAGTAACCACACCCACACCACTATTGAATGCCTCCTACATAAATATATATAAATCTATATATAAATACGTAATCATAGTCCTACCCCATGAGAACACAGTACTATAAATATCAACACTATAAACCACCCTATGTATCTTATAGGCAATAAAAACTCCACTACCATCCATTGTAATAAATGAAGCCAACAATATGGTTTAGCACTTATGTAGGTACAGAATAGTTGACTACACAATAACTAATAATAATACATCATTATCATTACTTCTTTGATGTGCACTAAAGGCAGACCAATAAAATACAAAGATGCACAATCAATGGCATCAACACCCATATCATCTTGCAATGTCACTCATCACCCACTAGATGGAAAATGTAGAATCTAATACACATCCTCTAGGGTCACAATGATCTCTCCTATATGAAGATAGAATGTATAAATGTTTGAATTCCACCTCTCACATAAGGTGATGATCAAATACCTATCCCACTGCACAGTACCCAAGTCACATACATGACCCAATCTTGCTCTGTCTATCATGGCTCTCTCATCAGGTGATAAAGGTAACATCCTCAACATCTCCATCACCTAGCATTTGAAAAACTCTCTCATTCATACCTTTCCTTAAAAACATCATATATATTAATCAATCATGCTATTAAAAATATCTAAGCCACACAACAACATGAAACAACTCAAAAACTAAAAAAACTATCCCTAGTGGACAACAACTCTAGAGAAGGACACTATCATTGGATAATAGTGCTAGAACTTGGACAATAACACTACATCCTAGAAAATAATGATGCCTCTAGGACAATAGTGTTTGAACTACCTAAACATTTCCTAGACTACTTAAAATAGTCATCTAGGACTATACAGATTGAATGGTAGGACATACCATTCTCTTCTCACACATTTACCAAAGTTTTTAGATTATACCCAAGCATACCCAGGTTATCACTAGGTTGGATTATATGATCATCTATATTGGTTGGTCCATATCATCACCCAAACCTAGGAGTTTGAGTGTGATAGAGGATAGACATTTGTTTTGGACCTCTAAGAACTTCTCAGTTCTAGATCAAATTATTTAGAGGGGGTATGACAAATCTTTCTCTTCACAACATATAGATTCTATACACACATTCTAGATTACATGAGTTTATGTGGGATAGAGGACAAACATTAGTTTTTGGCCTCTAAGCATTTCTCATTTTTTATTCAGATTTAGTACATGGGACATCCATTTTAGGGATTCCTTCTTTCTCTAGGCACTATTCAGATTCAGTATAAGGGGTATCTATTTTAGGGATTCATTCTTTCTCTAGGCACTATTTAATTCTCTATCCACTTCCTTGTCTAAGAAGTTGGACCCTTTTTTAGCACACTTATCTCCACATAGGTAAGTTTAGGTACACATCTTCTTTCTTTCTTTTACTCTAGTACTTCATTTTATTGCATCACTAGATTAAAAGGGGGGGAAATGTATACACCCTAAATTGGTCAAGCAACCACAAATATCATGTCTTTTCATAGTCCTTTAATAGGAGACCCTGACTGGAGAATATGAGTCTTATTCACGTCTAACCATGTCTTTTGTCTAATTTGCCTTAGTATTGTTTCATACCCTAGACACCTTTTTTACCATTCCCAATCATATGTAGCCCTCCAAACTTAACTCTTATTGACCTATATTACTATTTCCATGCTTATTATATCTCCCTAAGTCTTAGAACCTATGAACAATAGTGCCCAATTAGGACTATGCTAAAACTTAGGGTGTCTAGTTTTTGAT
This sequence comes from Torreya grandis, assembly GCA_037957365.1. NCBI lineage: Eukaryota > Viridiplantae > Streptophyta > Pinopsida > Cupressales > Taxaceae > Torreya > Torreya grandis. The sequence continues at coordinate 1,523,092 of JARHVA010002967.1, read as the reverse complement.
GTTGTTGTCTAAGTGCAAATTTGGTTCTAACAGTTAGTTTATCCCATAAGATAAGTCTTACCCCTTTTATTTTCTTCATTCCTAAGTTTTCCAATGTTATACAAATGCAAATAAAGCTCCCAAATTCAAAATAATGAGTATCTTATATAAAGGACTACACAAGGCATTTTATATCTAGTAATTACTACTTTGGCACATTAGACAAAATAAAAATCAATCAATAGTATAGCTCACCTTCTCTGCATCACACACGAACTTGCATGATTGACTAAGGAAGGGCCTCGGTGAAAGTCATTCTTGCATCTATCATGCACATTGATTATACATGTTCTCTAAGGGAGAACTAAATTTGATCTAAGACCGTATCTTGAGGGTTAATGCAGGTAGTGGTCAAAACATTAATGGTTATATATTGTGAAATCATTCTTCCTCTAACCCAAATTTTCTCCCTTTTAATTTTTATATATTTATTATTTGCATGTGTGTAGATGGATATATGTATTAAATACTAAAATTAACTTGCAGTGATCTTTCCACACTTTTATGCCTCGATATTTCATAGATAGAGTCACATAGACTTGGCGAACGAAAGCCAAGAAGCTTATATCTTTAGGATAATAACACCAAAGTAGTAATAGGGTTCCCTATTTCTATCACTCCTATCCTTTCATAGAATTAAAGATAGATTTGGGTTCCATATAGTGCCCTAGTCTCGTGTATAATTTTTTAGACTTTGAATCATTCAAATCATCCTATTTTTCTAGATAAGTAATTTTCTCCTTTTATGCAAACTAATTTGATCAAATTTATGTAATCATGTATTTTACTACACTTGATTACAATTTCCCCCATACTATGGAATTTTTTATTGTTTAATAACTAGACCCTAGCTTCCCAAAAATAATAAAACAAATATGTATTGAAGTCATTTTATTTGAATAGTTATTCCTTGATTATCTTCCCTATCTTGTCTTTTATTTTTTATATTGAATGCTAAAGTACTCCATCATCTATTAGTATATCATAATGTAAACTTCCCAAGTTATAAGAGACTTAAAATTTTATTTCCTTTCTAAACCAAACTTGTTCTTTCAATTCTCCTATAACTCTATTCAATATTTTTATTTTCTGGAGAAGACCTTCCAACTATTTACAAGAGGAATTATTCATTTTTATCAAATAATTTATCTTTGATTGATGCCTTTGTATCAATAGTGATAATTTTGACAACATCCTCTTTCATACAATTTGATTTCTCCTATTATTTATTATGGACTTGGATCTATTAACCAACTTTGACCAATTCTAAATCAAATTTTGCATATAACTGGATCACTTCTTCAATGCAATTCATACCATCAACAAGAACTTGTTCAACCCAAGTATAAAAAATTTTACTATAGATTTTATATCTACCTAATGTTCACTATGGCCTCATTGTTGATGTTGTGAATTTATGTAGGAGAATCTACTTAAGGAATAGTTGGTACTTCTACTAGGTTCAAGAGGAAGTTTACAAAATCTACCAAATTCTAAACCTGATACCTCAATTTTTATCATGTGAGTTCATCTTGATATAATATATCAATCATAATTTATATGATATATCATATATTTTGAATGTTGCTCTCCTAATTTTATTCTCTGAATGATACTCTTTTAATAATATAATCACTAGTAGTTATATCTTCTTTATTTTTGTCAACACTGGGTTCTAAAATATCTAAAAACTATGACCTTTATGGGTATGAGACAAAACTTGATGTATGTCTCACCTTTTTGGGTGAAAGAGTGTCAATAAAGTTAGCTACCACATCAAAATTAAGTAGATAGAGATCAACCACCCTCTTATTCTTACTTAGCATGTGTTACATCCACTAAAAATAGATTTGGATATAAATTATTATTTTAGAATCACAAGGCAATGGTGTGGGGTGACGAGGTAGTGAAGTCTATGGAGGAGTAAGCACCAATGGGGAAGTAGTGGGAGAAGGATATTCATAAAATAAAATTTCAAAATTCCTTGTAATTAAATTGGAGTTACTCCTTAAGCAGAAGAAAGGAATTTCTATGTAATTTTGTCAATCAGTAAGGATGAGTATACAAAATGAGAAGATGACTTCTATTATACTAATTTTTTTGCTTGAAATTTTATAACAATAATTGGTCCTTTTCCACAAGTTTTTATTGGTGGCTAGGTATATTGAGAATATTATTCATCTCCTTTACTTCATAAAGTCATTGATGGTTGAGTTGTTGAACTAGTGTTTCCCCTTCTTGATACTTTTATTTCTAGAATAAGGGATAACTTTGATGATGATGAATACCTCATTCTTTTGGATCAACCTACTCTAGTATGATATACCATTTTGGTGTCAAAGCATCAGATGGATTGATATAACATAATATTAGGTTTTTCTTGTAGTTTGGATAATTATTTATTAAAAAATTGATTAATAAAAATAGTGAAACCATTACTCTATCTGTATAACTAGGGTTCACTAGTTTACTTAAATCATTGATCATATGATCAATAACCCAAATTTACATGAAATATTTTTATCTATTCCAAGCTCATATGGCTCTAATCACACCTCAAAACTTCATATTCATTAGACTGATTGGCCCAATAGTATTCAATATGTGGTTGATGATATGTGGAACCAATTTTGATATGAGCCTCCACAAGCCCTTTGATATCAAAATAAGTTTAGCTGGTGTAAGGGTGCATTGTGAATTTCAAAATTGAATACTTTATGTTTTGGGCATCTTTGTTACTCCTACTCATGAAGTGACCTAGGAAAATGGGAAATGAAACTCTCAACACATGCTTCTATTTGCATCATTTATGAAATGTTGCTAATTTTCTACATAATTCAATCAAAATAATATTGTCATTTTCTAATCTAGGAAAGCATAAAAGACAACCTTAAAACCCTCTTATTCAAATGTAGGTGAACTTCTAAAATTAGATGAAGTAGTTTACATAATGTGAAATCAACTCGAATGTTTCATTTGAAATTATTCTTCCACAATATTCATCCAAGGCCTGCACTATCCTCATTGAGAAAGCATCATTAACCTACCTAAAATGTTTTTGCTTTCTTCCAAGGTTAACTTGGAATACAATTTGTACACCTTGGTGGATTAATTATCATTGTCTATCTAGTTGAGCCTATGATATACTCTTTGAGAGGCCAATGAGTATACCAAGAAGGAAGTTAAATAGAATTGTTTGGTTACCTCTAGATTGGTCAACTATTGATGCAAGGCATCAATGATAAACTCACCCCATTCTATGTATTAGTTATCATTGTAGATGATGTTCATGATAATAAACATCCAAGGGTTAAATTCCATTTTAGTTTCATTACCAACCACATGGTTGAGAAGATTTATCATATCATAAATATATTCATTGAAGTTAGACCTGAATATATATTTTAGGGATCTTACAAACATTCCTTCTCTTATTTTTTAGACACCCTCTATTAATAGCATGAAGACTCTTATCTAAGTTTTTTTCCCAGTGGCATTATCCAACTCTCATGCTTATTCTACCATAGGTATCATGTACTAGGATCATTAGATTCATAAATAATATTGTATCATCTAATCTATCTATCACATCACCACCACATGATTTTATTTGTCTTGTTTGTGGATCATAGCATTGGGCACAAATGAACACTAGATTTTCAAATTATACCAAAATGGGAAAATTGATTGCCTTAACTAAACTAGTTTCTAAAAATTGAGTTTATAACCTTGGTGTGTTTTCTCTCCAAAATTATCATAGGCTCAAAACTAATATATTTATAATTCATTTTTGTTGTTCTAGTAATCTGAAGAGCCCTTTTATCAAGAAATTATAAATTTATGTTTAGACCAAGGGGAAGGAAATTTTTATGTGGTTGCAAAGATTAGGTTGTAGTGGTCATGAAAATTCCCTCCATTAATTTCGATTAACCTTGATATGAAATTGGCAAAAACCCATAACCCTTTTGTACTCATGAAACTTTAAGATATCCCTCTTATCAAAAAAAAGTGAAAATAATATACAAAATGTGTTAAAATTTGTACCACTAAGAAGTATTTAGAAAACTAATAACTTCATCTATTCTTGTGTTAAATTATGTCTTCAAGTGATAAAATGAAATATGGTTGGAGGTTTGAAAGATATCTTGAATTCTGAGTGCAAGTGATAGGTGAAAATGAGTTGAATGAGATAAAAATAGGCATTAGGGGGAGTAGTTAAAACACTTCAGCCATCGGCCCTCACCCTATGTGCATGTGTAGGATGCATCTAGTTGAATAATTCCACCTAACCTCCCAACCATGATGACATAATTTTACATCTTGTAAGTTGAGTAGGTCCAACCTCCTAGACACATGATGCAAAAACACATTAAATTACACACTTAACCTTTTTTTTTATACATTGCATTTTTCTTATTTTACTTAAATCACAACCAAAATTTTCACCTATACATGAATAAACACTTTACACATTTTTTACTTGAGTAATGATCCAACCAAAAACTTTATTGTTACCATATTTAGAGAAAATTTTGACTTGACCAATTTTGGGAATAATAAATAGCTTAGGTTGGGGACATGGAATTGTGAAAGGACATAGGATGAACTCTCAGAATCTCTGTTTTAATATACCAATTGGATTATCCATTAGGATAAGGATTATACTTTAAATAAAATAAATTATAATGGAAAAAAGGACCAAAAAAATGAATGGAAAGGGAAACGCACAATAGAAAGGGAAACAAACAACATAAAACTAAATCACCTATGGAGAATGGTAGGTGACAACCTACCTTCACTTTTTATATTTATTCAAATACTATATAATTTATAGAAGTGGAATAAGGGTTCCATTTCTACATGCCAATTAATATTTATTCTCACCATAGAAATGATGAATTTTTAATGGCCCCATCCAAAGGGAATAAAACTTATCGTGACTACTTCAAGGTTTTCATCTTTTATCCCAAAGTAGGACCAAATCTACTAATTAAAATCTCACTAGCTTTCTTTCTTATCAAACACCTCTTTCTTTTTTTCCTGATGCCTTGTGATTTTTCCAATCACCATCACTTGATCTTATTCTAACATGTTTATGTGCATGATCCTCATTTCCAAGGAATATTTGGATTACTCATCCTCTAGAGCTTATGGTAGTTATAAATATGGAAATTCCAAAGATACATGAATAATCACATATATGTTTTATAGTAATTAGAAATTAGAAATTCTAATTTATCACTTTAGATCTATTCGATCAGCCAAGAGATCATCATACAACGTATTGTGCCAATTCCTTTGATTCTCATTGACTAGTTTTTGAATGATGGTAGTGATGTTCTTATTACTGGATTTTTTTTTACCATTACCATGAGGGTAATAATCATATGAGTGCATGATTGAGATTTGATATCTTTATAGAAAAATAATTAGTTCAGCTAAATAAAATTTGAACGAATTTTCCATGATAATATTTTGTGGAAGTCTAAATTTGACCAACATGTTTTCTGTTATGAATATATAAATGACCTCAGATGTGGTTTATCTTACTAGGATTGGATCCAACCACTGATTGAATTAATAAGTTTTCATAAAAACATGATTATGCCCTAAACTTGAGTGTTGATACAAATTTATAATAAATTCCAAGCCCCATTAATGAAAAGGTTCCTCAATGACTATAGGATTGAGAGGTAATGTTGTAAGTTTACACCATCCAACAAAATATTGGCAAGCCTCACATTTTGACACCCATTATTTTGTGTATTTGAATAATTTTATCTATTAGTAATGAGATTTAAAGATTTTAAATGTTGTAATGGAAAATTAAAAGTTTTTTTCATAGGCCTTTTCATGAAAATCTTCCAATAGTCTCTTTTACTGCTCCTTATTCATACATCTAAAAAAAGTATTGTCCATGGATTTTTTGAATACAGTATTATCCCAAATTACATATTTAGTTTCCTTTATCTTGAGTGTTCATATCTATTTGTAATTTATATGAGCCAAGCATTCTTTGTATCAAATAAAATATGAAAATTTAGAATTCCATTCCTTGAGAGAGTCAAAAAATACTACAAATGATAGTCTTCCTTATTTCCCTCTCTTTAAAAAAAAACACCTTCAGTGATCAACTTACATATAACTTGTGCCCTCACCAAATTGGTGATTTTGATATCTAGATCATAGTTTTTTTACTTTAACAATCTATCCACTCTTTGAGCTAAGCTCTTGCTATGTCATAAATGCTTTGACCACTAGGTCAAGAACCATCATGATCATATGAGAGTTAAAGGTGTAAAACCTGAAATGTTTCACTACTTTAACCACACCATATACATGATTTTCAATCAAATAATATTTTATTTCTTGCTATTTGAGACAATAAATTATGAAATTAATAGGAGACTCAATGCCTTCCTCATTTATCTACACCAATATGGTAGACAATGTATATTCAAAAGATTAGAAATATGCAATAAAATATTTTCAAAATTATGGACAATTCAATATGAGAACTTTGGTAATGGCCACCTTGATTCCATCAAAATATTTGTTTCCATCATCATTGTGTATTAAATATTTCTTCCTTCATATCATATAGATAATATGTCTAGTGAGTTTAGTAAAATCAAGATAAATATTTTGAGAATGTTGACATTACGAAAAAATTAATGTGTGTCAGGCTTGTTAGTGGGTAAAAACAAGTGCTAAATAAAATTTTCCCTTTCAAAATAAATTTTAATTTCTCTTTATAAACCATGTGTCCCAGGAATTTACTTTTAGTTACTGTGAATATGGACTTATTATGATACAAATATATATCATGAGTTTGATATCTTTCAAAGACCATTTTTAGATATTCATAGCAGTCTTCTCTCTTCTTTGATAACACTATGAGGTCATCAAGATATATCACTATGATTTTATTTTTCATATCACTAAAATCTAGATCCATGACTCTTTGGAATGTAGGTCCCATATTGATTAGACTAAAGTAGATTTCATTTGTATGCAAATGTTCCCAAGGGGTGGTGAATGCTATCTTGTATTGATATTTCATATAAACCTCAACATGATTATTTTCAAAAAATCCATCCAATATAGACATAATTTTAGAGCCTATAATATCTTGTAGAATCTAATCCATGATTGGTATATGATAATTATCTTTATCGAGGCCTGATTCAAGTTACAAAAGTCTATGCAAATCCTGACTTCTCCATTATTATTCTTTATAGGAATGATGTTTGCCACACATGTATAATGATGGATATGAAAGATATTTATTGCATCTAATAACTTATTTTTTTATTCATATATGGTACTAAAGTTTTTGGGATTATAGTACTGCAAATGTTTCATAAAAGGATTAATACCAGGTTTTAATAGAATATCATGTTGTATTCTCTTAGGTTTGAAAGACTTAAAATCGATATAGCACTAATAAAAATGTCTATAAACCTCTTGTGCTCCTCCTTGTATTTTTTTTGATATTAACATAACTCAACTCCCCCTCAATATCAATGTTCACTCTCTCATACTCGAATGATCCTTATGGATCCTCTTGGATTTTCCTCTTTATGTAGTTGTTGTGTTTATAAAACATGTATTCTAATGAGACCAAACCTTTAAGCATCTTTTTCCATTTTAGCTGAATGACTTTACCATTTGATTGATTAACTTAGTATCAAATGGTTCTAGGTTTTTTGTGTCCTTTTATTTTGGCACAAAACACTTCCTATGTGCTATTAGGCTTCATTTAAAATACATATTTATAAAATTATCCATTTGATCCATGAAGGCAATAATTTTATTGTAATTTTTGAACATCTTACAATGCTTGCAGTTATCTAGAACACTTAGGTGATATATCATTTCAATGATATATTGATATTTATCAAAATGTAGATGAGAAATTAGAAATGATGAAGTTACAACTAAGGCATCATCCTTAGAATTTTCTACTCTTGGAATAAAATTAATGTTAAAAAATTGAATGTTTTAATACAATTACAGACCCTATTTATTTAATGCTTTAATTTATCATTTTTTACCTAGTATTGGCCTTGTATATATTTCATGATTAACTTGGCATCTCCTTGTGCCTTGAGGTTTTGAATCTCAATTTATTTCTTTACTTGAATCCCTAAGAGTAGAGATTAATTATTTGGATATATTTTTTGTGTACTCAAATTGGAGTTTATATGATATTGGAATAATTAATTTTGTGGAGAATTTAATATCATTCCATCACCCAAACCTATAGTTGAGTAACTTCCATCAAATTCTAAAGTCCATACATCATTTGTATCACATTATATGAATTTAGGAAGTTCAATTTCCCTCTCATTAATCATCATGTAGGTAATAGGGTATGTTTCATAATATAAAATATCCACTCAATGATAATTTGATTTATGCACCAAATGCTTAGTTTTTGGTTTTGGTAGTAAATTTTCATTTACTCATTTTATATGGATGATAGACTATACCCAATCTAGTCAGATCTCACCTCCAAGATCTTTGTAAAAGGTTTTACTCAGCAACATTCCATATCTCAAAGGGACATCCACCATTAGGATAGTCATTTTGATTATCTTATGAGGGAAAGTAAAAATGGCTACATGTGCATATTTTATTTTTCTATCAAGGTAAGTTGTTTCAATTTTGTATTATAAAAATGACCAATACTATTAGTGCATGTTATCCCAAAGGAATGTAATACATTGGCCAACATCATATTACCTAAATATCTTAAATCAATTATAAAATTATTTAACTAATAGCCCTAATGAAAAGTGAAATGTAGAAAGGTTCAGTTCTTTCATTACGCTAAGTGGAAATACCTACATTATTTTTCAAAACAAAATCAACCAATAAGATATAAACACCATGAAGAGGTGTGCTATGAATTTCACCTTTGACTAGTTTTTGAATTGTCAATATTTTTAGTATAAGACTAAAGGTATTCAGTTTGGGAAATCTAAATTTAAGTATCATTCATGTGATCAATGATATCAAAAGAAGATGAACTAGTATAATTGTATTCCTCATTAATGGAGATAATATGAGGTATAAAATAAATCCCCATCTTCTTAGGTTGTTTATATTTTGAAAATTATAGCAATAAAGTACTATAATTGAGAACAAATTTAAGAGCATTTATGGTTTTAGAATCTTCCTTGGCCTTTTTTTATCAGTTATTTTCTACTACTTTAAACTTTTAATTTTGAGACCTAGTGAATACAACATATGAATAGCTATTCATATCCTCTACTCTATTGTCATACTCATTGCCATTGAGTTCATACTAAATATATCCCATAGTGGAGTCACCATTAGGTTATTGAACTTTAGGATTAGAGGTGACCAAATCACCTTCTTATGGTGGTTATTCAATGGTGAATAATTACATCATCCTTGACATTTCTAGGTAGCTAGAACCATCATGATCATTGGTAGCATAAAATATACATGAATGGTGAATAATAGTAGGATCAACTTCAATAGTGAGTTGAGGAGTTGAAGAGGGAAGCCTAGGACAAACATTATGATGATATGGAAAAAATGGTATCTAAGGAACATATTTATATGGGACAACCTGATGAGTATGAATATTTTATTTCTTCAAGGCCAATAAGTCATTTTCCAACTTATGAACAAGAGGGTCTGCAGAAGTTTGATCTTTGCCTTTGAATGAGTGATTCTTTAGATTTCCATTCATAATCATATCATCTTCAATTTCAATACCTTGGTTTTTTATATTTCTAAAGTTTGTGGATAGTTTATTCAAATGAATAAACTTACTTCTAGTGTCTATGCATAAAAAAATAAATACTTCTAATTTTTTACTATAGGCATGGTAGTTTTTAGAATTTTGTGCACTAGCTTGTTGAGTTGAGAAATGAATTCTCTCATGGGCTCATGGGTTTAGTTATTTATCTAGGACAATTGAGCCAAAATGGAATATTCATCTTCTATAGGTTTGAATCTTTATTCAATTCTAGTTCTCATAATTTATTAGTCTAGAATCGAAGTAAATAGTAGATGGTGAAACCATTATAATGCTATTTCGACCAAGGTTTCCACAAATAATCTAACTGACACATCCTCATATTCCACACCCAAAATACCACATGTAGAAAATAAATACTTTATATGATCATAAGGGTGTTTTTTACCATGACCTATAAACTTGGTAAAGTTATTCCTTGAGCCTTTGGGTAACTCTTGAAGTTGATCTCCTATGGATAATGGATGAATATGAAGACCCCATGGTACATGTACAACAACAACCATGTTTTATAAGTCTATCACCCTTGAAACCAATATACTAGGCAATGGAAATGTTCTAGTTATAGGTTGTACCCTTATTATTCACTTAGGAAAGAGTCTAAAACTAGTTTGTTCTTGGACATCAAAGAATGGATCAGAAATACCATTTAATTTTATATACCTCATGAGACCTTTTTTAGCTAGGATCCTAAGAATGTACTACCTAGGAAAATGGAGTATTTTAAGCTTCATGTACTACTCTGATTAAAATCCATCCAATAATGAGTGGAATGATTCTTTGGGTAAAAAAATCACATTCTTCCTCTTCATCTAACATAATTGTATCTCTTTGAAAATGTGAATTACTCAATATATTATCCTAGGAAAAATTTTAGAGATCAGAAGAGATATATGCTTGTGCAACTAGTATCCAATCAAGGTTTGGTTGTTGAGTTGCATTTTAATTTATGGGGATAGTCATACAAGTGATTAAATTGGTAGCTATGGATTGCATAGAAAGCAAAAAACATGCCCTGCAATGTGCACCAAAAAATGTTGGTGAAATTATTGTTACTTTGACAAATTCACATATTCATAATAGTGAAGGTGACAGAAGTCTCTCCTTTATTTGGAAGGAAGGTTCCCTTTATTAAATATAATAAAAATTCAAATAAACCTTTTTAAAATATCTATAGGTTTAATGGAGTGTTGTATTTTACTAATTTAATAAAATAATAAAAGAATACCAAGGGTCATGCATGAATGAGAAAACACAGATTTCATTTTATGCATGATAGGAAGAGTTGCTAGAAAGTAACATGCTTGTTTGAGATTAATACAAGTATTGGTTGAATTGAGAGATATGCATTAACATAAAAAACACACATCCAAAAAGAAAATTCAAGACATAAAGTTATGGAATTTCCCCTCTATTACTTTTTTGAAAAATGAACACAAAGTTTCTCTCTCCTTCCTTTCAAACAAAATTATAACAAGCATTAAACAACCCTTGTACAATTTCCATTTCTGTTATTTTTAGAGATAGGAGGGGTTGGAATAACCCTTCATATTGCAATGTGAATTTTTGAATTCCTATTTTCATCTTATTATATTTTTACTAATTTTATAATTTATACAAAATGAAAAATATAATTATTCTGAAATAGAAAATGGACAAAAATAGAAACAAAACCTATAACATCCTAAGGAACCTTTCCTAGAGTGGAAACTATATTGTTAAATTAGCTAAAATAACGGCCTTCTATTTCTCCTTGGCTACATTGGACAACTTGAACCTCTTGACTACTTCAAAGATTAAGTTTACCTTAGGAACCATTATGTGTCTACATTGTATTACCCATTTATTAGATATAATCATCATGGAATCTATAAAATCCAAAACTTCATTTAGTTGGATATTCATATCTTCTAATGCGACATGAATATTATTTAGAACTAACATAGATGATTTATTGAAAATGTTTTATTTGAATAGTTATTCCTTAATTATCTTCCTAAACTACTCATTTATTTTTGCTACTAAATGTTGACTAACTCCATCATCTCTTAGCATATCACAATGTAAACTTTGCAAGCTAGAATAGACTTCATATTTTATTTCCTTTTAAAAATAAACTCATTCTTTTAGTTCTCCAATATCTCTATTGAAGATTTAATTTTTATAGAGAATATATTTGAACCATTTACAAGAGGCATCTTCCTCATTTTTATTAAAAACTCTAGATTTGACCAATATATTTTTACTAATAGTGATTATTTCAATAACATTATCTTCCATACCTTCCCATTACTCCAATTATTTACTCTCCCTGGACCTGTTGGTCAATTTTGACACACTTCAAATTAAATTTTACATATATTCAAATCACTTATTCAATGTACTTCATACCATCACAAATCACTTATTCAACCCAAGGCTCAAATTTTTCCCCATAGTTATTATATTTATTGATGGTAACTATGGCTTCCTTGATGATGCTAGGAATTTGGGTAGGAACATCTATTTAAAGAGTGGTTGGTGATTCTACTAGGTTTAAGAGATAGTTGGAATAACCTATCAACCTTTAAACTTGATCCTTCAATTGTTATTGTGTGAGTTCATCTTGATTTGACATCTTAATCATCATTTTTATGGTCTCTCATAGATTTAAACATTTCTCTCCTAAGTTACTACTCCTGATTATATTATTTTTAAAGTATAATCACTAGCATTCTTTTATTATTTGTTCTTATCCATATTGGGTTCTATAATCTGTACAAACTAGGCCCCTAATGGATTTAAGACCAAACTTGATGTAGTTTTAATATTTTGGAGGGAGTAGTCTCAATAATGTTAGCCACCGCATCAAAATTATGTAGCTCTACCTAAAACACCCTCTTATTTTTTTTCTTACCATGGGCTATATCCACTAAAATAGATTTGGATAAAACTTGTTAGCTAATAATAAGAAGGCAGTGGTGTAGGATCCTTGGGTTGTGGAGTCTATAGAGAAGGAATATGTACTAATGGGGAAGCAGTGAGAGAATGAGAATTATAAAATATAATTTAAAAATTACTTGCAACTAAAATTTGTGTTTATTCTTAAACATAAGCAAGGAATTGTTGAATGGTGTTGTCAATCAGCAAGGATGATTTTCTAAAAAGATAAGATGACTACTATTGCCCTGAAGTTTTGTCTTGTAATTTTATACCAATAATTGGCCCTTCTCCATAAGTTTTTCTTGGTATATTTGGATGCTAAGTATCTTCGTCAGATCCATTACCTCCTAAAGCTTATAATGGTTGAGTTATTGAAATAGTGTTAACCCTTATAGATACTTTGCTATATGGAAAAGGGATAATTTAGATGATGATGATGACCTCATTCTCTTGGAGCCACATGCTCCAATATGCTCTTTTATTTTGGTGTTAAAGCATCATATGGATCAGTCCAACATGATGTTTATTTTGGCCTACAAGTCTAATAATTCCTTTATAGACCAATTTATCAATGGCAATGGTGTATCCATTACTCTTTCTATATAAATAAGGTCCACCAGTTCACTTTTGTAATTTTATATACTATTGGGAACCTAAATTTTTGTGAAAGCCTTGCTTTGGTCTAAGATCATTAAGTTTGACTTATGCCTCAAAATTTCATATTCATTAGAATAATCAACCTAATATTCTTCAAGATGTGGTTTATGGTGATACTTGGGACTAATTCTAAGATGATCCCATATTATTGAACCAGTGTTACCTATTATTGATACTTTTCTATATGGAATAGGTGAGAATTTAGATGATGATGATGACCTCATTTTCTTGGAGCCACATGTTCCAATATGATCTTCTAGTTTGTTGTTAAAGCATCACATGGATAAATCCAACACAATATTTATTCTGGCCAACAGGTCTGATAATTCTTGTATAGACCAATTGATCAATGTCAATGGTGTAGCCATTAATATTTCTATATAGGTAGGGGTTACCAGTTCACTTTTGTCATTGATTATACTATTGGGAACCTAAATATTTGTGAAAACCTTGCTCTATTCTAGGCTTATTCAACTCAATTTATGCCTCAAAAATTCATATTCATTAGAACAATACACCCAATATTCTTCAAGATGTGGTTTATGGTGATATATGGAACTGATTCTAAGATGATCCCACACTAAACATTTATTTTCAAAAAAATTATGCTAGTGTAAGGGTGAATTATTAATTGCACAATTGAAGACTTGATGTTTTGGGCATCTATGACACTCCTCCATAGAAGGTGATGATGGGAAATGGGAAAGGAAACTCCCAAAAAAATATTATATCTACATCATTTATGCTCTATTTCTAACTATCTACATAGTTTAATCAAAATTATTATTATCGTTATTTTTCATTCTAGGCAACCACAGAGGACAACCTTCAAACCCTCCTAATCTGATGTAGGTGAACTTATGAAATTAGATGAATTAACTACATCGTATGAAATCAACTTGTATAGTTAATTTAAAAGTGTCAACTAGGAATATAATTCATACACCTTGTTGGATTCATTGACATTAGCTAGCTGGGTGCTCCTAGGATATACTCTTTGAGAGGCCTAAATGATATAGTAAGTAGGAAGTCATATAAAATTGTTTGGTTTCCTCTAGATTGGTCAGTTGTGAGTGTAGGGAATTGTTGATCAACTCACCCCACTCTATCTATGTATTGATTCCCATTATAGATGATGTTCATAATCATAAACATCCAAGGGTGAAATTCTATTATAGTTTCATTACCAATGACATGGTTAAGAAAATTTATCATATCATAAATTTATTCTTTGATGTCAGAATTGAATAATTTTTTAGGTATCTTATAAATGTTCATTCTCTTGTTTTTAGCCACCCTTGACTGATAACATGATGGTGAATATCTAGGTTTTTGTCCTAGTAGAATTTTCTAATCTTATGTTCATTATAGCATAAATCTCATGCACTAAGATTATTAGAGTCATACCCATTGTTTTATCATCCAATTTAGTGATTAGATCACCATTAGTTTATTTTATTTGTCTTTTTTCTATGTCGTAGTGTTAGGCATAAGTGAACACTAGGTCTTCACATGGCACCAAAATAGGAAAACCAGCTACCTCAGCCAAACCACTATATGAAAAGTGAGCTATCATATAACTTGGGTTTTTTGAATTGAGCCTATTATAGAAATATTTAAAATCTACATGCCCAGTATAAAATTCTCCAAACTTGGGTTATTCACTCTCTAACACCAACATGGGCTCGAAACCCATATATCTATGCTTCATTTTTGTTATTCTAGCAATTTTAATAGCCACTTCAGGAAGAACTTACAAATTTATCTATAGATCAGGAGGAAGTAAATGCTGATGTTGTTGTAAATAAATGGATTTAGTGGTCATGAAAATTCCTTATATTAATTAATAATACCCCCAAAATGAATGTGGAAAAAATACAAAACCCTATTATAATCACATAACTTAAATATATCCATCTTGTTGAAAACTATGAAAGTAACACATAAAACTTGCTAAAAGATATACCACTAAGAAGTAATTATAAAATTGAGTATTTTCGCTATACTTGTGTGAAAATTCATCTTTAGGTGAGAAAATAGTAAAGGGTCATATGTTTTAAAGTGATCTATAAATTTGAGTGCAAGTGATAGATGAAAATGAGTTGAATGGGATAAATATAAGTATTGGGGGAGTAGGCAAAGTGGTTCAGTTTTTGACCCTCCCTACATGCATGCATGTGGCACATGTCTAGGAAATTGGGTCTACCCAGCCTCACCATCATAGAAAACATGAAGTCATAATCTAAAGAAGTCATAGATGTGACTTTGTGTCTGTCACATCCATTGGGTTAGATGGTATTGATTGCATAGATAAAGGTGGCATGATCATGTGGTATATGAAGATATGATCACACGCATCCCTAAGGTCATGAAAACCTACCCTCCTAGACACACATGCCATTAAAATTATTTAAGTACACACTTAACCTTTTTTTATGTACATTACACTTTGCAAATTTAACTTAAATCAGACCCTAAATTTTTACCTAGACATGACTCAACACTTTACACATTTTTGAATTAAGGAATGATCCAACCAAAAAAAAATTGTTATCCTATTTAGGAAATTTTTTAACTTGACCAATTTTGGGAACAACACATTCAATAATCCAAGAAGGTAAATGAAGCCCACATTTCCCACCTATAGTGATTGTTCATTTTTTCTCCTTTAACTATATGTATGTAGTTAGAAGATGAATTTGATATTTGAAAATGATAGATCTTGACCTAGATTATGTGTGATACTTATGATTAATGAATAATTTGGGAATAATAGGGAATATTTTATCAATGTGCAAAAGTATATATGTTTGAACCAATTGAATTGCTAATTGCCTTGCTTTGTGACGTACGACATATTTCTAGGTAAATCTTTTAAAATTTTCCTTTATCCAAACTTATGAAACATGAAGTATTAACCAAAATGACATTTTGAATTTTTTTAAATATCTATTATTTATACCAAAACATGGCATGTTTAAGTGGAAAAGATCACAATACACCTTTGTCCACCTAGAGCAGACCTGTCCATAAAGCTTAGGGACCTATGTCTTAAGCTAGAGACAATTTGTAGGTGATTTTAGACAACTTGAGCATTTGACATTATAATATTTTTATAGTGATAATGATAAACAAGGGTTCAATCCCATATATATAAATGGAGAATAAGAGTCACATAATTGGGAGCAAGTCATGTAGTTTGGAATATGTCAAGATTTAACATTTTCAAGTAACATGTGACCAAATTTATGTGTCTACATTTTCTCTCCCTTTATTTTAGTATTGAAATTTATAAAGTAAAGGATAAATTAAAATCAAAATATAGTGTATACAACACAATTTGTATTTGAAAAAATACTTCAATTGTGTAGGGAACCGAAATTTAGTGAACCTTATAGGAACTTATGAATTAGTCAATTTGTTCATTTAAAATTTTACAAAAACTAAACTTTAAAATTTGAAAAATTGAAAAGAGGGAAAAGAAGGATCACAATTTTAAGGATATGAAAGAAAAATTTTCTATAAACTATAACCAATGATGGAGAACCGTGCCCCCTTTGTTGCAAAATTTGGATAATTTGAATCAATGGTGAATTGAGAGTGAACAAATCCTGATTTCAAATATTTGATTAAGCTCTTGAGTTATGAATATGAATTATTCCAACCCTCATGAATTTTTAATAGTACCCAATGTACTAATCCAAAAATATGGAACTATAATGAGCTCATTAATATTAATGCCAATGTTTTTTAGTGTCACTAACATGAATGTCTCTCACCTGCAATGGAAAATGGAGATATTATGGGATCAATAAAAGTAATGCCATGGTCATTGGGATTCACTGAACCTCAAGATACATTACCTACAAAAATTGACTCGCACCTCTATAGATGGACCTAAATTATAATTTTCATGATCAAAATGGAATGAAGAGTATTCATGCCCCTAACATGGTAATATTGCTCATGAATTTGCATTAAAATAGAATATTTTGCTTTTGTAAAATGAATTTTTTTTCTTGTATTTTTTTCATTTTGTATCTTTGAGAAAGATTTAGAATAAATATCATGCCCCCTTTGAATGTGTCAATTATATAGAATGTTATTCATATATATGATCAATTTTAATTGTATTGTCAGTTTTTAACCTTGATTATTACAACTATTTTTTATATGCCCTTGCATATGAAATCAAGGGTGTATAATTATGTGCCTTGAGTTATAGAAACATAAGTGCATATTCATGTCATATGCCTCCTAAAATATATATGAATGTGCTAGTATCTTCCATAATTCAATTTACATTATTTTGAAACTTTGAAAACCTATGTTCTGAAACCTATTCTCTATACCAAAACTAATTTTTGTCTACTCATGGAGGCTTGGATCTTTAAGACAAGCCCATCGTGATTCCCAAATTTTGAGATGAGGGAAGTATCTTGAAATTCATTCATCTCAAAATAAAATTTAAATATATCATGTGATAAAGATAAGATCATGTAGTGTACCTTCATCATGTTGGAGGGTATGTTAGCATAGAAATGCAATTTCTAGTGGAGTTATGTATGTAACATATTAAATATAAGGCATACAAGTGATTGTATAAATAGATATATAATTGAATCATGTAGTAAAATAAGCACATTGAAAGTGAGTGATATGTATCATGACACCAAGGAGCAAACTAATTAATTAAAAGACATAAATGTCATATAATGTCTAATAATAAGGCCAATGGCTACATACAATGGATATGAAGATGTCACTAAATACAAAGGCCAAGTGGATGGAAAGAAATGACATCATGAATGTAAAAAATAAGGGACATGTTCAAATATTTATCATACCTATCAATTTGCTCACAAAGGCCATGGGCCACAAGTAATGGACATGTTCAAATGTCACATAGATAAATCAAAGTATCATAGAGATGTTCAAACAATTTGCACACACAAAGGCCAAGGGTCACGTACTAAATAAAAAATAAGTATCTAGCCTATTATGTAAGAAATTAAAAAACCTAAAAGGATGATAGGACATGTGAAAAATATTCTATTACATACATATGTAATAATTTCATATTTGTTAGCAAATCAGCATACCCATGTAGCACAATGTAGAATGTAATCGACTAGTAAAATACTTGTAGATATGTAGCTCAACATTGCATTTGAGTTCATAGAAAGAGATAACCTATAAATTTTGTAACCTATATATTTATATGCCCCTAGCATAGGTATGTCTATTGCATTGAAAGGCATCCGACATCTTATAATGCACATATATCATGCATGTCTTACACCATACTAATATACTTCGTGAGATGCATGTGTATATATAAAATGAATATGATATCTACCATAAAATGTGATAAATATTATAACATAAGTAAAATAAAATATTATGTCATGCTTAGGTCCTAAGTTTTGATTTTTTGAATGTTATTATATTATCAATATTTGATTTTTTTTGGATATTTTTAAATATTTTTATTTTTTTATATTTTGGAAATATGTGAGATATTTTTATAATGTATAATATCAGTACAAGTGCATGATGTTCATAGGGTCTTTGAAAGGTTTTACCTCTAGTGTATCCAAATGGTAAGCTCATGTTCCAATGTCTTTTTTAACCACAAATGGGCATAAACAATTGGGCTAAAAATTCCCTCAATTTATTTGTTCGCATTAGTATTCTGATGACTCTCTTTAAGAACTAGAGTTCTGATTTGTAACTCATGATAACGAATATTGTTTTTGTATGCATGTTTGATGCAATATTGATATACTTTGAGATGTTTAATAACCTAAATGTGTTTTCCATCAAGAATTTATAATTTTTGTAACTATTTTTTCCTAACATTCATTATTTATAATGATGTATTTTATTAAGACTTGCAAAGAAGGAATTTCCAACTCTAAAGGTAATACTGCTTTGATTTTATATATAATAGAATATGGTTTTGCCTTTGTTAGTGTAAATACACTTTTGTAGCAATCCAAAAGTGCATAGATAATTTTATTATAATAATTTGTTCCAAGTTTTAGAATAGTTTTTCTTAAGATTTTGATAATTGTGTCATTTGTTGCTTCTGCTTTCTCATTACCTTGTGTGTAATATGGGTTAAAGAGCATATGATGAATTTTTAATTTAACAAATAAATTATTTATTTTTTATTATTTAAGTATGACCCATCATCTGTTACTATATTTTATGGTAGTCCAAAATGTAAAATATTATGGGTCATCAAGAAATCAAAAACATATTGTCCTATGGTAATATGTAAATATATGGACTCAACCAATTTGGTAAAATATTATGTAGTTATAATAATAAATTTGTGACTATATGATGATTTTGGAACACTTTTGTAGCATCTAAAAAGTGCATAGATAATTTTATTATAATAATGTGTGCTATGTTTTGCATTAGTTTTTCTTAAGATTTTAATAATTGTCTCATTTATTGTTTGTGATTTCTCATTGCCTTGTGGGTAATATGGGGTAGAGAACATATGATGAATTTTTAATTTAAAAAATAATTTAATAATTTTTATTATTGAAATATGACCCATTATTTATTACTATAGATTATGGTAGTCCAAAATGTGAAATATTATGATTCATCAAAAAGTCAAAAACATCTTCGCCTATGGTAGTATGTAAAGATATGGCTCAACCAATTGGGTAAAATATTATGTAGTTGTAATAATAAATTTGTGACTATCTAATGATTTTGTATTTATATTTCCAATCAAATCAAATCCCCAATGGGAGAATGACCAAGGTGAAATGATGGGATGTAATTCATGAGATGAAGCATGGTTTAAATTACTATGATTCTGACATTGTGGGTAGATTTTTGCATGTTCATGACATTCCTTTTCCAGGTTGGCACAGTAGTATCATTGTCATAATAATTTTTAGGATAGTGTTTTACCACTAAATTGACCTTCGTATTCACTATCACATACCTCAGTTAGGGCCATTTTGGACTTTTCTTGGTTTAGATAATGAAGTCTTCAAGTGATATTTTAAATAAATATCCTCCAATTATAATGTATCACATAATTTCACATTGTGTATTACTTTAAAAATGTCCCCCTAAGCCACTTACAAGACATTAACTAATCAAATTATCTCTCTTAAATCCTATTATGTTATATAGTTATTGTCCCTTAAATAAAAATCTTTCAACTAGGAAATAATCATCAAAAGACACTTTACCTACTCTAACTTATATTTTGAGGCCATCATAAATATTTCTAAAATAAGGATATGTAACTTATTCATCCTTAACTTATTCAAATATAATAGTCTCATATCTCATGGTAACAAAAAAATGGCGTCTCCTACTCAATGCGTCATCCACGACATTATATTTTCCACTCTTGTGTTGCACTAGAAATGTATAACTTTATAGAAGTGATATCCTTTACATGTTTATAGGGAAATTTTTATTTTGAGTTTATGTACTTAAATGCTTGATTTTTAGTCATCAAAATAAATTATCTATTCAAAAGATAATTTATCCAATACCTTAATGTTTACACTATAATGTACATCTCCTTATCATAAGTGCTATACTTTCTCTTTGCATAATATATTTTATCACTAAAAAAGGAAACCAACTTACCTTCTTGATTAGTACCTCCATAATGTCTATTATTGATGCATCAAACATTATTATAAATATCTTCTCAAAATCTAGTAAAATGAGGATTAATGCTTCGCTCAAATTTTTATTGAGCAATTCAAAGTTATTCTCAATTGTTTTTATCCAAGTAAACACCTTTCCCCTTGTACAATCTATCAGAAGTGCACCTATACCATTGAATTTTTTAATGAAATTATGATATAAGTTCATTATTACATTGAAAATTTCAATTTTATTATGTTTTTTGGAGTATGGATTTCAAGTGTGGATTTTACCTTAGAGCTTCCCTTAAAATTATATTACCAAGGAAAACAAGTTAGTTTCATCAAAACTCACTTTTATTAAGATTAACAAAAAAATATATGATGTCTATGTATGTAAACTACTATTATAAAATACACTAGATGCTCTTACACATTATTAATAAATAAATAAATATCACCAAAATAGAAAATTACAAATTTTCTAATGTATTTGCTCAAGATATAATTCATACTTTGCATAAAGGTAGCTAGAGCATTAGATAGCCAAAAATGAATAACGAACCACTCATATAAGCTATCTTTAGTCTCAAAAGATTAATTACATTCATCCCCTTAAAGAATTAAAATTTTATGTTATCCACTTTGAAGATAAATCTTTGAAAACATCCTAGACCCTACCAAACAGTCTTATATGCCATCCATCTCAGGTAGTGGGTACCTACACTTCACTATAGTTCTTTTAATATCCCTTGAATTGACACACAACCTACACCTTCCATATTTATTAGGTGAAGTAAGTGGAAATACATCACATGGAATCATAATTTCTCTTACGAATGCTTTCACTAAAAACCCTTAAAAATAATTCTCATTTCCCTATTTTCATAAGGAGTCAAATGATATGTATCTTTGTTGTTAATTTCAACATAAAAAATAATAATTAGATTAGCAAGGCCTCTTAAAATAGGTAAAATTGATGGTAATTCTACTAGTGCCACATATGAATACTCAACAAAAATTCATTGATTTTGGGTTGAGAAATATCACTTTTCCAACACTTTTTATTGAATTGGTATAAAATAAATCAAACTCTACTTTGCCCTCTTTTAAGAAACATCTCCACCACATAGTTAGGAGGGATCTAGGGAATCTATATTGCACTATCATTATTCCTTGAAATAATTCAATATATGTATCCTTCCACCATGTTTCATAGTAATGTATTTTCTTCACCATCATGGGTGACATTCATATCATATTGCCAAGGCCTACCAGGAAATAAATGTAAATAGTCTATAGGATCTATATCACATATAAACTTATCCTCATATGGTTCAATATTTAATGTAACTACATATGATTTATCAATGATCACACTATGGTCCTTATGTAACCATGAAATTTTGTAAGGATTGGATTTTTGAGTTCATGTTGATTGCAAATTTTAAGCCATTTACGTAATTACAAGATTATCTTAAGAGCCACTATCAATGATAACTTTACATACCTTTTCTTAGAATTTGAATCTATTTATGAATATATTATTACTTCTCTAATTTGCTTTAGATGCTTCCTTTCTCTCCATTATCAGGGTTCTTTGCAACATTATATTTTCTTCTATTTCAACTTTAACTTCTTCAATTTTGGGTTTGTCTTATTTCATCATGGATTTATTTTTGGGTTTGTAAATTTTAGGTTAAACATCAAATTTATGAGGTCCATAAAATTATAGAATTTTATTTGCCTCCAATGACCAAATGTTGGTTACACTCTACCCTATCTTCTAACTATCAACTAACACAAGTTCCTAAATTTAGGCATTATCCCTTTACCTTCATTGAAATATTTAGTCCTTGTAGGTTTCAAGGCACTTTCCTCTCCTATAAATTTTATACTACCATTCCTTTTGCTTAGTAACTTTATTTTTTGACTATTTATTTACTCCTCATCATTCAAGGCATATTGATATGATTTATCCAAGGTGTATGTTTTTTCTAGAGTTATCTTGTATTGTAGCTAAAATAGTAGCCCATTAAAATACATTAAAAATGTTATCTCCTTGTATTCTTTTAGGTCTATCCTAATATGCAATTTATAATATCTCTCTATATACTCCTAGAAACTCATCTGTTTTTGCCTCAAGTTATGGAATTATATAAACAATTTATGTTGGTAATCTGAGGCTAGAAAATTTCCCCTCATACTCTTTAACATATTAGGCCATGGCCTAATTTTATCCATTCATAGCCTTGTTTTAGGCTACTATAGTTTATCCCACCACATGTCAAAATGCGTATTCATCTTTTCTACCATAAATTTCACCCTCATAGGGTCATATTCATCTTTTTCTTAAATATCAAAATATTGTTCTAGCTCTTATACAAAAATCTAAAAAGAGCTCAATGTTTGACTCACCCTTAAAATCATTAAATTTCATCTTGACACTCGTCTTTTTCTCAAAAATAGCCTCAATGAGTCTCTTTATTGAATCTATGGCTCCAAATTGAGCCATTTGAACTTTAGGTTCCTCTTCATAGTCCTCATGCCTTAACATTGATTCAAGAGCCTTTAATATTGATGTAGTCATAGTTGGGGTTCCCAGTAAAGGGATGCCCTATCATGCAACCATCTCATAACACAATGGATTAATCAACTTAATTTCATTAATTTAAAAAAAAAATACATTGGGTTTTAGCTTCAAAATTGTATAATAAGAGCTCCTTAGCTCCATCTAAGAGGTCGTAACTCTTTCTCTCACTCACTCCCTCATCCTAACATTTTAGTGGCATTTAGACCTTAGGCCTTGACCATATTATCTACCCTCTATATGACCCTTAGTAGCTCATCCATTCAACAACTACCATTAAATATAAGCTTCTCAGCAGCCCTTTCCATGGGCCAAATTCCCCTATTTATAGTTGTTAGAGGTCTATTACTAGCATGCCCAATTGGGAGGTTGACAACTATCATGCTACTAGGTTCAAATCCTAAATTCAAAGGCCTACACTAGGGTAATGGTATGAGTTAGACATCAAACCATACAATTGTGGTATTAAATAATTTAGATCAGCCTCATGGATCTTTTTATATCATTATCATTTTTATCCCATCTCTGCCAGACATCATCCTTACAATTGGGTGGTTTGACCATTTATCCTTTTTTATCCTCCAGCTATGCATATTTTACCTTATGCTTTGCTCCTTTGCTTTCCTATTGTAGGTATTCCCTTCTATGCACTCTCAGTTTCATATGGTTCCTCATAATTTAGTTATATCTTGCCTTAGTTTTCTATGGGACCTATTATGCCTATTTTCTGCACCCCCCTAAATTTTTAAAAAATTAGTACTTGCTGCCATAGAGATGACCCTATCATAAAATTTAAAACTGTGTCAAGGACTGTATTGATTGATAGTATTTTTAGATGATTTTTTTTATTATGAAATGATAATGATTAGTTGATGAATTCGTATTTATGTTTCTAAGAGGTTTCAAAAATCATGGTGGATTAATGAATAAAATATGCATATATAGTTGTGGATATGATCAGTTATCTTAATCTTCAGTTAAAACAGTTTGAAATAGTTTTAGTTGTGAAATGCACTTTCAGTTTTGATAGTTTTGATATATTTATAGTAATTCTTTGATTTTCATAGATGAGATTATTTGATTAATGGTCCAGAGCAGATAATGATGATATGTCAATTGTTATTACTTTTTAAAACACTACATTTGAAAATTAATGCATCTAAAAATCTATTTTGAAGGTATTGATTAGATTCATGGCTTATTTTTATTTACTATTGATGGTATAATGGAAATTTGAAGTATTTATATGCTTAAGCTGATTTAGTAATGCTATAGTTCTATCTTGTATAGCTTGTAGTTTCATTTTTGTCTGTTAATTTGGTGTTTTGACTACCAAACTACATGGTTTGAGATCATGGTTCTCATATTTCATAAAATTGTAAGGACTTATTCAACATTATAAGTCTTAGTCATTTCAAGATTATAATAACTATTTAAATCTATAAACATTAGTTTGAGTCATGGATGGCATTATATTATCTCTATGATCATAGAGATTCATATGGTGGAAAGGATTAGGATCCTTGACTTGTTTCATGGAATAAATTTGATGGCATAAGGTGTTTTTATATAATCTTTACATATATTTTTGAGGTATTAATATTGATTATTTTTTATATCCTTGTAATGTTTCAATGGGCCTATCTTGTGACATGATTGAAGACCCTTCGGGTCATGACGCTAATGTATTGATGTTTACTAAGGTATGAAGGTCCATCGTGAAGTATGTTATTTTTCCAAATGTAGGTTGTAAATTTAAAGGGTTTTGATTTGAATATGAACTATATTCATTGATTTTTTTGGCTTAATGAGCTGGAGATTAGCTATAAAATAAGGGACATTGTGGTAAGGTGAGTTAGCATGAACATTAAATGCAAAGGCATGGATTTGATAAATTGAGATTGCCATGAGGATTTAGCAGTAATAGAATTTAATGTGATAAATGACTACCTCAATTTGACGAGGTTGGTTAAAGTTTTAGTATGAAGGTTTAGTGATGGCTAATTTTGTCAATGCGAATAACAAAGTTGTCAAGGTCACTACGTACATGATTAGTAAATACTAGCCAATAAAATTCAAGCATGACACTGAATCGGTTATGGCAATAATTTGGTGGATATAAGTGTCAATTTTTCTTGGTTATTATTTCATTGTTGCAAGCTCAATTATATAAGTAGAGCCCTAGTTAGATAATCTTTGATTTATAGAGCAAAATTTTGGTGAAGGACATTGGACAAAAAGTATCAAGGTGCATTGTCAGGTATGTCTCTATAGGGTTGATTGATTTTATTTTGAAGATATCATGATGATTTATGAAACTCATAATTTATAGTGAATAAATAAGTATTTTTTGGATTTTTGAGTTGCATGAGTAAGGATAGGTTTAGTGTGCATGGTTATTCCTATGAGCTTGAAGTTAATTTTCAATGGTTTTTATGAATGGTTAAGATGTCATCGATTATTCATAGTTTTGTATATATGATTGAAAGATTGAAGTTTAAGGTTTCTAGTTATTATTTGCATGCATACAAAGGTTCCCATTTGTTCAATGAAAATTTTGAGAAAGTTACTCAGCATGCATGATAAACTTTTGGTTTTGATATTTTGGGTTCTATTTCTTTCAAAGGATTATCTTAAAGTTATTGCATGAAAGAAATTAGGCACATATTTTCTTACCTAGGTTCTCAATTCTCTAGACCTTTACCTTTTGAGCATATTTTGAGATCTGGTCTTTATTTTGAAAGTTTTAGTTAATGGTTTTGATCAAATCCTAGAATTATAAAATATTTTCCGTCTCTATGAGTGAGTACTTGGAATATTGGAAGGTTTCTGATGCATGTTATAAATGAATTTTTTTGGGGTTTTGATTTTGTCTATTTTGTTGAAGAATAAGGTTATTTTTTGGATCAAGGCCTAGTTTTCATAAATGAAGTCTGTCAAAACAAAGCAATATTCTAATTTTCTATACAAAAATTTCATATATAATAGTTCTCCAAAATTTCAAGTAGATGGGCATGATAGATTTTTTTGTTAAATGAAATGGGTATTTGATAGTTTAAAAGTAATTTACTAGGGTTTATGTGTATGATACTCAAAATAAGTCAAAAGGTTTAAATTTTATTTTAAACTATAATATGAAAATAGTAGATATATTTCTTCTCAACGGCTTATATCTCACTTTTTTGAGGTTGTGTTATCTGAATATATTTTTAGAGATTCACTCAGGGTAGTTAGAATGATGTGTTTGAAAGCATTTGTGTAAAGAGTTGTCTAAACCTCAAATTTCATGATTGAATCTTGCTCATTTTAGAATAGTTTTTAAAAAATGAAGAATAATGATGCATGTTTGGGTTTATGTCAAGGAAGTTTTCATTTATTTGAAAGTTTCATAGGTTGAATTATAGGAGAGTTTCAAATAAAGATAGTTGGATATTTATGGAAGCATATCAAAAAAGGTTTACAAAATAGATGTGTCCATATGGTCTATTTATAGTGGTTGAATTCCAAAAGAGGATTTGCATGCATAAAATTATTTGTATCAGTATTTTTGACATATAATGGTATGACATTTTGCATGTGCGTTGATATTTAATGGTGTTTACCTATATATTTTAGAAATATCAAAATTTGAGACTTTAAAAATTGGGTTCAATTTGGTTATTTATTGTGGATTAAGTATATGGAGATTATCTCAAAAAAATCTAAGTTTTTAGTTTTAGTAGAAATGATTTTTGGGTTGACAATTTTTGAAACTTGGAATGATTATGTGGAAATTTAAATTGAATTAGTCAGTCATTTTGCAATTGTGATTTTAAGGATTCGGTTAAAATGAGATTTATATTAAGCCTATACCTCATTATTGAAGTTTTAGGTTTTATTTTGAAAATGGACATTGAGGTTAGGGTTCCTTGATACTTCTCAACTTAAGTTTATACCAAAAAAACCCTTAGAAAAGTGATGATGGTTTCAGATATTAGTTTATGATTTCATGTAGTAAATTTTGTTCATTTTTTTGGGATAGTTCAATTCATAGTTCATTTAAATGTAATATGTTGAAAATTTAGTAAATTCATTTCTAGATTGGTTTAGTATAAATTGATGGATCAATGGAATACCTATTGATAGATGTTTGGTTTTTAGCTAGATGATGTCCATTTTAGTTTTATTTATTTTGTTGAGCAATGACAATATATGAGGTATTCAGTCTTACTTATTTTGAGCAGTTTTTTTATTCTTAGTTTATTTCAGTAATATTTCAGATTGTACATAATGTCAGGTTGGGATCAATCTAGTTCATCTATAAGTAATGACAATAGGGGATGGGGATAGAGTTCTAGTAGTGATGTTAATCAGTGCAATCCCAAAAAAAATTATTTAGAAGAAGTTTTTGTGCAAGGAATTTTGGTCCTAGATTCCATAGGGGAACAAGAATGTCTATATATTTTGATACTTTAGATCCTAAATTTTGGGATATCTTAATTAATTTGCTTACTAACCCAAACAATAGAAGTTATAGAGGTAATAGATGTTTCTTTGACTATAGGTTTGGAGCCCAACCCCCTTCTCAAAGCAATTCATCTCACTATTTGGATAATAATCCTCAACACTTGCCACTTCAGCCTCCTAATGTTGAAATAATTGAGATAATTGTTAATCTTCTTCCTAAAAATCAAACTACACAATTAGAAATTAAGTAAGTTCATGATAAAAGTTTTAGGAACATGGGAATTTCTTTTGATGCACCTTCTCCTTCTCATAGAGAGCCTGTTATGAAAGGTAAATGGTTAGGTTTGACTACTTCTCATAGTGAACATATTTTGGAATTTGAAAGATTGAATTTGTGAATACAAGGCTATGCTAGTAGAAGAAAGACAATGGAAATTCCACCTTCCACTATAGAAAAGAAAGCTATAGAAAAGAGAGATAAAAGTCAATCACAACCTGATACACCCATGAAAGTTAGGATGTTGAAAAGGATTAAGCTAGAGATTGATGATAGTATGACTGATTTAAGAACAAGACTGGTGTAGTTCCCTACAACTAAATTAGAGTATAATGTGTATTTTAATGCATAAGACAAACCAGTAATTGAAGTAATTTTTGATTTAGATGATTATTGGTCATCTAGGGGATAAATTTTTGTTTTATTGTTGAACTTTTTTTATAGAACTTGAGACTTTAGTTTGATACTTTAGTTTTCAGACATTTGATATATTTTGATATTTTTTGGAAAATGTAGCAGATCTAAATTTTGGTGTGTGTGTGTGTGTGTGTGTGTGTGTGTGTGTGTGTGTGTGTGTGTGTGTATATATATATATATATATATATATATATATATATATATATATATATATATATATATATATATAAGTTATTCTGACATGCATTATAGATTAATATAAATAGAATTTATTGACTTCTAACTTATTTATTTTATGATTTAAATATGTATTCCATTATATTATTAATTAATGAGGGTTCCCACCCATTTAGATTAGTATGCCCAATCTATATTTAATAAACTTGATCAATGAAGACTTTTAAGTCTTAATTAAACCTGTCTTTAACTAGTATTTGTTTATAATTAATTGATTTTTTAAAATTTAATTAGTTAGCATAAACTAATAACTAACTAAAGTTAGTTATAACTTATTTGCAACTAAGTTTAAAGGTATTAAAGGAGATAAAAGACTCATTTGAAGAGAGAAGAACAACGACATGTATTGAGGACTTAGACATTTTATGAAGTCAATCATTCATCTTTCTTCTTTCTATAAAACTTATTTGAGATAGTACAACTCTTGCAGATAGAACACTAGTACTTTATCTGATGATTAAGTAATTGCTTATGCAATACAGAGATATCGAGCTTTATTTATCATTTAATATTGATTATCTAAAATTTGCTAAGCTTAACATATTTTGATGATTGCTATTTGTAACCCTATGCATAAACTCCAAGTATTTAACCTGAATAATGATGAGCACTTCACTATTTTATGACACTTCATTGGTCTATTTTGATTGTAGAGTTGTCATTCAATTTTTTGTAAAGGAAGAATGTTGGTTTTCTCAATAAAGTTATCTTTTTCTACTAAAACAACTCTCCTTTGAGACTTGCATGCTTTATTATAATCTATTTTGACTTTAAATTTAATATAATTCTAGATTTATCTTTCTTTTAATTGGGTTTCATTTTTGTTTTATTAGTTACTTTCTTTTTTCTTTCTTTTATCTTCATTTATGTTTAGTAGTGTATTAGTTACTTAACCTAATTATTGTTCTTACTTTGGTTAGATAGTAATAGTTTCTTTCTTTATTTTGATCTTTCTTTAGTTTTTTTTTTTGAGTTTTAGTTCTTTAGTGTTTAGTCTTAGTCTTAAATAGTTTATTAATCTATTAAGTTTCTAATTAATAGTTTTTTCTATTTTCCTTAAGCTAATCATTTGGCAGTGATTTCATAGTTTATTAGAATCATTCATGTTCAATTTTAATTTAGATTATTTATTTGATCTTTTAGTCCTTGGTTTTTATTCTATTTCAATTTTATGTTTAGTAGTTTGTTTTAGTTAGATTATATAGCTTAATAAAATTATTGTCCTTTTCTTAGTTGTTTCTTTCTTCTATTAACTTGTTAGTCTCTCTCTTGTTTACATGTTTGATTTTCTAAAATATTTTCTTTATATTTTTAATTGTTTCTTGAAGTAGACTTGGAGAATATTATAGAAATAAATTAAGATATACTTGGAATGAATATATATTTACTAAATCAGATTTCTATTCTTCAAGAAATTATCTAGCTCATAGGTTTTCTCTATCAGATAGAATAGATTACAGATTCTCATCTTAACTAATTCATGATTGATAAAGTGGAGTTCTAATTGTTATAATAAAATAATTTGTTTTTGATAACTTATTAATTTTTTCCCATAACTTATTTAAAAAAAACCCTCACATCTTTAGGATCATAGACAAACCTTTAGAACCCCATGATTAGACTAGTATGAATCCACCTTGACCTTCACGATAGACAAAATGGTTGATT
Source organism: Torreya grandis (assembly GCA_037957365.1). Classification (NCBI taxonomy): domain Eukaryota; kingdom Viridiplantae; phylum Streptophyta; class Pinopsida; order Cupressales; family Taxaceae; genus Torreya; species Torreya grandis. The sequence goes on along the minus strand of JARHVA010002967.1, from coordinate 1,492,406 downwards.
CATTAATGGTACAATTTCCATCATCAATAAGACCCTCTTGTATGCCTCTTATTTATTAATTTCAATCTTCTTATCTATTTTTCTTGTGTGTTGTCTATTCTACTCAATTCTCAAGAATTCAACATGACCTTTATTCTCATTATGCATGTGATTTATGCATGTATTGTTAATTGTCTCTACCTTATGGGATTCCCAAATTTGTTTTATTTATTTGATTCATCAAGTTCTTCCATAATATCCTCTAGTAAGTGTATATCTACTATCTTTTACACTCTACTTCTATTTTATGCTTGCGCACTCCAAACTTATAAAATTCTCATTCACCTAAAATACTCCTCCATCAAACTCCTTAGTAATTGAAATGTAAGACCCTAATTACATTGGGTCTGAGTAGTTGAACCAAAATTTAGGTTAACTATAGTGACCATGGTTTTCTCATACACCTATTATTTATGCATTTTTCACAGATCCTTTTTAGATCTCCTAGACCATCCTCATCTACCTAGATCTGACACTTTAGCTCCTTATTCTCTTATTTTTATTGTATGTTCCTTCCTCAGCTTTTTGTGCTCTTCTCTCATTTTCTCTTCTCATCTTTCCTCCTATGGACTCAATATCCTTTGTATGTATCATTACATGACATCCTTTATTATTCTTTTGGTACATATCTGATGGTCCTTTATATGCACTTCCCTTTACTTTCCTTCCTACTCCTATGGGTGTCCAACCACTTTCCTTTCTCTATTTCCAAGAATTTTGGTTAATAACCCTTCCACACCTCACATATATTCCTCCTTACATGCACTTCCTTCCACTTATCTTTTCCTCTCTTCTTCTTTGTGTCTTCTGTGTAACATGTTCACATGGCTTTCCTCATATCTTCCTTCTAATTCTTCACTTGTGGCTCTTCACTTATGCTATTATCCTCTTAACTTCATTTTTTAGTCTCAATCTAGTCTACTCCCATTTTATCCCTTTAGTTTCTCACATGCAAACATAATTTTTCTATCATTCTTTCCTTTAGCCAAGTATTCTTTTTGGCCATTCTTGTGCACTAATTTATTATTACGCACCCCTTTTAATATCCTCTATGGAAAGTAGGTATACTTGCTTTACTTCCTCCATGCTTATGAGCCTCCTTTTCCTACTTTATTCTGGTAGGTAACTCTGTGCGTCATGCCTTTCCATCCTTGGTTACTTAGGATGTGATTATTTAAGATCTATTCTTTCATTTCCTCATCTTCCTTATCCTCATAAATTTCACTTGGCATGCTTCATCTGCTCCATTATCACTCATACTACATTCCTACACGACATCCTTTTTAAGGTGGTATTTTTTCCATACTCCATTATATATGGTTCTTATTCCAACTAAATAAATGTTTAATAATATACTAGCCTGTAGTTTGATATAGAGAAACAACATGCTCCTCTCATTGCACTTGAAAATTTTGATTCTTTATCCTCTAGCATGTCATTTGACTTAAACACTTACTAGTTAACTTAATTTTTGATGCTATGTTAGTCTCTAAATATACTCAAATTTGGTATCGATCTTCTTCATCTTGGCACATCTTTAGTCTTATGATCATCCTAACTACCTAAATGTTTGGTGATAGGTTATCCTCTAGTTGATTCACAAGCAACTCTTTCTTGACCTTTGGTGCATCCTAAACTTCCATTAGTATCATCAATCAATCGGATATCTACTAGTCTCTAGATACACTTTGATCCATCCAACTTATTTCTTTAGTGTATCCTTAGACACACACTCTTGTTAGTTACCTCAAAGTTCAGTGATATGCTTTCTTTAATTATGTTCATGAAATTCTTTATCCCTTCATTTTATCTACTAGACACCTCAATAGTTCAATGATTTACCAACCTCTATTTATGTTCTAGTGACATCACATCCTCAATAATCTCCTATATCTTTTCAATATGCTCAAATTTATTTATGTTTTCTTCCTCTTCTAGTGCATCTTCTGAATTCACTAGTGGCAAGTAATTTTATTTACATGCTATTACATGGCCTTTTCCCCTTCCATCTTTGGGTTTAATCTACCTTTGCATGCCTCACTCTATGCACTTGGACACTTTTATAGTCTAGTCAATTCATCCTCATCAACCTTTCCCTTCTTTATGCATATCATCTCTACTTATTTTCTGACTCTTTTCCTTACACACCTTAAAATATTACATGTTCTAGGTTTGGCTTCAAGTTGACCCCTACACCTCCTTGTCAGCTTCAAATTTTCATCCCAAGGTGTTTATATTTCACCTTGCCATTTATAACCCATAGTTACAATCTTGAAAACTCATCTTCTATACATCCACCATGCCATGCACAAGCATGCTTGTACTACCTTTACTTTCCTCCTTCCTTAAGGTTATTTTTCTTCTAAATCCATGTCCTCTATGTAGACTAATTCTACATTGTGTGTGTTCTCATGTGCTTCTATTGCCCTGATGGAATGACATCGACTTCACCCATTTCACTCTACTACAATTGGATCTTATTTGCACTTGATTGCATGTATACTTCATGTAACACACACCTATGCACCCTTATTATTTGGTTTTGAACTCCTTGTTTCCCCTTGGAATATTTTTAGGATTTCCTACATGGCCTTCCCATCCAACCCCATGGTCACCCCTTCTAACCATCAGTCTTCATAACTTCCTTACATATCAAGGTGGGTCCATATGTGCAATACCTAATATAATAAAACATAAATCACATGTTTCATTTCTATTCCATGCCATATCTTCTTATCCTCAAAGTAATGTCATATCATTGATGCACTACTCCACATCCTTATCCATGCACTCTTCTCCCTTATAGAGTTACCAACACCATTTAATATAAAATTATGATCTACATCTATAAGCCACATCATCTTTTTCTTTGGGTGTACTCCTCTTTGTGGTATCCTAATTTGTAGCACCTACATATTTATTTATTCTTTGCATTCTATAACCACCCGTGTTTGATAAAGAACCTAAACTCTCTACCAAGTTATCTCCTACGTTGCTCACTTTACGCTTAATGGATAACACTCTTTTGCATCTTCTAACCAATACTTGGATTAAAATATGCTCCTCATAAACCTGCCTTAGATCATTGGTTCTATCATTGTTTCTTGTCCTTTTTATTATGATTGGATGCCTTTGATTAGTGATTCTACCATGTTCTTGTTAATTTTGTTGTGCATTTGGACTACCTTAAATCATCATTTTTGTTCATACTTGCTTGACTACCTTTGATCAATGATTATTTTACACTCTTATCTTTTATTTTCTACACTTGAATACTTCACAGTCGGTGACTGATCACTAATCAATCTCTTGGCTACCCATTGTTGTGTTTCATAGGTGCAATCCTATGTAAGCACTTTGGGACCTTTGTACCACTATCGTAAATACTCTATTATGATCCAAAATATCTCATCCATCAAGTATCCTTCTCTCACTCATCCAATCTATACACACCTTTTTATGGTGAAGAACATTATGCTTCCTACTAGTTACCTCACTTTTAGTGATATATCAATCCTCTCTATCCTTCAACTCTTTTCAATGGCTACCTCAAAGGTCGACATCTACTAGTTTGAACCCATCATCACTCTTCTCACTAATTACCTCATAGGTCATTTGTATACCAATATATACTCCTCATCACTCTTCCCCTTGACTAACTACCTCAAAGGGTCAACATTCTACTAACCATCCTCCCTACTAGATCACTCTACTAATCTGCTTGGATCTTCTCCTCCTATTTCCTCCTAAGGCTTTCAAATTTTCTTAGATACCAAAATAATGTAGTCATAGATGAGGTTCCTATTGAAGGGACACCATACCATGTATCCATCCACTAACATATCAGATTTATAAACTTAATTTTGTTAACTTAAACATGTTCACATGGGGTTTCAATTTAACCATTGTAAAATAGGGGCTCCTCAGCTCTCTCTAAGATTCACATATCTTTCTCTTAGTCACTCCCTACACCTAACATTATAGTGGCATTCAACCCTTAAGACTCATTTATCTTCTCTTACACCTCTCTACGACCCTCAAAAGCATACCCCTTCAATAAGCATCATTAATAACAACCTTCTCAATAGACCTTTTTGTTGGCCAAATTACCCTATTTTTAGTTGTTAAAGGTTGGTTACTAATGTGTCCAGTTGGGAGGTTAACATCTATCATGTCGCTAGGCTTGGTGCTTATATTCAAAGGCCTGCTAGGATATCAAGTCTATGTTAGACATCAATCCTTACAATTCTAAGAGTAATTAATTCATATCAGCCTTCTGTATCTTATTGGCTTGTTGTCATTTAAATCCTATCTCTACTAGGTGTCATCCTTATAGTTGGTTGATTTGGCTGTTTATCCTTTTCTGGGGTTGAGGTCTACATATATTTCCTTGCATTCTACTCTAATTTCTTGTTATAGGTGTTCCATTTTGCATGCATTTACTTTCATCTAGTTCCTTGGAACCCAATGTTAACTTGACTTGTTTTTATGCATGACCAACACACATGCCTCATTTTTATTTTCCATTTGCTTCTTATCAATTTTCTAGTGTGATGCCTATTTTTTAGTTATCAGTAATTCAAAAAAACATTTATTCTTGTTTAGTGCATGATTTGTGTATGTCTAGTTACTTTTATCTACTTTACATGCTTCCCAACTTGGATTTATCTACATGCTCATCAAGTTCCTTCACACTATCCTCTAACAAGTGTCTCTTTGATTTCTTCTATGCTCTTATTCCCTTCTATGCCCTTGTATTTCAAACTTTCAATATTCTAATTCGCTTGGGATGCTTCTACATCAAATCGTCTGAGTATTTCATCTCCAACATTCCTTTTTTTCCCAACATTTATTTTACCTTTTCCTCCAAAATTTAGTTGTATCATTTTGGCAGATTTGAGAGACCCATACATAAATTTACACAAATAGAAACTTCACACTATTTTATTCATGACCCAAGGATCAATATATACATAGCCTATTACCAAAAATATGGTAACTATTTTCTGATAAGGGAGGAGATTGAATTATCCTTAACCATGGTAGAAAAGTCTAGAATAATGTAATATATATCCTAAAATATTTATACTATCATTCCCCACCTTATTATATTATTTTTAAAAACATCATATTCCTAATAGTTGACCCCCCCTTATTTCAAACATTGTAAAAAGATTTACACTTTCCACATAGCTTGATCCCTTTCTGAGGTGGCATGCCATCTTTGTGGCTTCATGGTTTTGGTGTCACCTTGGTTTTTCCTTGCAAGATTACCACTAATCTGGAAATGATAGGAGTACATCTCTTTACTTAACACCTTCAGTGGTTTCTTGGATTACCACAAACCCATATGGTTTTCTACTATAGGTTGACCACAAACTTGGAGGTGACAATAGGTCTCAACTATTTTATACACTTCAGTAGTTTCTCATTTTTCCACAAACCCTTTTCCAAGAACCAAGCGTTACTTTAGTGTTTTTGCTCCCCATAATGTTCTTCATCAAGAGATATCAAATTGAAAAATAACATTTGATATTTTTATTGAAAATCACACTACATAATCACATTGTAGACAACATAAAAGAAACACACTAAAAATGTCACCATCACAATGATGCGACCTCCTCGTATGTGACTCACGAGAGGATGCAAATTGTCCTCCAGCCTTCATGTATACTCCAACCTCCAGTCAGTGAGGATGCTTACTCATCAAATTGGTTTTGGATGCTCAATCTTTGTATGTTATTTTTGAAGACAAGGCCTCCACATAATTTGAACATGTGACTTACAAATTGGATGTTGGGGTCGCCCGATACTACATCCATATAAGAGAGTTTTCAACTATAAAAATAACTCTTAACATACAAAAATTTTATTGATATTTTTACAAAACATTTAAAACTATGAACTATATTAACATACCAAATAAATATAAGACTTGGATTGATCCACATTATACCTCTAATATAATCCAAATGACTACTAAAACTCATCACTAGAAAGTAATAGTTAATTACTTTCTAACAACAAATATATAGAGTGCAAAAATTTGACTCCAAAACTTATAATTTGTATAAACTATGACTACTAAAAATACTATACAACTACAGCAATACTTAATCGACTTGACTCTTTAAAATACCAAACAAAACAATAGACTTGATAACACTTGAAACGGCTATTTAAAAGAGTGTCTCGTACCAAAATACCATAGAATTTATTTGACTTGAACATTACACTTCTAATAGCATTAATTGACCAAAACATTATTAATGATGACTAAATTAAAACAATTAAAAAATATTATTGACCTTTGACAGCAAGCTAAAATTAACATAAACAACTATGACTTTGTTAAACAAGAGACACTTGTATGGTGACAGATGTTGCGTGAGAGTGCAGGGTAGACGGCAATAATGGAAATGCATGGGTCAAGACATATTTTGCATGTGGACGGTGGGCTGATGATATTATTTATGAGTAGTACGTAAATCTGGAATGTCTCCACAAGACCGAGCTTCACACAAACAAAAATGACGAGAATGGTTTAAGAACAAATCTGATACACATAGAACTCACAACAAATCGACTCAAAATGAGTAAGTCGTGAAAGAATAGATAGGGATGTAGGTCAATGAAAGGCGATTCATGAGAAGAAAGGTACTTGGCAGAGTCACAGATTTTGGGAAGATAACGGTGCTCTAATTGGTACGGAACTAAAACATTCACAAATCTGAAATCTGTATGGCCTAAAAAATTAAGAACCTAATACTACCTAAATTAAGCTCTTCCCAGAGTATTTCCTTTCATGAGATGGGGAAACTATGAACAACAATTGTTCTACCCCATACAAAATCTTAAAGCTCCATGATATGCACAAACCCGATCTGATACCAGAATTGTTAGCAGATTTGAGAGATCTGTGCAGAAATTTACACACACAGAAACATCACACTATTTTATTCATGACCCGAGGATCAATATATGAATAACCTGTTACAAAAAATATGGTAACTATTTTCCAAGAAGGGAGGAGACTGAATTATCCAACCGTGGTAGAAGAGTCTAGAATAATGTAATATATATCGTAGAATATTTACACTATCATATCATTCGATGGGACATGGTTTCCCTCATACCAATATAATGCATCAACTTCAATAAACTCTCTCATGTACAACTATTAGGAGATTATCCTAAATTTAGTTTTACATAACTTCCATCCAAACTACACCTAGCTACCCAAAAAAATGCACAAATAACTACACTCACCTTGAGTAACAGTCAATTGTCAAATATATAAATAGTGTTTTTGGAGTAAAACACATAGGGAAGCTACACTTTGAAAACCTTCCTCCAAATGATTGGGCATCCCTGCAAACAATCATAAAATCTACCTTACATAACATAGAAGGAAACTAATGAAAGAATCAACATAAAAATTGATGGCAGAGAAACCCATTTAACTACGTATGCTGAGTCAAGATAAACATCAATAATAAAGTAGATATATTAAGCAACTATAATGAGTCTAAATATGGTATAAAATAAGATGCATCCCATACATAAAACCATAAAACCACCACCCCAGAATGAGAAACTTTAACTTGTGCTTTTTCTCTTTTTCTAGTTCCTTAAAGACTCTTCTCATTCTTCTGTTTACATAGATTATATTAAAAATAAGCATGAAGTCCTACCAAAAGTCTAATAGTAATTGCAATTATGATTTTTGTTTACTTTATAATTGCTAACATTAACTATGCTAGCTATAATTTAGACCTAACATCTAATTTTCTTATTCAAGAATAGGGAAGTGTCAACATGTAAATGTTGTACAATTAAGATATTTTCAATTGTTTTCATCAAAATGTATTCCATTTATTTTTATTATATGAGTCTCCATGTCAAAACAATAGATAGAACATATAGTTTTAATTAAAATTATTACAAATATTTTTAATACATTTATTTGAAAAATGTCGTGAGATATCAATCTCAAGGTCCTTAGCTTAGATTTTTCACATACCACAATTATTTATAATTTGATTACCTTATACACAATTTTACCATTGGTTGGTGATAACTAATTTCAATCTAACCATAATAATGTGTCAAGCTCAAAATAATCTTTTTGGAAAATAAAAGGGGATCCAAACTCCATTGTATGGCTAGGGTATTACCATTTTTTGATTGAATAGTCCAAGAGAAAAAGAAAAATTTATAAGTGATAGTCAAATGGACATAAAATTTCAAGTTATACTTAAAATTGAATACACTTAGTGTTATAGCCCAAATTTTCACCCTAAAGAAGTCAATAAGACCTTCTTAAATTTGTGATAACATGGAACTATCTTTGTAAATAGGCAAGCTACTACATGAGATAGATCTCTAGATTTGAAAGGGTTATCTCCCTTAATTTATCTCTTAGGATCACACACTACAATAGACTAATCACTATTAGGGGTGAAAAGAGAAGAATAAAACATACGAGTAACCTAAACTAATGGAGGTGATAAATCAAAGATAACTCCACAAACATACTTGCATTTTCACTAAAAAAGAAGATCGTTAAAACTGATCTCAACTCAATGTTGTTCTAGCATAAGTATTTATACATTGGGGTAGATTTATATGCATATTCAGAGGTGGGTGAATAGGATGTCTGATATTAAACACTACTAATTTCTATCACACTTCAAAACACACTTAAAAAACACATACACTTCATGAGACCTATTATAAGAGATGCTACTACTCACACAATGCATACAAGATAAGAATGGAATCAAGGAGAAGACATTTATCACTTATCATCCAAATACACTACTTGACATACCTAAGAAAGAGTTGTAGAGAGAAAATAAAATTTAGAACTTTATTCAAAAACAAATAAAGATGTCAAACTAGCAAGGCTTCACTATACTAATTATGGATTCTTTTAACAATGCCAAAATGGCTTGTATATATAGAGCATAAGAGAGGAGAGATAATAGGTGAAGTTGGATAGTCCCAAGGCTAAGTGTCAAGGAATAATAGCTATTTATAATGAAACAAATAAAGTTAGAGAATAGTTCATGAGGTCCTCTTAGACAAGTGTCCATCTGAAACATAGCATCTTCTTGAGGTTGGCATAAAGATCTTCATTGTCTTCTTGAAACTGCTTTTCTCAATGAGGAATCCACTTCAATGTTCATAACTATCTTAACACATATCATCTGACATGAGGAGGTGAAAAACTAATTTTTATATTAATTATACCTTCCATAACTAATGGTCTTTTCCTTGTTACTTGTCATTCACTTCCTTGTAGATGCTCATTAGCGCCTTAAGCCTAAACCTTCACACTTGTCACTTTGGTGACTTGCAGTTGTCAAGGAAATTCATTATGTAAGTGTTAGACAAATCATTCAAACCTTTTTTTATCCTCTTTTCTATCAAATAGACCTTAATGAAACTTAAAACACACTTCTCACTATCAACTTTGATAGTCACCTTGTCTTCTCATTGTGATATTCAAGATTGCCTGTAATGATCAATATGATAGAGGGCTTTATATGCATGACCAAGGTGAGAATTTAATTTTATGAGTTTTATTACATCCCTACACACCTCTCACAATAAATTTCACCTGTTAGTTCCCTTTTACACCTCTAATTTAACTCAATTCTTGCAAAAAACACAGTATTAGGCTTGTCCATACAAGTGATGGTACAGAAAAACTAGATGATGAGGAGCTTGGGAGATTCCCAAATGGATCCAAAACACTTTTAGGTCAATTTACCCCTCCTAAATTCATAATTCTTCATATCTTTCACATCGGGTTCATATGAGGGTTTTAGGACATTCTGGTACTTAGTGATGATTTATAAATATTAGATATTTAACCTTCAAACCAATTCCACTAATATGTATTATATGAAACCATCAACTATCCATATCTTATTGAGACACCATGAAGCTCATCTATATATACATGAGTGAAATAAGTTGGGTTCTCAAGATCTTACTTGCATTTTGGATAGGCCTGAGACAAATTTAGGATAAAATGATCAATCCTAAGTTTATATATGAAAATAAATGGATCTAATAATTATTCCACTTTACCATTAATTCTCTAAAACTATTTGGAATATCATACTTTCCTACGGATGATATTAGGCACCCTAAGGGTTTATGTTCAGTTATAGACCTAGTAGACCTAGACTATGTTTTTGAGTATATGGCCACCCTTGATTGTTTACAATGACTTTAGGGACTTATTTAACTTTATAAATATCCAATTAAACCCTCTAAAATATCATAAAATTATTCAAGACTATCCATTTCACTCTTTCCTCATTCATGTACCATGTCTGTAGGCTATCTTACTCATGGAGTGACTTCTATCTGAGACAAAATAGAGGATACCTCCCCTATTGGTACAACCTAAATGAGACTATGGAGGTATATCTTAGGTAATTATTATGATATTTATCAATTTTCAAAACTTTATCATGCTCCAATATCCCTCCATACCTCAAACTCTCATGACTAGCTTTTATGCATGTGACTATGTGTAGAATATGGTTAGACTGGGTTTGAGGCTCATGCTGATCTAGTTCAACCTTATCTATTTTTCACTGACTCAAAATATCTCATGTAAATATGGTTTTATAATTTTTAAATTTATATATATGTGGTCATCCACCTTTTAACACTGTTTACCAACCAAACCTACATTCTCCATTAACATGAGCTAGTTTGTCTCCTCACTCAGACTATAAGTGTGCATTAGAGAAATGAAAAGTTTCATGTAGGTGATTATATATGTGTGACTAATATGTTACTCACCTCTACTTCCTTATAAGGTTACCAAGGATATATCACACCTGGATAGACATATTTCTACTTTCACATGTTATCATCTCTCACCATCAACACATTAGTTGTCATTGTTGTGTTGGAAGTTCATTCTAGTTTCAATAGTATTATAGTTCACTGAGTATCTCCGGTGAAAACTTGATTAAGTTGGAAACCAATCTATCTATTTATATCTCAACCAAACAATCTCCTTTTTATGCTTAGGTGTGACCTCTAGATCTAGACTGCAAGAGTGAAGTGATTAGACTTATCTAGACCTCAAAAATATCCACCAAAAGATGACATTATGCATCAGAGAACCTTTTTAGAGAAACTAAGGTAATAATTCCCTCTTAATAACTTATTCAACCTCTAAACATGAACCTATGTTTAACTGTATGTAATAGCCTCACCACTATCACAATGATCTCTATGCTCTTAGACCTGATTAAAGGTCTTAGTTGAGTTAAAACAACTCCAATTCAGCACTACTCTACCTCTTTTGTATTGACTTTAGACCACTATTTGAGACTGCTTATAGGTGTCATTAGATGTAGGGATGTGTACTATTTTATAACCTCATCATTAGCCTAATAACCTTTCACTGGGTTCATGGATTTTTTTTGAGATCTCAGTTAGGTCTAAAACCTTCAAATACTACTATGCTTCCTTTCTTTAGATTGAATTGGAGTGGTCTTTAGACAAGCCTATAAATGGCCCTTTTAGGGGTACTAGACTATAAAAAAAAATTATAAATTTACCTCCCATAAATGATATTCTTGATACAAACTTTATATGGATAAACGAATCACTAGGATCGGTGGTTTGAACATAGGTATGTTATTCATTTTTTGAAGCCACTTACAAGAAGACAAACATTGTAACTACCAAAATGTTATTCTGTAGACTAATTAGTGTTCACTTATATCTTAATGATATGTTTTTTCTTGTCCTTTCATATTCACACATTCAAACTATATTTAAATCCAAATGAGGATGAACATACTCTGAAAGTCTTCATACATCACCTGGTTATAATAGATCGATTTAAACAAAGGATAAAACCAAGGTGTTGGGAATACACAAGTAGTTTGGAGGCACTAATAGTATTAGTTATTATTAATGGAGCATAGACCACTAATCCAAAAACCATGACATTAAATGGAAGGCCATAAATACTACTTTCATCTACCAAGAGCATTCACTTCAATTCTCCTCCTGCTGTCCATACTTAAGGAAAATTGTTTGACATTCTTGACTTTCTTAAGAGAGAGATAAGAGAGAGAAACTATTTTTTCTCAAATTTGGATTTTTTGAAGCTTAATTCACCTAAAAATATCCATGATAATTTTAACACACCCTCCTAAAGCCTCCAAATGTGCCAAATGTGTCATTTAGTCTGTCTAATTATCTGAAACTACCTTGTTTGTAATTGATCTCCTTTATTATATGTTAAACCTATCAAATGTTAGTTTAAAATTATTCCTTTGACATTTTTTGACATGTGGGATTTTATTTAGCTTCTTTACACACTTGTCTTTAGTTTAAAACCATACAATTCTATTTAAATGGACAAAAGATGACATTTAGATAAATAACAAATATGACAATGTTAGAACATATTAAGTGACTTCATAGGATGAATTGACATTATTATAGGACCATGGTAGCCATTTTTGTCAGGATTCTTCGCTCCAACACAATTAGAGCTCATATGATTACTACTCGTATTAGCAACTAAACACGGAAATTAACCAGAATCAATAAGTAACTAGAAATATGAAACAACACAGGATATAAGAGACAATACACAATTGTATTATATACACAGAAGAAAATACAATAAAGAAGATGCCACTTCTTCTTCCACCTCAGAGGTTTGCCACACCTCAAGACCTTCTTCCCTCTCTCTCTTGGTCACAACAATCAATTCCAATACAAAATTGATGTTCACCTCACCAACCAGTCAGTATCCTTCACTGCCAGTAATCCAGTGCTCCACGCACTCCAAGTAGATCCCCTGCTCTCTACTGATACCTGCAAATAACTAGATCATACTCACCATGTAGAAGCCTTTCTACACACCTGAAGAACCCTTGTCCTTGCCTCACCAAGTCCTTATGATTCTTCAACCAGTACCCCGGTGGATCAGCGCCTTGACCTTGCACAACCTGCAACTCTCACTGATCAAACACTCTCAGCACCCCTTCTGGAACTAGGAGGAGCTACACTAGCTCTCTCTAAAAGCTCTATGGCTTTCTAGCACACACTTACAATACAGCCTATGAGTCCATATATAGATCTCATGCTTACAATAATTAGACAACCTAATTACAATAATTAGACTCGCAACTCAAGACTAAGATTAGCCTTCAACATGCAAACTAGCAGTCCAAAAATAGACTCTCCCGAATTCGTCATGTAGACTGCCTATTCTCCCACAGGCTACCGACGTCGGCACCTCAATGACCGATGTCAGCCGACTGGTGACTGACGTCGGTTGCTACCTCTTTGCTATCTGACCGACGTCGGTTGATCTGACCGACGTCGGTTTCCCTGCAACCGATTTCGCAACTCCCCGCAACTCTGGATCCTCCTTTACTTCTCCTGTTTGCATCCTAGTGAAGCTTTTAGCTCCACAACCTAACAATATCCCACTTGAAGATAAATAGCTGCACCTGTACCTGTACCTGTACACCGTCTAAATTATTCCCTGGCTTGTATTCCTCTTCAAGATCAACCCTGAAGACCAACCACCACACAACCTGTGATGCTATACCTGTCATTTAAGTAACCTGCCATATCCGAACCTACATATCGATGTAGTGAAGAACTTGACCCTGCATAACAAGAAACCCTGCTGCTAGTCCCACTGAACTGCCCTCCAGTACTCCTTCCCCGAATTGGCTCCATACTTTTTGACAACCCCCACTGCTTGGGAAAACGACTTAGGTCTACACTAGACCTCATGTGATTTCGAACCCTGTTTCAAGCTAAGCTTGAACTGTCCAGCCCTTGGTGTGCTTTCCGATTCTGCATCCTGCACAAAGAACCCCGCCAACACCATCTTCACACCAGCTCCCACTGGAGATCAAATCTCCATGTCTCTTATGCCAAAGAATTTCACTGCTCCAAATTCTTCATGACACGCCTCTGAACTAACCTTACCTTTAGCTCAGCAAATCCCTGTATGTACAAACCTACTAGCAAATAACCCACATACAGTAACAAGATGATGTTATGACCATCATCTACCTGGTAAGATAAAACCACAATAGTTACACTGACATTGACTGAAGCCATGCTTAGTCATCCACCTGTCAAACCTGTACCACTGTCCTGCAGCTTCCTCAAGACTATATGCCATAGCCTTCTGTCTCTTGTATCCATCCACTCTCTTCTTTAAAACGGGAATCCATTCCATCTCTCAGTGCTTACTTCCAGCTGACAACTTCACCAACAAATACCTGTTTGGTTCTTCTCCAAGGACTCACTCCTCATCCATGCCACGCTCCCACTGTTTCTAGACTCTACCTGCATTGCTTCTTCCATCTTCCTAGTTCATGACCATCAGTAAGCAATATAAAGAATGTGAACAATGAATATGAGGTTCACTTACCAATCCTGACCTCGACATGAGCGTTTGAGACTTGCTATTTGCCCACTATCCGTTCCAGTGACCAGTCTTGGTCATCTCCCAGTCTATTTCCGATCGATGTCAGCTCCCTATACTGAACCTGACAGCCGACGTCATTTCTCTGGCCGACGCCGGTGTCCCTCCTGCCGATGTCGGTCTTTATGACCGACGTCAGTCTTCCTACTGTCGACGTCGGTTACTGTCTGACCGATGCCGGTACCTCTGTTCGTCTGTGAGTGACAAGTTTTTACTCGTGAGCTCTCCATGGATCAAAATCCCAATCAAATCAACCCTGCTCTGCTCAGAATAATTCAGTCTTCTCACCTGATCTCTGTCCATCATCTCCTCCATGAACACCAAGGCTTTCCAGTTCTTTAGCTTGTCAAAGACATCTGACTTTTGCTTCAAAACCTGCATTCTCCTTCTACATATGTGACTAAGCCCATGAAGCCACATCTCTGCAACAGAAGGTGAATCAGTAATATAAGTAGATAGATAAAGGATACCTACTTTCTTGCCACTATCTAATTCAAGTGCATCTACTGTGAGAGTTACAGTGCATCTCTCATCACCCAAATTTCCTGAAGAAATTAGACTAATCTCCAACACTGGTACCTGCATGACTTCCTTCAACCACTGTGTGTCATCCGTCTGCAATTTCAGCTTCACTTCCCTTTTGTCAATAATCTGACAAGGCTTTCCAACCCCTAAATAAATCTCTCCAAAGTTTCCAAAGACATACCTGTGAAAAGATGCTCTATTTTGGGCTGCATGGAAAGAGGCAAAAGAATCTGTAAACAAAGATTCCACTTTATCCAGAACATCCTGTGCAATATTACCTGTAACATATGCTTCCACCAGCTGATCTGCTACCGACCAACGATCTCTTTTTACCTGCTCCTTCTTTCCATCAATCAGACCATTCGTGCTATTCAGTTTCTCCATTCGCAGCTTACTATCTTCTGTCGTTGTTATACTCCCACTCAATCTGAAACCCCTGTGAGTGACCTGTAATCAAAAACACTACCAAATCTGAAACCACCTGTTAGTCAACCCAACCAAAAGCTCTGATACCAATTGTCAGGTATCAGCTTTTGAACCTACAACCTAGGCTCTGATACCACTTGTCAGGATTCTTCGCTCCAACACAATTAGAGCTCATATGATTACTACTCGTATTAGCAACTAAACACAGAAATTAACCAGAATCAATAAGTAACTAGAAATATGAAACAACATAGGATATAAGAGACAATACACAATTGTATTATATACATAGAAGAAAATACAATAAAGAAGATGCCACTTCTTCTTCCACCTCAGAGGTTTGCCACACCTCAAGACCTTCTTCCCTCTCTCTCTTGGTCACAACAATCAATTCCAATACAGAATTGATGTTCACCTCACAAACCAGTCAGTATCCTTCACTGCCAGTAATCCAGTGCTCCACGCACTCCAAGTAGATCCCCTGCTCTCTGCTGATACCTGAAAATAACTAGATCATACTCACCATGTAGAAGCCTTTCTACACACCTGAAGAACCCTTGTCCTTGCCTCACCAAGTCCTTATGATTCTTCAACCAGTACCCCGGTGGATCAGCTCCTTGACCTTGCACAACCTGCAACTCTCACTGATCAAACACTCTCAGCACCCCTTCTGGAACTAGGAGGAGCTACACTAGCTCTCTCTAAAAGCTCTATGGCTTTCTAGCACACACTTACAATACAGCCTATGAGTCCATATATAGATCTCATGCTTACAATAATTAGACAACCTAATTACAATAATTAGACTCACAACTCAAGACTAAGATTAGCCTTCAACATGCAAACTAGCAGTCCAAAAATAGACTCTCCCAGATTCGTCATGCAGACTCCCTGTTCTCCCACAGGCTGCCGATGTCAGCACTTCAATGACCGATGTCGGTCGACTGGTGACCGACGTCGGTTGCTACCTCTTTGCTATCTGACTGACGTCGATTGATCTGACCGACGTCGATTTCCCTACAACCGATTCTGCAACTCCCCGCAACTCTGGATCCTCCTTTACTTCTCATGTTTGCATCCTGGTGAAGCTTTTAGCTCCACAACCTAACAATTTTATGACTTATACGTAACCTATGGAAAGTTTTAATATATATGTGGTTGATCTAATTTGACCTAGGGTCAAATATTGTCAACATTTTAGTGATTTCCTAGGGGTAACATGCTTGCTATGCTAAGGACCAATTGCCTTCTATGCTTGGGAAATGGACTTACCCATATGCTACAATTGACATTGATATGCATCTAAAAAGACCACAAACTCACACCAACATAATCAAAAATAAATATAGAAGAAAAGAAACTAAGACACTTACTTGTGCTCTTTAAGCACTTAGGGAAAACACACAAGTAACTCAAAGGACACTAGACTATATATAGACTAACCTAAAAATAAAACTTCCTCCTAGATCAAAGGGAAATATTATACCATTGTTTGATTCATGAGATGAAGGAGTGAATGAATCATGTTTCCTTTTGAGATTTAGCCTTGATGTCTTCAATTCATTCATGATTTCCACTCTCTTTAGCATGATATCAAGTGTAGCAATGACACCTACAAACATGTCACCTATTAAGTTAAACTCTTCTTGCACTTCAAAAACCTTCTCATGAAATTTCTTGATGTTTTTTTATTGTCTCCATCATGATAACTTATTGACTTATATGGGCAGCTTCTATCTTGATTCATTGAATATTGTCATGTTATACTTCAAAGAGCAATGCATCTTCAATAATGTATTTAAATTGAATATTAAGAGATGTAGGCCTTTAAAGGGCCTCAAATTAACTACACACCTCATTGAATATTTAACACAAATCATATTGCTTCATGGAAGTAGAAACAACTCCATTTTCTATTGCATTTTCAAGTTCAACCTCTTGATCATTCTTATAAGGTTCAAACAAATCAACTAATGTGATGTCCTTCTCAAGCACCTCATCTCTCATGTTTTGGTAAAGCTCCTTATGAGCAGTTGTAACATGATTTAGATATTCTCTTTCTTCACTCAAGAAGATGGATTTGATCTTGTATTCACAAAGGGGAGTCCCTATGATGAACTCTTAATCATAGACACTTGATTCATCTTCTTGATTAGCTTTAGACTTAACTTGATTTTCTTCACTAATCTCCCATAGGATGGATTCTCCTTCAAGAAGGGATGAGGTGGGAGGGTGGTGAACAAGCTCATGGGTTGAAGAGGGAATATGAGATGTGATGGAAGGATCATGAATGGGCATGGGGATGGAAGGAATAATATTGAAGTTGGGATACTCTAGAAATAATTATTGGAGAGAGAAGGTTCAATTGGGATATTAACACTTCATTTTCTTCAACAAGCACCTCACTTTTCTCATAGCCCTATTGAGGCTCTTCAGCATCTGCAACTTCATGTCCCACCTTCTCAACTAAGGTATCTTTTTGAAATTGAAAATATTCTTGGATAGACCTTCAATATGAAAAATATAAAGGTTCTTGGGGAGAAGGCAATGAGGCTTGATCAAACACAAGGTTTTCTTCTTTGACATCAACTTATTAGTCCTAAATCTCTTCATCCTTATTTCCCTAAGACCTCACTACTTGGTTCTAAATTGGAGTTTTAAAACTATTAGGCTCTCTTAGATGATAGATTGGTTTTAGTAAAGGCTCTTATTGAGGATAGTGAATGGTTTCATGAGGATAAGAGAGAGAAAGAAATTTATATGGAATATAAGAAGGATCTTGAGGAAAGATAGGTATATTTTGAGGAAGGCTGCATCCAAGAAGCTACCTCTTAAGAGCTTGGACTTATTATTCAAGAGATTTAATCACATCTTATTAATAGCCTTATTAATAGGATTCTTCATAAGATTTTCATAGGGCTGCTCAACAACATCATGTTAATATGGAGAAGGAATAGATTTATGATAGGGCTATCATGGCTCATAGGATTGATAGCAACTTTGATAGGGATGTTGAGGGACATAGTATAGGTCATGATATGGTTGTAAGGGAGGTGTATAATAGGAATCCTCTTAGAAATCAAAAGAAATGATTGAATTATGAGATATTTTACTTACCTTAGGCATGAAAGAGTGTACTAGTCTATAGCCAAGATTCAAATTTTGGAGTCGCTAGATATTGTAGGAAGTGGACTATTACATCCTCCTTGTCAAATCCAACATCCACCTTAAAAAACCTTTATAGTGGAACTATTATATCCAAAATTTTAAACCTATATAAGTTAAATATACCTTATTAAAGTTGATTAACATGAAACTATCTTTTTAAATAGGCAAGATACTACAAGAGATAGATCTCTGTATTTGAAAGGGCTAGCTCCCTTGATCTATCTTTTAGGATCACTCACTACACTATAATAATCACTATTTGGGGTAAAAAGGGAGAAAGGAAACATAAAATTTACCTAAAATAATTGAGGTGATATAACAAAGATAACTCCACAAACATACTTGCATTTACACTAAGAAAGAAGACTGCTAAAACTGATCTCAACTCAATGTTCTTCTAGCATAAGTGTTTCTACATGGAGATAGATTGTTATGCATATTCATAGGTGGGTGAAAAGGATTTTTGATATTAGACACTAATAGTCTCTCTCACACTTCAAAATTCACTTAAAAAACACATATACTTCATGAGACATGTTAGAATAGATGCTACTACTCACAAAATGCATATAAAAGTAAAATGAAAACAAGGAGAAGACATTCATCACTTGTCATCAAAATACACTACTTGAAATACTTAGGAAAGAGTTGTAGAGACAAAATAAACATTAGAAATTTATTCAAAGACAAATAAAGATGTTAAACTAGAGGGATTCACCATACCAATTATGGATTCTTTTTACAATGCCAAAATGGCTTGCATATATAAAGCATAGGAAAGGAGAGAGAAGAGGTGAAGTTAGACAATCATAAGGCCAAGTTTCAAGGATTGAAATATAGTTACAATGAAAGGAAAAAGATTTATATAATAGGTCATTAGGTCCTCTTAGACAAGTTTTCATCTGAAATATAGCATCTTCTAGAGGTTGGCATAGAGATCTTCATTATCTTCTTAAAACTACCTTTCTCAATGAGGAATCCACTTGATTTTTCATAACTATATTATAGGTCATTGAAACATATCATCTAACCCAAGGAGGTGAAAAATTGATTGTGATATTCATTATATCTTTCATAACTGATAGCCTTTTCCTTGTCATTTGTCATTCACTTCCTTATAGCTACTCATTAGCCCCTTAAGCCTAGACCTTCACCCTTATCACTTTAGTGACTTGAATTTGTCAAGGAAATTCATTTTATAGGTTCTAGAAAACTCATTCATACCTTATTTTTCCTCTCATCTATCAGATAGAAATTAATGAAACTCAAAATACACTTCTCACTATCAATTTTGACAGTCACATTATCTTCTCACCATGCTACTCAAGACTATCTACAATGACCAATTTGAAAAATGGGTTTCTAGGCATGACCAAGGTGATAATTGAATTTGAGGAGTTATATTACATCCCTAAAAACATCTCATAATAACCTTAACCTATCAGTTCCCTTTTGTACCTCTAGTTCAACTCTATTCTTGAAAAAAACAAAGTATTAGGCTTATTTGTACAAGTGATGGTATCGAAAAACTAGATGATGATGATCTTGAGAGAGTATTAAATGGATCCAAAACGCTTTTTAATGTGATTTAACAATCAAAAATGCATAATTATTCATAAATTTCATGTTGGGTTCATATGAGGGTTTTAGGACATTCTGGTTCTTAATGATGATTCATAAAGATTAAACATTTAAATTTCAAAACAATTCCACTAATATGGAGTATAAGATCACCCTAAACTATCTCTATCTTCTTGAGACATCATGCATCTCATCCATATAGATATGAGTGAAATAAGTTGGCTTCTAGAGATCTTACTTGCATTCTAGATAGGACTGAGATAGATTTAGGCCAAAATTATCAATATTGATTTTATCTCTTCAAAAAAAGGGTATAATTATTATTTAACTTTCCCATGAAGGATATAAAAATATTTTGGAAGATCACATGATCCTATGGATGATATGAAGCACCCTAAGGGTTTATGTTCATTTCTAGGTCTAGTAGATCTAGACTATGTTTTTGAGTATATGACCACCCCTAATTGCTTATAATGACTTTAGGGACTTATTAAAATTTATTGATATTAAATTTAACCCTTTAAAACATCCTATAATGATTCAAGTCTCTCCATTTCATTCTTTTCTCATTCATGTACCATGTCTACAAGTTGTCCTCCTCATGGAGTGCCCTCTATCTGAGACAAAATAGAGGATACCTCCCCTATTGATAAGACCCAAATGAGATTATAGAGGTATATATTAGGTCATTATTATGATCTGTATAAAGGTTAAAAACTTTATCATGCTCTTATATCCCTCTATACCACAAACTCTCATGACTAGCTTTTGTGCCTATGACTGTGCGTAAAATTTGGTTAGATTGGGTTTGAGTTTCATGCCTAGTCAAGTTCAACCTTATCTATATTTATATGCCTCTAAAGATCTCATGGAAACATTGTATTATCATTGTTAAAGTGATATCTATGTGTTCATCCATCTTTCACCATTGTCTACCAACCAAACCTACATTCTCCATTAACATGAGCTAGTCTATCTCCTCAGTCAGACTATAGGCATGCATTAGAGAAATTATAAGTTTCCTATAGGTGATTATATATGTTTTACTACTATGCTCCACCCCTATACTTCCTTCTAAGGTTACTGAGGGTATCTCACACTTGGATAGAAACATTTATTCTTTCACATGTTATCATTTCTCACCATTAACATAGTAGCTATCACTATTGCATTGCAAGTTCATTTTGGTTTCAATAGTACTATAGTTTACTAAGTATCTCTAGTGAAAACTTGAATGGGTTGGAAACCAATTTATTTATTTATCTCTCAAACAAACAATCTCCCTCTTGTGCTTAGGTATGACTATAGGTCTATAATGCAAGATCAAAGTGATTAGACTTATATAGACCTCAAAAATATCCACCAATAGATGACATTATGTGGGTCAGAGAAAATTTTCAAAGAAACTAAGGTAAGACTTCCCTCTTATCAACTTATTCAACCTATGAGCATAAAACTAGGTCTAACTATATGTAATAGCCTCACCACTATCACAATTATCTTCTCTATGCTCTCAAACCTAATTTAAGGTCTCAATTGAGTTCAAACACCTCAAATTCAACACTCATCTACCTTTTTGTATTGACTTTATACCACTATTTGAGATTGCCTATAGGTGTCATTAGATGTAGGGTTGTATCTAGTTTAGAACCTCATCATCAACCTAATAACCTTTCACTAGGTTTTTAGACTTTATCTAAGATCCCAGTTAAGTCCAAACCTTCAAACACCACTATGCTTCCTTTTTTTAGATTGACATTGGAGTGGTCTTCAGAGAAGCCTGTAGATGGCCCCTTTAGGGGTAGTGGACTATATCAAGTGTCTTAGACTTTTACCTCCCATAAATGATCTTATTGAGACAAACATTATATGGATAAAATAATCACCATGATAGGTGGTTTGAACATAGGTATATTATTCTTGTTTTGAAGCCACTTACAAAAAGACAAACACTGTAACTACCAAAACATTGTTATGTAAACTAATTAGTGTTCACTTCTAGCTCAATGAGATGTTTCATCTTGTCCTTTCATATCCACACATGTAAACCATATTTAAAACCACATGAGGAGGATGCACATACTTTGAAATTCTTCATACATCACTTGGTTCACATAGATCAATGCAAACATATGATAAAATTGAGGTGTTGGGAATGCACAGACAATTTAGGGACACTAACAGTCTTAGTGATTGTTAATTAAGCACATACCTATAATATAGAAACCATGACATGAAATGGAATGCCATGAAGAAAACTTCCATCCACCAAGTGCATTCACTTCAACTCTCCTCCTATCTGTACTAAAGGAAAATTGTTTGACCTTATTGACTTGCCTAAGAGAGCGGTAAGAGAGAGAAATTGGTTTTACTAAAATTTGGATTTATTGAAGATTCTTTCACTTAAAAATAGCCTATGGGAATCTGAACACACCCTCCTGAAGCCTCCACATGTGTCAAATGTGTCATTTAGTCCATAAAATTGTCTAAAACTACCTTTTTGTACTTTATCTCCTTTCTTGTATGTTTAACCTATCACATGTCAGTTTCAAACTATTCCTCTAAGATTTTATGGCATGTGGGACATTAATTAACTTCTTGACACACTTCTTGTTAGTGTAAAACCATACAATTCTATTTAAATGACATTTAGTCAAATGACAAATATGACAAGGTTATAACATATTAAGTGACTTAATAGGATGAATTGACATTATTCTAGGACCATGGTGACCATTTTGTGGCTTAGAAGGACCCTATGGAAAGTTTGAATAAATAAGGAGTTGACCTAATTTGACCTAGGGTCAAATTTGGTCAACACTTACTATATTACAATCCACCGCCACCACCAAATACCATTGTAGAACATCTATCATTTTAAGGTAATGAATGGGGATACCATGTTTCAATAATCAATCAGCCAAATAAGCCCTGACCATAAATTTATGTGAGGGGGACATGCCCAAAAAATATGCAATTTATAAAGATACATTACTGAATTTTATATGAAAAATAAATAACAATACTTCCTAAAATTTGTGGCTTAGTGGTAGGTGATGGGCTTACGATTTGGTATATTATGACTTTCAAGTAAATCTAGGATATAAAGGATGGTCTTAACCATTTATTTTCTATAAAATAAAGCTATATTTGACTATAAAGTATTAATATATTTTATTTCTTATAATATAAATTATGATGGGAAATAAATTTAACCTATAAGAGAAATGGTGTTTCCATGATCCATATGGTAAAGATGAATATTTTATGGATAAACCATGTAAAATATTTTAAGATCTTAAAATTTAACCTTTTTTTCCTTCATAATTTGATAATTATTTTGATTTAAGTAATGAAAAACCTTCAAAGACGATATATATATATATATATATATATATATATATATATATATATATATATATATATATATATATATATATATATATATATATATATATACTTATAATATTTGAACTTAAGTTTACTCAAATAAAGCCCACCTGATTTTGTAATTGTGCTCTTGCTCTAAAATAATTTACTATCTCAATTATCTATTTGTTGCAAAGTATTATGTTGACTATTTTAATTATTAGTACCTACACAATAGGTTCTATTGTAAATAGTTGAATAGATTAATTCTACATTGAAACTTGTGTTGCCAATCAAAACAACACATTTTTCAAATGATTATATTTGAACATTAATTTTGATACATGTTATTAAGAAATAATAAAACAATTAATTTATTTTCCTATCATTCATTGGAATCTTATGATATGACAAATATCTTTGGGGAAATTCATTATTTATGACCTCAAGAAAAATTAAAATTTGTATAGTAAAAACAAAAACATAAGAACATTAAAAAAATATTCACTATGTAAATGGGCCCTATGGAATTAAATGGGTAGGCATATTTCTCTATGTAGCCATTATGGAATTAAATGGGATAAAATACTGATGATGACATGTGCATAGACATATAATAATGATTTAGCTTTAGCAGCTAAAATTTTTAGTTTGTTGAATATCAGAACAATGTCGACTTTCTTCATTATTGTCAAATATGACATTGTGCTTCATAAATTACAGACAATTTTGTATTTTTGAGATGTATGATCAATGTTGATGACAGGGATTTGAGTCTTAGAGATGCTCAAAAACATGAGCCTAAATTACTTGAAATTAATGGCTAAAAAGTCCATTCAAGATAAATTGGACATGCTTCAATTCTCCTTGATGCTTTCACCTATATGCTTGACATAGAGGGTTTTAGTGTTTTCCCCTTTCTCTAGTGTTGAAAATCAATATGCAAATACAATGAAACTTTGTTTGTAGTTTTAAATTGGAAAGAAAATGCAAATTTTTGGAAATTTATTGTCCTTAATTTTGAATAAAATGTGAGGTCAGTTGCTTATGATTTTTTATGTGTTTTATATTACTGAGCTTGCAGCACATTATTCAAATCTTAATATGGTATAACATAAGTTATCTTATTCTATGCCAATTTTATCTAACCCTTATTTTTTGGGAAAATATCACATTTTTATTTTTTGAAATTAAGATATAGTAGGACTTTTTTAAGTTTCCTAAACTAAAAATTTGAACAACAACATTAAAGTTTTTGACTCTTTGAATCTACTAATTATAAGGATTAAAGGCATGATATATTTAAATTTTAGGTTTTTATTTTTTTTAATTTTTTCCCCTTTTTCCCTTATTATTGAAAATTTAAAGTCAAATGTAGTGAAACTTTATTATGAAACTCAAATTTATAATACTCTAATCTAGCGCATAGCTCATTTAAGATACATTGATGAAAGGTTGAGGCCATTGACAAGAAGATATCTTTACCCAATTTAGCTACAAAGACTATAGGTACTAGTTATAAAAAGGCAAAGATAATAGTACTTGGTGGACCAAAGAAGACATGTCAGTCATGTAATACATTATACTTTTATTTTTTGGATGATGTACGATATTTTGATAAGTGTTTGCTTGTGATTTTTAATTAATTTTTGTGTAATTGGCATTATTTGAAAGCAATGATAGGTTTCTTACAATAAATTAAATTTTCTAATAGACTAAATTATTTTTAGATGATTTATTTTTATGAGGGAAATTTACCTAGGTTTCAAGGTACTTGGAATCTACTTAAATATGATGAATTTTTAAAACTAGAATAGCCAAGAATTGATATTATGTACTCAAGATAAGATATAATAAATGTCCTTGTAGAGAGCTTCTAATATCTAAAACCTAGTATATTAAAGTCAACCATGAAAATATCACATTTTATCTCCCACCACTAACTATGGACCAATTTATATTATAACAAGGTATGATCTAAAATGGGGCCTATAAAATTTAGTGAGTAGACATAGGAACCCATATTCTCATTATTTCTGAACTAAAACATATATTTTCCATCAACCTACACTAAAAAATTTGGTAAAGAAGACTATGGGTGTTTTGTTTTTGCCTTTAATTTATTAAGACCTTGTTCATAAATTTGTTCATCATCAAAATCATCATCTCAATAGCCCACCACATTGTTGGCATCTTGCCCATATTACAGATTGGATAAACAATCATAGTTGGATGAAGATAAAGCAACCATAATTTATGAAGAAACCAACAAAAACACAAAGTCTTTTGTAACTCATATAACAAAAATCCAAGGCTTTTAAACACGTTGAACCCATATTAAACAACACATAACATTATAAAATGAATATATATGAATATATGCTCTTTGAATCCCCATATATAATTATATACCTTGAGACACCACTAGCAATATGTACCATACCATCATTTATAGTGTTTTAAAAAGAAGACGACTAGGATTATCTTCTTGGCTATCAAGAGGCATGTATTGCACCATGATGGATTTCATTTATAGTCAATGTATGTTTGTAAAATGAGGTGCACATTATTTTTGAACTAAAATTGATATTTATTATCAACCTACACTCAAAAATTATGGAAAGAAGACAATGGGTGTTTTATTTTCCACTTGTACAACACAGGAAATCTATAGAACAGTTGTCTTAAACCATACATGCAGGGTATAATGTCATTGTTTTAATATATTAGAATATTAAAATATATGTTATATAATATAATATTTATAAATATGATATAATGTAATATTTATACATATATATTACATTATTAATATTTAATGTAAAAAATATTATAATATATATAATAAAATATTTATATAGTAATTAACATCAATATATGAAAATAAGATACTATTATATATATATATTTATATATATATATATATATATATATATATATATATATATATATATATATATATATATATATATATATATCAGTATGTGCATGGAGTTGGGGGACAATTCTGTGGACATTCTATTAACACATACATGTTATTGTATGCATTATGATCATAACGTGTACATATTATTTAAACTCAGGCTTAGAACCACTGAACTAGTAACACATACATGTTCCTAATAATGCATATGCATTATGAGGAATGCATATGCATTCTTATTGTTTTGCATGGAAAAGCACCAGAACATGATCAGGAAGCTAATCTTGACTAAAAGCTAATATTTACTACTCTAAATGTTAAGTATAATTCTAGTATAAGGAAATAAATGTACTAATATAAATGTAAGGAAATAAATGTAACAATATAAATTTATAAGGAAATAAATTTAACAATATAAATTTATAAGGATGTAAATGTAACAATATAAATTTAGAATAATACTTTAAATTTATTTTAGTAAATATAATAAATTAGGGTCACCCTGCATCTAATAGAATCGATCTCACCACTGCACACCTTATGATTAGAAAATAGTTTTCAAAATCTAATCTAGTCAGTACTTAGGAATTTTCAAGGTCTAAGTATTAAACCTGGGGATTTCAGTGTATAAATTTTGTAATTGATGTCTATTTTTCGTAAACATATAGTCATTTTAGGTTTTTATGCCTTTTAGATTACTTCTTGACATTTATAGGAGTTGTAGGTTTGTCAAAATTAAAGTTTGCAAACCACTCACTTTGAAATTGATTCAAAGTGGTGTGAATGGGGTATCATAGGTCATATTGATGATCTGTACACATTAAATGACCACTTTGTGTTAATTTAACTTGTTCATCATCCATCACTCATCCCTAATCACTTCCTATTCATCCATCATCACCCCTAAACACTCATTATTCTTTATGGTCCTTAATCACTCCCTCGCTGACCCTCACTATCCCTAGTCATCTCTAATCACTCCTTTAACATCCATAATCACTCTTCCATTGACCCTCACTATCTGTCATCATCCCTAATCATTCCCTCCTCATCTCTCCTCATCATTAATCATTCCCTCATTAACCCTCACCATCCCCAATCATCTTTAATCACTCTCTCATCATCCTTCATCACTCTCTCATTAGATCTCACCATCCTTCATCATCCCAAATCACTCTATCATCATCCTTAATCACCACTTTATCATCTCTCACCATCCCTAATCACTCCCTTATTGACCCTCACCATTAATCATCATTTATAATTGTTCCCTCATCATCCCTAATCATTCCCTCATTGACCATCACCATCTTTAATCATTGCTTCATCATCCCTCATTATATCTAATCACTATTTCCTTGTCCTTCATCACCCTTAATCACTCCCTCATTAAACCTCATCATCCTTTATCATCCCTAATCACTCCCGCATCCTCCCTAATATCTCTCTCATAGACTCTCAACATGTCTCATCATCCCTAATGACTCACTCATCATCTCTACTCAATCCCTCTTCATCCACCCTAATCCTTAATCACACCATATAATATATTAATGGTGATATTTTTTTGGCATTTAAAAATCCTAGGAGATATAAGTGGAGAGTTGAGTGCTAGCATAAAATATAAGACACAGTGATCAAAATGATTTAGAGGAAAATTTGAAACATAAATATTTATCACCTATGAAAAAATATGGGGCTCTTAAAAATGATGTAATTCACAATTAAATATCCCCTAAAAAAAGAATCAAGTGAAACCACCATAGCACCAAAAATTGTTAGTAAATAGGAGGATCACCAAGCTATGTGATTTCATGAAACCAATCAATTTCTTTTAATATGAGGACATTTTATGATCTGAATAAATACATTGAAGGCCTTCTATTTTTATGTCTATTGATTAAGTCATCACACTAGAGAGTGTAAAATAATTAGAATAATAGTCCAAGATTAGAAATTGGTGCTTAATTAATAACTTTAATAATAAATCCATTAAAGAGTGTCACACTATGAGCTCTCTACCTGTACAACTCAAGGAAGTGGGTACAATTTATCTAGAATATAAAAGCTAATTAGATAATAGATTATGAACCCAATGATATGGTTGATACTAAAAATATCTCTACTTACCCCAATAAGAAATTATATGAATTAAAAATATTATTGCATTAACAAACGTAGATCAATGGTGAACTAATACACTTCGTCATTTCCAATGGAAGTCAGAAGAATTTAATTTTTCATAAAGAATATTTTAAAAAATTGAACTTGAAATTGATGCATCATCCATAACCATATGCTAGTGTATGGTCTAGTGTAGTCCTTGAGAAATGGATCACCTAGTAGTGTAACTTGGTGTACAAAATCAAACCTTTTGAAGATCCAATCCTTTGTGACATATCACCATTATAAGTATGTGATATTTTACATGTGTTCAACCATATATTTACCATTGACATGTAACCTATGAACTAAATCCTTGAAATGTTGTGATAAATTATCATGATCTAAAATACCATATATCATATTAGTTCATAAGCTTTCAGTCATTAGTGACATGAAGTGCAAGAGTCTTGTTAGTTCTAGTAATAAGTATAATCTTTATGTTAAGAAGTAAATGTAATAACATTATTGTGGGACTGTATCATAGTGTGGTTTGTCCAACAATAACAAAGATAAAATAATTGAACCATAAACTAAATGAATACAAGGATATCTTATAATCACCTAAATAAGTTCCTACATATTGTATACTAAACAATACTATTAATTTGATCCCTTAACTACCCCTATCTCATAATTATTTATACAACATATCATTTCTATAAAATGAATAGATAAAGTGGTAGATCCTTGAAATCATGGATAATGGACACATCATGCCCAAATCATTGCCTTGTAAAAGCCCAATTGTGTTTGCAACAAAGAAGGATGGGACATGAGGTTGTGAATAGATTTAAAAACATTATAAATATTAAAGTGAATAAATATTATCCTCATCTAAATATTAAGTCATTTTTCTTCCATATCCATGGTGTATAAGTCTTTTCCAAAATTGATATTAAGTTTGGGTATCATCATATTCATGTTGAACCTCTAAACATTTGGAAAATAGTCTTACAAATAAAGGAAGGATTTCTTGAGTAGTTGGTTAGGCCTTTTAGGTTAACTCATATAGTTAATTCATTCATTCATTGATATGTTGAACAACATCCTCAGGCTCTTTAACTATGTAATTTTTTTAATCTACCTTGATGACATCCTAAAATTTATAAAACATGGGATGAACATCTATACCATGTTGAACTAGTGTTTCACATTTTACAAAAACACATTTTTACGATAACATGAATAAATGTTTATTTTACATTCAAGAGATAAAATATTTGGGATACATTACACACACAAGGAGTGCATGTGTGAAACTAACCAAGATTCAAGTAATATAGGAATGGAAAACACCAAATAGCTTTGCATAGATTCAAATCTTCTAAGAATTATAAAATTGTACAAGATATTTGAGTTTAATTTTTATTCTTTAAACCAAGTTACAAAAGGTGGAACCAAATAAAGTTTCATATATTCATTTTCACAACAAAGATAATTCGATGAACTAAAATTCAAACTCTATTTTGTGCTAGTACTTGTGTTACTTAACTATAAATTTGGAAGATCATCCAATTCATTCAATAATAAAATTGGATATCACAAATGGGTATTAACAACATAATAAATCTTAAAGAGTTAATTTATATTATAATGGATTAAATAACATATGGCTGGAATAAAAGATACATTTAGAGTATATACTTACATCAGATGATAAGGGAGTGATTAGGGATGATGAGGGATGGTAAGGGTCAATGACAGAGTGATAAGGGTTAATAAGGGAGTGATTAGGGATAATGAGGGATGAGGAAAGAGTGATTAGGGATGATGAAGGATGAAGAGGGAATGATTAAGGATGATGAGGGATGGTGATAGTCAATGAAGGAATGATGATAAGGAAGTTATGAGGGAATGAATAGAGATGATGAGGGACAATGAAGGTTAATGAGGGAGTGATTAGGGATGATAAGGAAGTGATTAGGAATGATGAGGGATGAGGAAAGAGTGATTAGGGATGTTGAAGGATGAGGAAAGAATGATTAGGAATGATGAAGGATGAGTAGGGAGTGATTAAGGATGATGAGGGATAGTGAGATTCAATGTAAGAGTGATTATGGATGATAATGGAGTGATTAGAGATGACTAGGTATAATGAGGGTCAATGAGGGAGTGATTACAGACAATGAGGAATCATGAAAGAGTGATTAGGTGTGATGAAGGACGAGTAGGAAGTGATCAGGGATGAGGGAGGGATGATGAATAATTTAAATTAACACAAAGTGGTCATTTGATGTGTGTAAGTCATCAATGTGACCTATTATACCATATTATCACCACTTTGGATCATTTTAAAAATGAGTGGTTTGCTAACTTTAATTTTGAAAAATTTAGGACTCTTAAAAAGGCCAAAAAGTAATTAGAAAGACATAAAAACCTTAAAAATGGCTATATGTTTACCAAAAATGGATACCAATTGAAAAATTTATGCCTTAAAATCCCTACATTCAATACTTAGACCCTGAAAATGCCTATGTGATGACTAGATTGGATTTTGAAAAACTATTTTCCACATTATAAGGCACACAATTGTGATACCAATTCTATCAAATGTAAAGTGGCCCTAATTTCTTATATTTACTAAAATAAATTTAAAGTATAAAGAAATAAATATAACAATATAAATGTAAACATGATCATGTTATTAACGTGATCATGCTATTTGAATTTGAATTAAAAACAAAGCTTTTTAGATCAAGAATGATTTGGATTACTGAGCCAAAAGCTTGGACCTGTCAATCTACAGCTAAGTCAGAGAGTTTTGATAGGAAACAATAAAATACAACTTCAATCACCAAATACACTGCAAATTTCAATGTTAAAATTAAAAAACTTAATACCATCATGGCAAACATGCTCTTCTCTTTTCAAAAATATGATTTTTATTATTTTTGGATTAATTTAAGGTTTCAAACTCTGTTGATTTGTACCTATACCTTTTTATGCCACTACATGCTATGAATATACATGCTTATATATGTTCATGTAATTTTTTTCTTGATCCAAGTGAAAAAATAAAGGTAAGTGCATAAAGTTAGGGGATAAAAAGTGGCCTACCCATGTACATGATTTTCCTAAAATGTTAGAAATTTGAACTTCTGTAGATAATTTGAGATATCTACACTCCAAATTTGAAGATGGTGTAAGAACACAAAATGTAGAATTTTGAATCTAGTTTCCAAAAATCTAATTTTATTTTAAAAATGGTTAAGTATAACTACGTCAAACATCTAAATTTTGAAGAGTAACTTCTATTTTTTTAATAAAATAGAGTATATAAATGATCATGTAGTGATCCATTGTTTGAGCAACATTTAATATTTTTTTGAAACACTTCAGTAAAAATTTAGATAAGATCTTCTAGTTTTTGAACTATATTTTTTTAGTGAATACTTTTTTTATGATTTTTTCAAGTAAAAAGATTATAAAATTTGACAAAAAATAGATAGTCATACATGTATTAGGCCTAGTTTTTTACCATATAACTTGTTTTGCACTTGGATCAATGAAATAAAAATTACATTAACATGTATAGGCATGTATATTTGCGGCATGTAGTGACCTAAAAAAGGTCTAATTAAAAATCAACATAGTTTGAAACCTTAAATTAGTCCAAAAATTATAAAAAACATATTTTTGGAAAGAGAAGAGTGTGCTCATCATGATGGTATTAAATTTTTGAATTTTCACATTTAAATTTGTAGTGTATTTAGCAATCAAAGCTAAATTTTGTTGTTTTTTTATCATAACTCTCAAACTCAGCTATAGATTGATATATCCAAGCCTTTGGCTTAGGAATCCAAGCCATTCCCAAAATAAAAGGCATCATATTCAAATTCAAATTCAAATAACACAATCACATTAATGTATAACATGATCACATTAATACATAACACAGTTAAATTAATAGATAATGTGATCACGTTAATAGATAACATGATTGCATTAATAGATAATGTGATCACATTAGTATAAAAGAAATAACATGATCGCATTATTTTTATTTTTCACATTAAATAAGTAAAAATGTAGATGAATAAAATCTTGGTTAATAGATGACATAATTGTGTTCCTATTATTTTACACGTAAAAGCATGTGGAGATGCATATGAAGCTAACTTTGGCTAGAAACTTATTTTTACTACTCTAAATGTTAAGTAAATTTATATTTTAAATTTATTTTAGCAAATATAATAAATTAGGGTCACTCTACATCTGATAGAGTTGGTCTCATAACTACATACCTTACGCTATGGAAAATAGTTTTCAAAAATCCAATTTGGTTAGTACTTAGTCATTTTTTAGGGTCTAGGTATTAAACCTAAGGATTTTAGTACATAGCTTTTAAAATTGATATCCATTTTTGGTAAACATATAGTCATTTTTAAGGGCTTTTTGCCTTTTAGATTGATTCTTGGCATTTATAGGAGCCCTACGTTTTTCAAAATTCAAGTTTGAAAATTGCTCACTTTGAACTTGATCCAAAGTTGTGTTATTGGGGTAGTGTAGCTCAAATTGATGACCTACACACATAAAATGACTACTTTATGTTAATTTATATTAATAATCATCCATACCTCATCCTTGATCACTTCATACTCATCCCTCATTGCCCCTAATCACTCCCTCATTGACCCTCACTATCCCTAGTCATCTATAATCACTCCCTTATTATTCATAATCACTCCTCCATTAAACCTCACTATCCCTCATTCATCATCCCTAATCACTCCCTCATTGACCTTCATTATTTCTCATCATCTCTAATCACTTAGGATTATCATCCCTAATAACTCATTCATTCAATATCACCATCCCTCATCATCCCTAATCACTCCCTCTTCATCCCTCATAATCTTTTTTCATCTCTGATTATCACTAATCACTCCCTCATTGACCATCACCATTCCTCACCATCCCTCATCACTCTTATTGACTAAATTTGACCTTTGGTCAAATTTGAGTTACCACATATATTTCTAAACTTTTTATAAGTTTATCCATGTCCTATAATGGTTTCATTTTGATCTATATGTTCACTTATCCCTAGCCTAGCATTGGTCTAAAGTCTAGCCCTTTGTACTAGTCAAGTCAATGAAAGTCAATCCTAGTCAAATAGGGTCAAAATTGTTCAAATGTATAAAATATATTGTTCTAGTCCTAATGTGGTTTTTAATGTGATTTAATATCTTTCTAAGTCATCAAATTTTATTTACCATATTCAATATGCAAAAAATGCCTTGTGGGCCTCGTTTTGAGCTACGAAAGAGGACTTGTGTGGATGGATAAAGTGATAAAATTGTAACCAATATTTGGATAATGTGGGATAGGTTATAGGATGTAAAACTTAGGTCTGTGACAGTTTAAGATTCTGTTATAGTCAGAAAAGAGGAGTTTCTCCTTGCTTTTAGGCACTCTTGGGAACTTATATGGCCCCTATGATCTGATCTTCATCTAAAAACGTGGGTGGAGTGTGTCTTAACCTCCCTAAACCAATTCAGATGTCTTAAATTCAAGGATAATGTGAAATTATGAATTCTTAACTCATTTTTCTTCCTTTTCCTCTTGGCATGCAAAGGAAGGTCAACTTCAAGCACTTGGTAAGGAAGGTACATGTATAGTTGGAAGAATTGATTATATAGGTGGATTATAATTTTAATACAATTAATTTTAATAATATTAGTTTATATTTTTGTGCCTCCTCCTTTATTAACAATCGTTACTAATCCAAACAACCTTTTATAAAATTACATCCAAGAGGGGTATATTTATGCATTTGTTTCTAATTTTTAGAGGTATTTGGAGTTGTGTCATCTTTATGAGGTGTTTTTAGACTGGAATAAATATATATCCATGATATTTTAAACAAATAACACTTTAATTCACTTTTTTTTTAAGGAGATCTCAAATGGTGCTTGTTTCTTGAAATTTGCAAAGTTGGGTGCAGGAACTATGTTTTTACAACATCTAAAGAGCTTCATGGTGGTGATAATGTTTTTTAGGTTCATGTATGAATATCTATTTCATGTAATCATATTTTTTTAAGTCCAACTAGCACCCTTCTAAATCCAAATTTCCCATCTTTTCCTTGTTTGTTGCCTTATCACTTTCAGTCAAGTTTATGCTTGCTTCAAGAAGTTGTACGAAGGTGAGAGAGTTTGAAGTACATTGTGTGATCCATTTTTATTTTTAACATCCCCCAAGATTCATTATTTTTATGACATGAAGACATAATATGGTATATTATCATGTCTTCACTTCAAGAAAGGTTACCTTCATTTTCGGCTCTCAGTCCCCAAGTGTAGAAAACAAAGATCTTGTAGCTTTTACGGATTAATATTTGACATGGTGAAAGAAGATTTCATCAATTTTATTAATTTTCCCTTGTATCCATATTCACCTATTACAACTATGCCAAATTTGGGATCCAAAGGGTAAGTGGAAGTTTAATTTTGAACTCCTCCAAGTTGTCAATAAACTACTAAAAGTAGGTAGTGTTATCTGTAGGATTCTCAAGGAATGTTCACCCTACAATGCATTTGACAAGTCTTAGACCTAATATTGCAAGAGTAAACAATTAAAAACAACTAAAAAATCAATCCTAAGAACTTACATCATGAATAAGAGTTATATTGCATGAAATGACCTTTTGGGCCTATCCCCTATCCGTACATAAGGTAAGCATGCATTGAAGGTAGTATTTTAGTGAGTGGAATAAAGAAATGGTGTTGAGGGCTTTTAGGAAGAAAATAAGTCCTATTATGAATTATACATAGATAAATACAATCTAAATAATCCATATACACTCTTAACATGCTCCAAATGACTCTTGAACAACCTACATGCCTGGGATTATGCACCTACAGCCAAAGGTATTGAGGGTGTGAACTCAGTCAAGACTGAAAGGGGTTTTTTAACTCAAGCAGAACATATAAGTGGGTAAAATGATATAATATGATTATATAAATGAATCTAAATAATTTTACATACATTTGAATCTAAAAACCTACCTTGGAAACCTACAACCAAGGCAATATATACACTTACAGCCTTGTAGGAAAGTGGTGACACAATCAAGTCATGGGAGCATATAAGGAGTTTTAGGAATTTTTAAAAGATGAGTGAAGGTTTAGGTATCTCAAATGTATCAAATTTCCCTTATAAAATTCATTCCCATGATCCTTAATCAAGCCTAACATGCTCACTAAGGTTGTATCAATCCTCAACAGACAGTGACAAGAAGGAAGGTGAAACATTGAAATGCTAAGTATGGAGCAAGGAAGGAGCTGATGAGTTAAAATTAAAATAAAATGAGGGTAAAAGAATTTACAAAAGGATCTTTAAAACTTAATATCACCCCAAAAGAGGTGAATCTATAGAAGATACCCTGTTCACCTTGGAAACCTACAAGCAAGGTCCGAGTTAGAGAAGAACAAGATATGAGTTTGACTTCCTAGGAAGGAAAGGAAGGTTAAAAATAGTATAACATGACTCCATATAATAAAATGAATTAATTTTCATGCCTATAACACTCAAAACATTAATAATGGCCTTTTCACACATACAATGTATGTCTCAGTATGTACAATCAACCAAGAGAACCTTGTTTCAAGGGGTAAGTGGAGTGTTTCACTAGCAAGAAAGATTTTAAAAGGATTAAAAAGATAAATAAGATTTAAATGAGGGTGGGAAACATGTAAAAAATATTTTATAATCATGGAATAGATCTATAAGTAGCATCAACATGAAGTTTTAGGTAAAAACATGCAAAAAATAGTGTTTTTGGCCCCTTTTTTGAGGAAATGGAGATGGTTGGACCACTTAGACATGGAATCTGAAAAAATAATTTGGTAAATTTGGAAATCAGGAAATTTTGTAGCTTAAAAATATTCACTTTAACTAAAAAAATATGCATAATACCCTCTATTTTGTCTCAGAGGTAGGTCACTCCTTGCATGCACAAGAATGGCAATTTTTGGGAAAACTATTGGATAGTGAACCAAAAAGTAGTATAATAAATTGGTGAGGTTGTAATAGCTGGGGGACACATATATTAACATGATAATCTAGCCTATAATTTTTGAATACCAAGGATATGTTCTGGATAAGAAGGTTTGTAGGAATACCTAGTAGGAAAGCATGCAAACCCAACCCCAAATCAGATGTCATTCTAAGTTATAACCTCCTCCAAGAACTCTAATGTTTTGAATTATTAATATGGGGTAATATGATGTGTTCATGATTTATTAATTCATTTAAAGTGAAAAATATCATATCTTGGTTCAAAAGTGCCAATAGGCCTATTGGCATGGCATAGGCCTTGTCCTAAAATAGGGGTTATCTCTATTTTGGGATCTTGGTGAGATATCCCAAGGATTAGAGAATGTTTATAGGTTAAATACAGAGGTGAAAAATCTTTTTTTTTCAAGGAAACTCCATATGAATCAATCTCTAACCCTAGACATACTGAAACCCTCACATGAAGCATGAAAGCAATTTGAAGGTCAACTTCCATCACACATATCTTTCATGAATGTTTGAATGGGAAGTTGAGTCATTTGGATAAGATATAAAAGTTCCTTTAATATACCTCAGTGGTTTTATAAGGATTTTCACTGTCTAACCTTTATGAACAAAGGTTAAGAGTCCAGGCCACTCAAAACCCTTGCAAAAGCCATATAAAGACCCGATTGGAGAAAGGAAGCAAATGAGGTATTCAGATGAAAATTAATGGCCATGAAAACAATTGGATGATGTATATTAATCTTTGTATATTATACACATGTGATTCATTTGCACATAAGAGTAAATAATAGGCTAAAACAAGGCTCGTTTTAACCTTTTTATGTGGTGTGCAGACTTCAAGAGGATTTAGGAGATGAAATAAAGTTTGGGATGAATATTTACACTTGAGATAACTCCAAAAATTCATTTATTCTCATGAATTATCCCTTAGTTTCCCCAACTAGGCTCTCACTTTCAGCCAGTCTAGTGAACCAGCTAGTGAACACTTAGGGAAAGTCGTGAAAAGTGACTAAGGGAACCTTTTAAAGGTTTTTTTAATTGAAACTAATGATATAGAAAATTTGAAAAGTTTCATGCCATCTTATGCAAGGATCAGTTAGGAAAATTGGGAGTTTTTGAATGCCAAGTGTAGAAGGTGCATGGAAAAGAGCCATTTTAAAACTACCAAAGATGATTTTGCATGTCCACAAGAATAGGGATGGTCAAAGATAAATCCAATTCATGTGGGGAATTTTTTATAAACCGTATTTATTATACTAACCATCAAACTTGACCATATGTATGGATAAGGTAGTTTTGAAAGGTAAATCATGAAGGCATTTCCCTATGCCAGAATTATAGGTTTTGTGCCACTTTTCACCATTCTTATGACTTGTTTTGGACAAGTAAACCTCTATGACATGGAATAGATCTCCCCAAATCTATTCCAATGAAAATTTAATTGATTTTTTCAAGGTGACACATGTCCAAGTGACCTTTGGAATTCCTTTGTTTGTTCATACTCTCAAAGCTATAAATACACATTCTCTTGGCTATTTTGAGTAGCCTCCATTGGTTGATGGGTAAAATCTAGCCAAATTTGTATTTAAAAAGATATTAAATAAATACACAAGTGATTTTTGCATTCACATATTATATTATTAAGTATAGGTCTGAATCTTATTAACAATGTCTAGTGAAAGAGTTACTTTTCTAGCATGTTAATCTATGGTCACTTATCAATGTGTTAAATGGATGTTGTTGCAAGTATTTGTTAGTATTCTTTACTAAGTGTATAATTTTCTTAAAAGTGGTATAGTTTGTATTCTCTTTGTGTAATCATTCATCACCCTACTAAGTGTCAAGTACCTTCTTGAATCTAACTTATGAACTACTAATGTGACAATACCTTTTATGTTGTAATTTTGTGTGGAACATCCTTGTTTGTCTTTAAGTAGTGGATTTTTAGTCAATAAAGAGGATAATACATGTCGGTGCATCACCATCTTTGGCTTAAATAGTTTCTTTTTTTTATCCCTTTTCATCTACAATTGATAGGTATAGAAGAACTTCAAAGGGTGCATCAAGGGGAGCTAGCTCCTCAACTAGAGATTCATTTCTCAACATTGTAACCCATAAAAAGAGAAATGTCTCCATGGTGACACTTGGATGAGGATAATTAGGCATCTCCTTAGGGGCGTAAATCCAAGTTTCAACAACTCCATCACTGACCCTCACCATCCCTCACCATCCCTAATCACTCCATCATTTGACGTAAGTATATACTCTAAATATATCTTTGGTTCTAATCATAGGTTATTTAATCTATTATAATAGAAAATAACTCTTTTCTAGGACTTGTGTTGTCAATACCCATTTCTGATAAACAATTTTATTATTTAATGAATTGGATGATCTTCTAAATTTATAGTCAAGTAACATAAGTACTAACACAAAATAGAGTCTAAATTTTAGTTCATCAAATTATATTTTTTTTGAAATTGACTATATAAAAATTTATTCAGTTCCAACTTTGGTAGCTTGGTTCAAAATATAAAAATTAAACATAAATCTCTTGTATAATTTTCTAGTTCTGAGAAGATTTAAATTAGATGTAAAGTTATTTAGTATTTCCCATTTATGTATGACTTGAATCTTGGTCAGGTTCACACATGCACTCCTATTATCTTTTTCATGAAAAATGAAAATTTATTCATGTTATCATAAAAATATGTTTCTAAAAAATGTGAAACACTAGTTCAGCATGGTGTAGATGTTCATCCCATGTTTTCTAAAGATTGAGATGTCATCGAGGTAGATTTAAAAAATGACATAGGTAAAGGGTCTGATGATGTCATTCAACATCTCAATAAATGAATTCTCTACATGAGTTAACCTAAAAGGCATAACCAAGTAGTCAATCAATCATTCCTTTATTTTTAATACTATATTCCAAATGTCTAGAGGTTGAACATGAATATGATGATACCAAAACTTAAGATCAATTTTTGAAAAGACTTATACACCATGGATATAGCATAAA
The DNA here is from genome assembly GCA_037957365.1 of Torreya grandis. Taxonomy (NCBI): domain Eukaryota; kingdom Viridiplantae; phylum Streptophyta; class Pinopsida; order Cupressales; family Taxaceae; genus Torreya; species Torreya grandis. Next base: position 1,452,650 of record JARHVA010002967.1, on the reverse strand, counting down.
GGCTCCTTAATATTTATATGAGGATAATAATTATTCAATTTAATCTTGTTAAGGTTTTTTAATTGATTCACAACTTGGCACAAGCATAATTGGGCTTTTATAAGGTAATGATTTGGGCATGATGTGTCCATTATCCATGATTTCATGGATCTACCACTTGATCTATTCATTCTATAGAAATGATATATTATATAAATAGGTTTGAGGTAGAGGATTTAAGGGATCAAATCAATAGTATTGTCTAGTGTACAATACGTAGGAACTTATTTAGGTGACTGAAAGATATCCTTGTATTCATCTAGTTTATGGTCTGATTATTTTGTCTTTTTTATTGTTGGATAAAACACACTATGATATGGTGACATAAGGATGTTATTACATTTACTTATTACTAGAACTAACAATATTCTTGCACTTTCTGGCACTAATGACTGAAATCTTGTAAACTAATTATGATATATGGTATTTTAGATGATGATAATCTATCACAATATTTCAAGGATTTAATTCATAGAATACATGCCAATGGTAAATATATGGTTGACCACATGTAAAAAATCACACACCTCTAATGGTGAGATGTCACAATGGATTGCATCTTTAAAAATTTTGATTTTATACACCAAGTGACACCACTAGGTGATCCATTTCTCAAGGCCTATATTAGACCATACACTTATGTATGGTTATAGATGATGTATAAATTTCAAGTTCAATTTTTAAAAATATGCTTTAGGGGAAATTAAATTCTTCTGACTTCCATTAGAAATGATGAAGTGTATTGGCTCACCATTGATCTACATTTATTAATGAAATGATATTTTTAATTCATATAATTTCGTATTGGGGTAAGTAGAGATATTTTTAGTACTGACCATATCATAGGGTTCATAATCTATTATCTACTTACTTTTTTATAGTGTTAGATAACTTGTACCCACTTCTTGAGATGTGAAAGTAGAGAGCTCATAGTGTGACACTCTTCATTGGATTGAATATTGAAGTTATGGATTAAGCACCACTTTTCAATCTTGGACTACTTATTCTAATTATTTTTAAATTATTTTCCACTCTCTGGTATGATGACTCAATCAATAGAAATATAAATAGAAGGCCATCAATGTAATTATTCATATCATAAAATGTCCTCATATGAAAAGTAATTTATTGGTTTTATAAAATCACATAACTTGGTGATTCTCATGTATTTACTACCCATTTTTGGTGATATGGTGGTTTTAATTGCTTCTCTTTTTTGGTAGATTTTCAATTATGAATTACATCATTTATAATAGTCCCATATTTTTTCATAAGTGTTAAATATTTATGTTTAAAATTGGCCTCCACATCATTTTGATCACTATGTCTTATATTTTATGCTAGCACTCAACTCTCACACATGATTACCTTTGTATAAGCAACTAAACACAAAATTAAACTAGAAGTAATAAGTAACTAGAATTCAAAAATAGCATAGAATATGAGAGACAATACAATCTTGTATTAACACTCTTCCAGAAGGAAATACAATGAAGAAATCACACTCTTCCCATACCTCTTGGGCTTCCCACACCTCTTGGGTGTACAGTAATTCTCCCTCAAGAGTTCTCTCTCTCAATTACAATCACAACTCAATACCGAGTTGTTCCCTCCACCAGTCAATAACAATACTGCCAGTCCACCAATAAGTTACAATCAACTCAAACATTGTTGCCTACTTTCAGTCCACCAAGTACTCAATGTACTCCAAGTAGATCTCTCTGATCTTGCTCCTTGTTGTGTTGTAGATCTCTTTTGACCTTGCTACCCCACAGATCTCCTTTGACCTTGCACACATACACACACATACAGATCAACTGACCTTACTTACCATGTAGATCTCCCCTGATCTTACTACTTTCAAATCAACTGATCTTACACCATGAAGAACTCTTGTCCTTGTCCTTGACAAGTCCTTTTGATCCTTAATTACAATACAGCCCATGGGTCTCTTAAATAGATCCCATATAAACAATAATTAGAAACATAGACTCAAGACTCAAATTAGTCTTTACATGCAAACACTCGGACATCCTTAAATTAGAACAAGTCTAATTCTAAAACGCATGCAAATGCATGCTCACACACAGGTGACCGACATCAGTCTCTATCTATCCACAGATGACTGACGTCAGCCGATCTATGACCGACATCAGTTTGCCTGACCGACATCGGTTGCTATGACTCTTAGCAACCTCCATGTTTTCATCAGTGAAGCTTTTAGCTCCACAACCTAATAATCTCCCACTTGGAGATAAATAGTTGCATCTGTACTTGTACCTATACATCCTCTAATTTTGTTTCTTAGCTTGTATCCCTCTTCAAGTTCAATCTTGAAGACCAACCACCACATATCCTGTGGTGATACTCCTGTCATCCAAGTAACCTACCATTTTTGAATCTACATACCCAAGTAGAGAAGTGTTTGAACCTACATAGCATAAATACCTACTTCTGGTCCCTCTCAGATACCTGAGAATCCACTGAACTACTTTCCAGTGCTCTTTTCCTAGATTGGCTACAAACTTGCTGACAACTCCCACTGCTTGGGTAATATCAGGTCTAGTACTCATGTACTCAACCTCATCATATGATTCAAGACACTATTCATAGAACTATCCAACCATAAGTGTGCATACCAGTTCTACATCCTGCATATCAAACCTGTCTAACACCTTATTCACATAATCCTCTAGAGACAAAATCAACTTGTGATCTTCCCTATCTCTAGAAATACTCATGCCAAGGATTTCCTTTGCTCCTCCTAAATCCTTCCTGGCACACGTCTGAGCTACCTTTACCTTTAGCTCAGAACTTCCCTGCATGTGTGACCCTGCAACAAACATATACACTACATATAGTAACAGGATAATGTCACAACCATTATCCAACTTGGTAAAGTAAACATAATGGTTACATTGACATTGACTAAAGCCATGCTTTGTCTTCCACCTGTCAAACCTATACCACTATCTTGGAGCTTCCTCAAGACCATATAACCTGGCCTTCCATCTCACCTATCCATTATCTCCTTTCTTTAACCTAGGAATCCATTCGTCTTTCAGTACTTTCATTCTGGCTGGCAACTCTACCAAATCTCCCATTTGGTTCTTTCCCAAGGAATCAATTTCCTCATTCATGCCATGCTCCCACTATTTCCTAGATTCTACCTGCATTGCCTCTTCAAAACTTCCTGGTTCTTGACCATCAGTGAGCAACAAGTAGTATAAAGAAGGGGAATAATGAATTTGAGGCTTACTTACCCTTTCAGTCCTCCACATGGGTGTTTGAGACTCCTTGACAGCTTATTGTCTACCCAAATTTCATTCTAACAGTAACCGATCTCAGTCATCTCTCAGTCTGCATCCGATCGACGTCAGTTCCATGCGACTGAACTCATCACCGAAGTTGGTTCCCTGACTGACGTAAATGTTTACCTTTCTAACATCACTGACCTTATTCTGCACCTGACTGACGTCAATTCTTGCTTAAACACCGATGTTGGTTTCCTGATCGATGTCAGTCTCTGTGTTTTCCTATGAGTGATGATTTTTACTCGAGAGCTCACTTTGGATCATAACCTTGTCCAAATCAACACTGCCTTGCTCAAAATTATCTAGCCCCTTGAGCTGATCTTTGTCCATTATCTTCTCCTTGAAAACCAAGGCTTTCTAGTTCTTCACTTTGTCAAAAACATTAGATTTCCTCTTTAATCAATACTATGATCCTCCAATAGAAGCTCCCTTCTTTGTTGACCCAGTTTCAAGAAACCTCACTTTCTTCTGTTGCTTACAGGAATCTCAATTTATGCTTTTCAAATTTGAAAGCATACCTTTTGACTTAAGAACATCCATTCCCTTTTCACTCATGTGACCAAGCCTATAGAGCCACATCTTTGCATCTACATCTGAAGTAGATAAAATAGAAGGAGAATCAGTAATACAAGTAGATAGATAAAGAGTACCTACTTTCTTACCACATGCTAATTCAAATGCACCCTTGGAAAATTTCCAAGATTTTGCTATAAAAGTTACTATGCAAACCTCATCACCCAAATTTCCTACAGAAATTAGACTCCTCTTCAGGACTGGGACATGCATGACATCTTTCAACACCCATGTGTTGTCCGTCTACAATTTCAGCCGCACTTCCCCTTTGCCAACAATTTGACAAGGCACACCAACCTCTAAATAAATCTTTCCAAAGTCTCCAAGGACATAATCATGGAAAAATACTCTATTTGGGGTTGCATGGAAAGAGGCAACAGAATCTAAAACCCAAGATTCTACTTTATCCAAGGAATAGAGCATCTCGTGCATCAATACCTACATCATTTGCTTCTTTATTTCCTTCATGCTGATCTTCTACCAACCAACAATCTTCCTTTACCTACCCTATCTTTCCACAGTATAGTAATTGATAATTCTTGCCATTAAATTTCTCCATTCTTAGCATACTTTCTTCTACCATTGTTATACTCCCACTCAAACAGAAAACCCCTGTGAGTGACCTGTAATCAAAAAACACTTAGCACACTCTGAAACCAAGGTGTTAGTGAACCAAGCTCTGATACCACTTGTCAGGTGGTATCATTTGGTGATCCTAGCTCTGATACCAATTGTCAGGATCCTACTCCTAAAGAGGACACATGATTACCTTTGTATAAGCAACTAAACACAGAATTAAACTAGAAGTAATAAGTAACTAGAATTCAAAAATAGCACAGAATATGAGAGACAATACAATCTTGTATTAACACTCTTCTAGAAGGAAATACAATGAAGAAATCACACTCTTCCCACACCTCTTGGGCTTCCCACACCTCTTGGGCGTACAGTAATTCTCCCTCAAGAGTTCTCTCTCTCAATTATAGTCACAACTCAATACCGAGTTGTTCCCTCCACCAGTCAGTAACAATACTGCCAGTCCACCAGTAAGTGACAATCAACTCAACTATTGTTGCCTACTTCCAATCCACCAAGTACTCAAAGTACTCCAAGTAGATCTCCCTGATCTTGCTCCTTGTTGTGTTGTAGATCTCTTTTGATCTTGCTACCCCATAGATCTCCTTTGACCTTGCACACACACACACACCTGCAGATCAACTGACCTTACTTACCATGTAGATATCCCCTGATCTTGCTACTTTCAGATCAACTAATCTTACACTTGGAAGAACCCTTGTCCTTGTCCTTGATAAGTCCTTTTGATCCTTAATTACAATACATCCCATGGGTCTCTTAAATAGATCCCATACAAACAATAATTAGAAACACAGACTCAAGACTCAAATTAGTCTTTACATGCAAACACTCAGACATCCTTAAATTATAACAAGTCTAATTCTAGAAATGCATGCAAATTCATGCTCACACATAGGTGACCGACGTCGGTCTCTATCTATACATAGATGACCGACGTCAGCTGATCTATGACTAATGTCAACAGCTTCTGGTCTACCTATGACTGATGTCAGTTTTCCTGACTGACGTCGGTTGTTGTGACTCTCAACAACCTCTATATTTACATCAGTGAAGATTTTAGCTCCACAACCTAACATATAGATGATGAGGGAGTGGTTATAAAAGATTAGGAATGGTGAGGGTCAATAAAGGAGTGATAAGAGATGATGAGGGTTGAGGAAGGAGTGATTAAGGATAATGAAGTGGTTATTAGGGACAATGAGAGAGTGATTAGGGATGATAAGGGATGGTGAGAGCCAATGTGGGAGTGATTAGGGATTATGATGGATTTATTAAAGATGATGAGGGATGGTGAGGTTCAATGAGAGAGAGATGAGGAATGAGTAATTAGGGATGATCAAGGATAGTGAGGGTCAATGAGGGAGTAATCAGAGATGATGAGGGAATTATTAGAGATGACTAAAGATAGTGAGGGTCAATGAAAGAGTAATTAGGGATAATGAGGAATGATGAGAGAGTGATTAGGGCTGATGAGGTATGAGTAGGAATTGATCAAGGATCAGGGAAGGATGTTGAATAAGTAAAATTAACACAAAGTGGTTATTTGATGTGCACAGATCATTAATATGACCTATGTTACCCCAATGACACCACTTTGCATAAATTTCAAAGTGAGTGGTTTGTAAACTTCAATTTTGACAAACTTAGAACTCCTAAAAATGCTAAAAATCAATTTGAAAGGCATAAAATCCTTAAAATGACACTTTTTTTATAATATTTGACATCAATTACAACGGTTGTCCTAAAATCCCTAGGTTTAATACTTAGACATTGAAAATTCCTAAGTACTGACTAGATTGGATTTTGAAAAACTATTTTCCACATTGTAAGGTGACAACTATGAAACCAACTCTATCATATGTAGTGTGACCCTAATTATTATATTTACTAAAATAAATTTAAAGTACATTTAGATTAGTTTAAAAAAACTTCTGGCCAAAGTTCACTTCATGTACATGTCCACATGCTTTTATGTGCAAAATAATAGGAATGCAATCACGTTATTAATAACATGATCCTGTTATCTATTAAACAAGTTTCTCTCTATCTACATGTTCACTATTTTGATTTGTAAAATAATGGTAATGTGATCACGTTATTATTTTTACAATAATGTGATCATGTTATCTATTAATGTGATTTCATTATACATTAACATGATCGTGTTATAGATCGATAATTGTTGAGCCATAATTTAAATAATATGATCACATTATGTAAATTGTCCATGGAATTATCCCCCAACTCTGTGCAATTACTCAAAAGTTATATGGTCACAAACTAGGTCTAATTTGACACAAATTAAAAAAATGATTTTCATCATTTTTTTTGAGGTAGTTAGAAGGGGTTTCACTACTGGTTATCCATTTTTTGTCTATTTTCAGGATCTATTTTCTTACAAAATTCATAAAAAAGCATATTCATTAAAAAATAAAAAAATATAGGTTAGAAACTAGAATATCTTATCTAAATTTTCACCAAAGGGTTTCAAATAATATTAAACACTACTCAAAAAATGGTGGGTCGCATGGCCATCTATGTACTCTATTTTATTAAAAAATAAGATTTCTTATTCAAATTTTAGATGTTTGACGTAGTTATACTTAACCATTTTAAAAAACAATTAAAGTTTTGAAAACTAGAGTTGAAATGTTATATTTTATGTTTTCACACCATCTTTAAATTTAGAGTGTAAATATATCAAATTATTTACAAAAGTTTAGATTTTTTTAATTTTAAGAAAATCATGTCCATGGCTAGGCCCTTTTTTATCCCCCAACATTGTGAACTTACCCACAAAACCCCCTAATGATCTAAAAACTGAAAATGCAAGTGTAGCACATTCGAATAACACTTGACATATTTAAAAGATCTACTATTTTCTCAACTTTTTTGTTTAAATTTTATAAAAATAAATTAAAACCAAAATTAAAAATGAAGATTAGAATTAAAATAAACAACATAAAAAATCAAAAGAATTCACCAGCAAATTGATAACGGAGTTCAACGTCAATAGCCTACGTCTCTGGGTCCATTCAAATTGAGGACCATTTCCATTAATTTTGTGAAACAAATGGCTTAAAAAATCAATACAAGTCTTCAATTCACCTTCTCTGGTCTCTGCTTTCATGTAAAAACATCTCTTATACTTGTCATTAATGGTCCAAGGCCATACAAGGCTTAATTAATTCTCTAAGCTTCTTAATTCTTTTACACAGTCGGCTGAATAATCCCCTTCAAATGGAATTTTGTTCCTTATATAACACTTCAACCCCCATAGCATAAGCAGTCAAGGCTAATCCTTTTGCACAAGAGGTGCAAGGTTTAAGGCATCGACCTTCTTTTTTGGCGCTTTGAACTTATCCTTTTATACCACATTCATTATTGGGAACAGTTTGCATGCCTTTTAAAGGTTGGCAGCCTCCTTAATGAGTGTCAACATCCCTTTTGGGGGAGACTTAGGTGCAAGGCTTAGCATGATTCCTAACTTAGGCGCTAATCTTGGATAATCCTATACTTAGGCTGATGTGTGGAGATATGTGGCTTATCACATGGTGTTTGTGTGGCATGATAGGTTGGCGTGGCAGATTTGGTTTGCTGGACTCTTTACAAAGCTTTAAATATATATCCTACATTGATGGGGTTTGAATAAACTTTGTGACTTAAATAAAATGTTGAAAATAATAACATAAGAAGTAGAGGAGGCCAAGGCACCCCTCCACAAGAGTGTGCCGACCCTTGCTGAGGGCCCCCAGTGAGCAAATAGCGGGGCCCACAGATCCTTATATGACCGCCTATCAAAGATCAGAGGCTAAAACAAACACCAAATAAATTTTTTTACAAATTTATATTTCCATGTGTCAAATTGTTATTGGACCACTTAGCATATTAGAATGATGCCATGTCACTTTTTGACACCCATTATTCGCCTGTCACAAGAATACTTCAGCAAGCTATATCTCTAGCATCCGGACTCCATTTTGTGCTTTGAAAGAAGCGTTAGAAAACTCTCAATGAATTCTTTGATGTGTAAATGGTTCAACTAAAAATTGAAGACTTTCAAAATGGAATGTTACATGGATCCACTTGGATCACTCCTCCCCACTGGGAACTTTTGGACCTTTGAAAGTTGAAATTAATTGATAATGAGGTGAGGGTATTTCTCCCTCACCCTACCAACTTTCATCCATTTGGCCTTGTTTGGGTGCATCCCTTTTAGACCAACATAAATATATTCAACATCACCTCTTTGTGAAGTCTGCACATTCCTGTCAAGAATAGTATCTTACTATAATTTTGTTAGATATTCAGGAGCAAAATCATCAACAGAAGGAATGGATATACTTTCATCATGATCAATAATCATTGGAGGCTCATACAATTTTAGATTTTCCATGTTTACAACTGAATAAATCTGCATGTAAGATGGTAAATCTAACTGGAAAGCATTTGTGCCAAATTTTTTCGTAATCTGAAATGGACCATACTGGGTTTTAACTTTTTACCTTCACCTGTTAGTCTTTCCTTACTGATGTGAAGCCATACCATATAACCTACAATAAATTGGTGATCAATATGATGTTTTTCATGCCTGGCTTTATACTTGGCTTGACTTTTCTCCAATTGAGTACGAACAGTCTGATGTATGAGCTATATTTGTTCAATAAAATTCTTAGCTAGAATGGCTTCTTTTGGTTCACCAACAGCTATATCCTATCCATAGCAAACATCTAGAGGAGATTTAGGCAAGTATCCATAACAAACTTCAAATGGAGATTTCATAGTAGAAGAATGAAGTGCCCAGTTATATGCATGTTGTATGTAACACAATTATTCATCCCATAACTTTGGATGTTTATTACTATAATGCCTAAGCAAATGTACCACAGTGCAGTTCACAACCTCTATTTGCCCATCAGTTTGTAGATGAAATGTGGTGTTGTTTTTTAATTTAGTGTCCATTATTCCCCACAATGTTGACCAAAACTCCTCAATTAACCGAGAATATTGATAAAAAATAATTGAAGTAGGCAACCCAAAATGAACCCATACATTTTTAAAGAACAAGTGTGTAGTGCCTTCCCCAGTAATTTACTTAGTGCAAGGAATCAAAACACACATCTTGCTAAATCTATCCACAACCACATATAAATAGTCATGTTTTCTTTGTGTCATATGCAAACCCCCCACAAAATCCATGGAGATACTTTCCCATGGGTGAGTAGGAATAGGTAGAGGAGTGTAAAGTCCTAGTTTCCTATTACTAGGTTTGCTTGTGGCACAAAGAGTACATCCCTTAATATATTTGGCAACATGTTCTTGCATATAGGGACAATAACAATACATTTTCAAATGTGCAACCATTTTAACAACTCCAAAATGACCAAAAATAAGAGAAGTGTGTGCTTCTCTAATCATGTGCACCCTCTCATTTTGAGGAATACAAAGTTTTCCCAAATGATACAAAAGATCATTGTGTACATGATAGTCCAATTCTTCTACTTGTCTACTACTCATCAAGTCTTTATAAACATCCTGAAAATCAAGATCATTAACATATTGTTCTTTATAACTTTCATGAGACAAAGAACCATGTTGTAAAAGAATAGATGCAACAACCATAAGAGGCCTAGATAGCATATCTACAACCTTATTTTGAATACCTTTTTTATACTTAATCACAAGATGAAATTGTTGTAATAAACCCATCCAATGAAAATGTCTAGACTATTGTAGCTTAGTTTGTGAATGGAGATATTGTAAGGGTTGATGATCTATATGTATTATTATTTCTTTGCCCATTAAGTAATGTTTCCATTTTTTAACACTTTGAACTAATGCATACAATTCCTTATCATAAGTTGGATATTTTCTTACTACACTTGTGAAGGTTTCAGAATGATAACAAACCGATTTCTTACCTTACATTAGAATGGCTCCCATAGATACTCACTTGCATCTGTCTCGATCTCAAATGGTTGTTGTATATCAGGGAGTGCCAAGACTGGAGTAGTACTTATCTTTTATTTCAAAGTGTCAAAGGCTTTTTGATGTTTTCCTCCCCATTGAAAGACCTATTTCACACTTGTCAAAGAATGCAAAGGTGATGCAATATATGAAAATTAAGCAATAAACTTTCTCCAAAATTGTACTGCACCAAGAAAACTTCTAACCTCAATTGTATTAGTGGGTGTAGGCCAATAAACAATGATTCCCACTTTTGCAGGATCAATTTTCAATTTACCATGTCCTATAATGTAACCCAAGTATATCAAAGAGGTCTTGCCAAACTCACATTTTGACATTTTTAAATAAAGTTTTTTCCTTTGTAATGAATCCATGAATTTCTTAATGTGGATCACATGCTCTTCCCAAGACTTGCTAAAAATCAATATATCATTTAAGTAAACTATGACAAAATCATCAAGGAACTATCTAAAAACATCATTCATCAATCTCATGAATGTAGCTAGGGCATTACACAACCCAAAAGGCATAACAAGCCATTCAAACAATCCCTATTTTGTTTTGAAGGCAGTTTTCCACACATCACCTTCATTAATTCTTACTTGATGATATCCACTTCTCAAATCTAGCTTAGTGAAATAAATAACATGTTTTAATTGATCCAAAAAATCATCAATATGAGGAAGAGGGTAACGATTCTTAATAGTAATTTTGTTTAAAGCATGAAAATCAACACACATTTGCCAAGTGCCATCTTTCTTTGGCACCAAATTAATTGGCAAACCAACAGGGGATGAACTTGGATGAATAGTACCTCTATCCTATATATCCATTACCTATTTTTTAATTTCCTCATTTTCCACCACTAATAACCTACACATGCCAATGTTAGGGAGAGGAGAGTCCTGTAATCACTGAATTTCATGTTGAACTCCCCTTTTAGGGGGCAAACCCTTAGGATCCTGAAATACATCATCATAAGTAGAAATGATTTCAACCAATTCATTCTTGTGTTTAGGATCACAATTTGCCAAAGCCTGAGAATATTCTTTTTCCTTAGACTTAATCAAGATAAGACAAAAAGTGTTGCTTGAATTAACTAGTCTTTTCATTTGCCCTGTTGTAACCAAGGAAATACTTGTTTTAATGTGATGTGCTCTAACTACATATTCATTATCATCCTTAACAAGTAACTACTTATTCTCCTCTCTATAAAAGATTTATTTTCTATCATAAAGATATGGGCTTCCCAAAACAATCCCACATATGTCCAATGGGATAATATCCAACTCAACCTCATCTACGAACTTGGATGTGATGGCAAACCTCAGTCTACAAGTTTGTGAGACTTGTAGCTTCGCATTGTCACACACCTAACCTAGTTGATAAGGCTTTGGATGGGGATTAGTTTGTAAGCCTAACTTCTTAACAACCTCTTCAGAAATTAAATTTACTTGTGAACCACTATCAAATAGAGTGTCAATCTTAGTATGTTTTGAAACAACTTTAATGTGGAACAATTCATTTCTTTTCTTATCAACATGCATAGAATTTTGTTTAAAAGAAGATGCATCATTTGATGACTTAGTGCTATAAACTGAAAGAGAAGAATCATTATGTAATCCCATAGCTGTGATTTTAGTTTCATCACCTGAATCTAAACTTAAATCCTGAACCATAGCAGTAGTCTTCTTTTCCTTCTTTTAAAACCTTTTAGGCCTTAACTCAGGGTGTAGTTTCCAACACTTAGATTCATCAGGATTTTTCTTACAATGATTACAAAATGGTTTTCCTTCTTTTTTAACAATAAAAGTGGATTTTTGTTTACCCTTTCCTGATGAACTTTCCCCTTTGGATTGCTTAACATTAGATTGCTTACTTTTAACTTTAGAAAAAGATTTTTTTGATTATTTAGCTCTAACCTCTAAATGAGTGGCTTGAACACATATTGTATCTAAATTAGTGGTATTGAACATAAGAATCATGTCTTAAGTAACTATGTAGCCCACCTATATATTTTAGCAGTGTTTCTTGTGTGTAAAGAGGAACATTCAAAAGTAAAGCTTTTATCCTAAATTCTTGTGTATAATCTTGAACATTTTGGCCTTGTCCTTGTCTGAAACATTACCAATCCATCATGGCTTGTTGCATATAGCCTAAAGGATAAAATTGCTTTCTAAGTTCTTCAACAAATTCATTCCAAGTAGAAATCGAGTTACCTTTTTGAAGCTTGGCTTCCTTCAACTTACTCTCCCACCAGATGAGAGATGTGCCTCCCATATGAAGAGTAGCCAAATGAATTTTTGATTCATCCCCTGCAATCTTTTGGACCCTACAATAAACTTCTATCTGCTTGACCCAATTATCCAAATTTTTGGCATTAACTTCACCATTAAACATTAGTAATTCAAACTTAATATCCAATTTGAGTGAAGGAAGAGATTCCACAATTTTTTTACCATCATTCGATGAATAAGGTTTTTCAGTTTCTTTACCTTTCAATTCTTGTGAATCACCTTTTTCATTCTCAGATTTCCTTTGTTTATCATGGTATAGTTCCTCAACCATGCTTCTCATCTCCATGAAGGCTTAGTGGAAAGCTTGTTCGGATTCCATCTCTTCTTTAGTCATCCTTGAAGCACGCCTTGAGCCAATCTCTAGATTATACTCAACGAGTTTTCCTTCACCCTTTTGGGATTTAGACCTTGTCAATATACACTAGCAACCATTATTAAACAACAACCGCTCTGATACCAAAAATATGATCTGAAAAACTGAAAATGAAAGTGTAGCGCATTGAATAACATTTGACGTATTTAAAATATCTACTATTTTCTCAACTTTTATGTTTAAATTTTGTATAAATAAATTAATACCAGAATTAAAAATGAAGATTGGAATTAAAATTAATAGCAGAGAAAATTAAAAGAATTCACTAGCAAATTGATAATGGAGTTTGGCTTCAATAGCCTATGTCTCCTGGTCCATTTGAAGTGAGGATCATTTCCATTAATTTTGTGAAACAAATGGCTTAAAAAATCAATAAAAGTCTTCAATTCACTTTCTCTGGTCTCTGCTTGCCTGTAAAAACATCTCTCAGACCTGTCATTAATGGCCCAAGGCCATACAAGGCTTAATTAATTCTCTAACCTTCTTAATTCTTTTACACACTCGGATGAATAGTCCCCTTCAAATAGAATTTTGTTCCTTATATAACACTTCAACCCCCATAGCATAAGCAGTCAAGGCTAATCCTTTTGCACAAGAGGTGCAAGGTTCAAGGCATCGACCTTGTCTTTTAGTGCTTTGAACTTATCCTTTTATCCCACATTCATTGTTGGGAACAGTTTGCATGCCTTTTAAAGGTTGGAGGCCTCCTTGATGAGTGTCGACGTCCCTTTTGGGGGAGACTTAGGTGCAAGGCTTAGCATGATGCCTAACTTAGATGCTAAGCTTGGCTAATCCTATACTTAGGCTAACGTGTGGAGATATGTGGCTTAGCACATGGTGTTTGCATGGCATGATAGGTTGGCATGGTAGATTTGGTTTGCTGGACTCTTTACAAAGCTTTAAATATATGTCCCACATTGATGGGGTTTGAGTAAACTTTGTGACTTAAATATAATGTTGAAAAAAATAACATATCAAGTAGAGGAGGCCAAGGCACCCCTCCACAAGAGTGTGCCAACCCTCGCTAAAGGCCCCCATAGAGCAAATAGTGGGGCCCACAGATCCTCATATGACCCCCTGTCAAAGACTGGAGGCTAAAACAAACACCAAACCAATTTTTTTACAAATTCATATTGTCATGTGTCAAATAGTTATTAGACCACTTGGCGTATTAGAATGATGCCATGACACTTTTTGACACCCATTATTCATCTGTCACAAGAATACTTTAGCAAGCTATATCTCAAGCATCTGGACTCCATTTTACATTCCAGAAGAAGCGTCAAAAAGCTCTCGATGAATTCTTTGATGTGCAAATGGTTTGACCAAAAATTAAAGAATTTCAAAATGGAATGGTACATGGATCCACCTAGATCACCTAAAGGGTTTCAAATAATATTAAATGTTTCCCAAAAAATGGTGGGTCACACGACCGTCTATCTACTCTATTTTCTTAAAAAATAAGAATTCCTATTTAATTTTTGCATGTTTGACCTAGTTATACTTAATCATTTTTAAAATCAATTAATATTTTGAAAACTATACTTGAAATGCTACATTTTATGTTCTTATATCATCTTCAAATTTAGAGTGTAGATATCTCAAATTATCTATAGAAGTTTAGTTTTTTGAAATTTCAAGAAAATCATGTCCACAACTAGGCCCCTTTTTATCCCCAAACATTGTGTACTTACCCACAACCTACTTTCCCTTCGCCCTCTACCCCCTCCAAAATACACAAACACACACACACAAAGATGTGTGTGTGTGTGTGTAAGTACACAAAGTTGGGGAATAGAAAAGGGCCTAGCCATGGACCTGATTATGCACCTATAGTGTACATCAAATTAGTATTTATTGTATCTATTAGATTTATATACACTATACCCATCATCCATGTAAGGGTTTCAAATATTATTAAATACTACTCAAAAAATGGTGAGCTGCATGACCATCTATCTACTCTATTTTCTCTAAAAATAAGATTTCTTATTCAAAATTTACATGTTTGACCTAGTTATACTTAATCATTTTTAAAAACAGTTAATGTTTTTGAATCTATACTTGAAATTCTACATTTTATGTTCTTACACCATCTTCAAATTTGGAGTGCAGACATCTCAAATTATTTACAGAAGTTCAGATTTTTAAAATATCATGAAAATCATGTCCATGACTGGGCCCCTTTTTGTCCCCCAACATTGTGTACTTATCCACAACCCATCTCCACCTCATCCCCTGCCCCTCCAACACACACACACACAAAGTTTGGGGACAAAAAGGGGCCTAGTCATGGACATGGTTATGCACTTATAATGTACACCAAATTAGGATGTATTGTAGCGATTAGATTTATATACACTACACCCATTACAAAGGGTTCTACATTTTGTAGGGTGGTGAAATCTTTGAATGGGTGTTTTCTATTATCAAGGTTGGATAAGAAAGTCGTAAGAGTTTATTTGATTGTGGCATGGGTCCACATTTGATGTGTAGCTTGAATTAGTGTTGCAATACTGCTAACATTGAGATAAGATTCTGAGAACTTGAAGTCTATCTTGTAGATTTCATTCATCTATGTTACAAATATATTGACACCTAGATCAATTACATCAAGCTAAAAATATAAAATAATGCCATACCCAAACCCTTAGAACAAAACCCATGCATAGTTGGAGCTTATCTTCATAAGCATCTTATTTATTCCTACAGAAAAACCATAAAATTTAATGGAGCACTCATCAGAAAAAAGATGTTTTGAAAAGATTGAAATGAATATCATACTATTGTTTCTTAACTCTTTGTGCATAAAAGGTGAGATAAGGTTAGCGGTGATAGGTTTTGAATGAGGTACAACTGTCAATTCTTTCACTTTACGAAGCTCCTCTTACCAAAATAGAAATAAACTTACATCCATTTTAGTGTAATTTATATGATTCAATTTGATAGTTGCAGCGTCTACAAAAGAAGCTAGAATAATAGAAATGATGCCAAATTTAAAATACATCATACCACAAATGCACTTGTAAATAGTATGCAAACACTAGTGTGGATTTGTTCCCAAGTCTAGGAGACTACCCAAAATTGTATGCACAAATACATGAAATAGATAAGCCCAAATGATGGAATTATCTACACAAAATGACAAAACCCTTTTCACTAAGACCAGCTATCAAATTGTCTCCGCTACTCATCCATTTTGTGTTTTGCAGTGCAGCTCTACCCCTAGGATAACTTTGGCATGCATCCCTTAAAGTGGTCTGTATTGTCAAAGAAGTCGAATTGAGGATGACAAAAGCAGTCGGGCCTATTATCAGCAATCGCTCGACATATGTTGGTTCTTCCACACTAATCTTTGACGTCTTTACATGGATCATTCTCAAATCACCACACAAATGACCAGGCAGTAGTTTGACTATTACCACTCATGTTCCAAACATACATCTGCATGATTTTGTCTATATCAAGGATTACTCTGCCAAGAAACTGCCCTTCTCTGGCGTTGCCTTGAGTGAGGGTTGCAACTGTTATGTTGGTGCTATTTACCAAATACAACACTCCATTCGGATCAAAATTCAAGATAGTCAGATTATCAGGATTAGTAGGTTTATAGGTAGCAGTATCCCAGTAAGTGCCATTCTTGCTTGCCATGATCCGATCCACATTATAAAGCACCAAATTGCCGTCCACTTGCATGGAAAGCCGAAATCGGCCTAGTGAATGGTTTATAGTTGAAGCCTTAGAATACATGGTAGATTTCAACTACAGCATCTGATTGGGCAAAAGGGTATCCATGGGATGGTCAAAACTCTACCAGATGGGTCCTAATGAGGCATCTAGCAAGACAAAATTCCCAGTGTCCAGCATTGCAGCTACAACTACCTTTTCAGAGGTGGTAGCGGACCACTGTAGATTTATTTGGGCATCGTAAAGCATAAGGCCACTGTCACTGAGCTTTAGAGTAAAGCCCTCTTCAATGGGAAAGCTCATCGAGTCACTAGACATAGCCATCCAAGCCAAAGTTTTAGGAGGTATATTCTCAAACTAGAGGCCTAGTACATATACAGTTGGATTAATAGGATAAAATCCAAAGGCAAAGTTTCCATTAGGTGATACCCATTTGGGACTTTTGGAAGGGGTAAGGGTAGAACCGAGGGTGATATTATGCTTCCTAGCTGACACGCAGATGGTGATGAACATCTGAATCAAAATGAGAAGAGTGGCAGCCATTGATGGAAGGGAGGCAATGAAGATGATGAAAGATGCAGTATTTACAGATTACTCAACACGCAAGATTTTTTTTTTGGAGTAATTAGTCCAATATCTTTTGGGGTCATCAAAGTTAGCTTGTAGACAAAGAAGCCTTGCGGGTCATACACTTTACCCATCCACTGTTCTCAAGCTTTGCCTAAACAACATACCAAGACATTTATCAATGTAAATTCATTCCACAAAAAAGAGTATGATTGATGCTATTCCGAAAGGAGAAACTTCCATCTCAAAGCCATATTAAGATAGTCATCGTATAGGCCCCCCAAGAAACATCGCAAATTAAACAGAGTCTTGCATTGCCAAGTGATGGCGCACAATTACAGTTTATTTGACATTGATGGTCAACTTTGAGCATTGGTTGAGATTTGATGGGCATCTTTTCTTTGACAATAAATTAGTATTAAGGAGGCACAATAAAAATGTTGATAAGAAGTGAAGAAAGTGAAAATTTAAAATAATGCATGGTATATATAAAGAAAATAAATAGAGAAATACAATGGTAATAAAAAAAGTGAAGTAAAAAAAAAAAAGATATTGTGAAATGAAATGTTATTTTTGTTCTTGTTTTTTTCGATCCAAACATACATATTGTGTTGTATTTTTGTATACCTTTGAAAAGAAAGAGGTAGAGATATACAAAGTTCATACAAGTAACAGAAACTTGAGATAGTTCACATTCCATGTTGGACATGTATATTTTATATATTTGATGACCACAAAGATTACTATTGGTAGGACAAACTATGTTAGTACTCACATTATTTGATGAGAAATTTTAACATGTGTTATAGTAAGTGTGGAGATTATTACATGAGTAACAATTAAACTAATATAAAATAATATGTGGGTTGTGATAAGATTAGTTGTTAGAACAACTAATCTATATTTAAGGTGAGTGGTTATATGAAAAATACTATATATTTGTAAATCATATTGAATAAAATTATGTATTGTTGATCGATTAAGAATCTATGCTCTGTATATTTAAGCTTTGGCTCTCCCTAAATATGGATGATTTTCTATATTTAGTATCAGAATAGACATCCTAAGGGACCTCTCTGTAAATTCAAGTCTTATTCATCACAAAGGTTTTTGAGTGAAGACCAAGTCCATTATCCTTACCATTAGAAAGTCCTTATTTATTTATACCAATGGTAAGGTAGTATAGACCGCTACAAAGTCTATTGGTATTCTAAAAGATTTTTATGAATATAAAAAATAATAATTATACATATATTATTTTCAAGCTATATGTGAAGGTTTTATTTGAGTTTTCATTTGATCAGGCTGTACACTTTTTATTTGGATTGATTGCATGAGGATTGCATTTGCATAGAAGGTAGTATTCAGATTTGGTTTGAAATCTGATAGTTTTGATATTGGCTTCAAATCAAGAGAAACATGCATTAATATATGGCAAAGCTTAATCATCGCACACCAACTCTCAGTGTGTGTTAATCATCACTAATCATCGAGGGCTGGTCTCCATCGATCATCAAAATATTATCACTAACCATAATTAAATCAGGCAAAATTATAGTTAATTTTGATGCTAATGCATTCACTTCATTCCAACCATCCCTGCTAGGATCACCACCACCTTCACCACCAATCGATAATCACCATTGATCCAACTACGAATTGTGACTGTGAAGGTGTCACTGAACTTGTCACATGGAACAAACCCAACGTGGCATGTGAATCATTCGATGGTAATGCTGGATTATCATGCCCTAACACACCGATAATCATATCCTCTTAGTATTGCCCTAATTTCCTATGGCTCATTGTTAACCAGGTAATGCCAAGCCTAAAGGTCAAATAGATGTCCTTCACCATTTGATCGCTATTGGATCCAAGGTGGAGAGAGATGCCTCAAGCAAAGTTAGTTGGAAGAAGATTAGAGGAGTTAGTGTTTAATCCTAGGTTTTGTACTAGTCAAACATCAAGGTAAATTCTATAAGGTTTTATCATTTTCAAAAAGTCAAGTAGGTGTATCAAGATAACTACATTGAATAAATTGACCATTTCATTCCATTTGAAGGTTTCGTATGCCCCTGTTCAAGGTTACCCTTGCTTCTCTATAGAATGTGTCTTAACACATAGTGGTTTGCATTATTTTGAACTGTGTTTATGAATGCTACACTACTTCAAACACTTATATCTATGAAAACACCTTAGAGAATGGGAACTATGTTTATAACCAATATTCTTGAGTTTCCACTTAGTTTACAATTTGTTCTTCTCATAAGAAACACATACTCGGTCCTCCTTTCCATAGGAAATAGAGTTGTATTGTTCAAACACAAAATATCCTTTAACAGATGATCATTTTAAAGGATAAAATAAAGTAAAGCTCAATGTTACCTTATTCAAATGTGCATATGACCCTACATACAACATAATCCCTAAATTATTTATGACATATTCATTCATATTTGTGATCACAGAAGGGTAAGTGGATATTGAATAAGCTAAACATGAAAAGAAATCATAGAGTTTTTTATAAATGTGAAAAAAATAAAATCCATAACTTATTAACATAAAAAAAATCTAAAACATACAAAGCAAGAATAGGTATGGGGAAAAAAGGAAAACGCTTCAAATAAGCACATTCATAGTGTGTTCATAAACCTCCTTTGCATAAATTATTTAGATGAAAATGCAAGGAAAAGTAGTGAGGATTGTAATAAATCCTTTAAAAGGACATTTGTCTTTAATTTACTTATATATATTGTTTATTGGGACCTGTTTCTCCTTGCTAGAGACACATTATACATAAGGTAAAGCTCGTCTAGGATTTTATCTCTGTTAATAAGTTAATTTTATACATAAGGACAAGCTTATATGTAGGGTCATATGCACTAAAAATTTAGAGGAAGAAAGATGTTCAATAGGGTAGAATAGGGTGTATACAATCCTCTCTAGTATTTTATAGGATTTAATATCTTGAGCTCTATTTTTAATTCATCTATTTTTATTCACCATTTCATGTGAATTTATGCTTGCAAGTGCCTAAATGTACTCTTTTCTTTGTGATGGGGTCATCATGTATGTGTGCTTTTAAGTACATTGAAAGTGTTACTCTTATCATATTTCATTTGTTTGTACAAACTTCCACAAATTAAGAGTGTGTGAATCCATGTTTGATGTACTTCCATTGTAGGGTATACTAGAGCCTCTATAGTATTTTCCAAAGCTTTAATTTCTTGAGTTCTATTTTTAATTCATGTGTTTTTATTCACCATTTCCTATGTCTTTATGCTTTGAAGTGTGTAAATATACTCTATTCTTTGTCATGAGGTCATCAATGTATGAATGCTTTTAATTACATTAAAAGTGTTATTATTATCATGTTTCATGTGTATGTGCAAACTTTCACAAAGTAAGAGTTGTGAATCCATGTTTGTGTTTATTATACTCCTATTTTACTATGCAATGTATACTTATTATTATTGACTTCTTCATTCAAAATGTTCAATGAGATTATTAAATATTGCCATCAATGTCTTTCATAGAAGTTGTAACTGAAATTAAATTTTTTGCATACAATCTCCAGAGACTTGATATTCTAGGCTTCAAAAATATTATTGTTAACCTTTAAAATTTACAAGATGCATGTTTTAGTTCTTTTAAAGTTCTAAAAATGTAATGTATCCATTACATTTTCTGTATCTCATCTAATACATACAAAGGTTCATTTAGCTTGTCCTTGAATCGCCACATGAGGCATTGCCATATTATATATATTATCTCCAAATGAATTGGTATGTTAAGTTTATATAATGTGAAAAGACAATCTCTATTTTGGAATGTTACATTATCTATAAAAAAATGTAATGCCTTTTCATATGTACATTTCCTTGTTGGAGGCTCATAATATACACTTTCAATATAGGGTGTCAATTTCATGAACAGTGGTTGCTCTAATTATTTCATGACCACTACGTTATGTTGCCAACTAGTCAGATTACCCTGGCCATCAACACACCATAGTACTCTCATGGTGACCTTTACAGTGATTTATATAAGCATTTCATTAGTAAGGATTATTTTAGTAAAGCATAGTCTTAAATTGTTTAAATGTAAGTTGTTATTTGTTGGCAACTGATACTATGAATGTTAGCTATTGTAGATTTAAGATGGATGAGTGGGAATTAGATAATTACCTCAAACAACTTTATGCTAAGACCGAATATATGGTAAGCATTTTTAGATATTTTACTTGGACATGAATGTGAGTTTTATTATTTTGTTGTTGATGCTAATCTATTATGACATGAATTATGTTAGGAGAAAGAAGTTGATCAGAAGTCCTCATTACATGTAAGTGCTCAGTTTAGACATTCCCCTCACCCTCTCAGAGATCGAATGAGGAAGATATATAGAGCATCAACAATTGGGGATGGTATTCCCACAATTATGAGATAGTTGTCACCTACCCTCAAAAAACCAGGGGTGCAATCCTAGTATGAGATGGAATCTTTACCAAATAAAGATGCAAACAAAGGGATAATAGAGATAATTTTCTATGTTGTTTCTTTTTTATGTTTTATCATGGTTAATTTTATATATACATAGAGACATGCAAACATGTGAACTTTGTCACCAACATGTAGAATAATGAAAGAAAAATAAGGTATACATGTAAAGATGATAGATTTCTAGTCAAAACATCACATACCATACACATAAAAAATATATGATGAGTATATGGGAAAAACATTACATCATTAAACAATGCACGATTGTGAAATACATCAGTAAATGTAAATTAACCACCAAACCATTGCTTGAATTGTACATAAAGAAAAAACTACTTATCCAGCATAAACCAAAAATAAAACACTTATACTCAAATCTCATGTCCAAATAATATGTTTGACCACACATTAAACATGCCATACATATTGTGCCAAAATATATGTTTATAAATAATAGTGTCCAAGGTAGTAGATGTAAGGCAATATCAATGTTCATGTTATGGCCATTAGGCCTCTATAAATGGACAAAAAAGTGGAAATAGTCAATCATATGAATCCATGTATATGCATATCACCCTGGACACTTGCATTTGAAAATGTGTAGTTTAGAAATCTTGATAAAATGCAATAATAAGACACCAACATGAATGATAAACTTGTCAATTTTGGTAAATAATAAGTATCATTCCTCCTAAACATGGTCCATCCATGTCTATGACTACATCAACTCATCTCCACCAAAATCCTATATGCAATAATAATATATAACACTATCAAAATATGTAATGGCATGGTTAAAATAAAGGTATGGGTAATAAAGAAGAGTGAATATAATATGTAAGCATTGTAAGAAGTAAAATATCAATTTATGAGGCAACTTGTCATGCACACTTTCATTTGTTATGGCCCCTCGATGAACATATCCACCATTCTGCAAATGCATTTCTCTCAAAGGAATGTGATATTCATCACTAGAATGGGTTTGAGGGTCATCTCTATGTAATTGGAATGGTTATTGTTGTATAACTATCAATGTTAATATTTAGTAAGTTGAATTGAACTTAACATTAACTTTATGAAAACAAATGAACAAAATGCATTTAACCTAAGGTCCATTATTGCATGCACCTTGTTGTTGCTCTACCCATTCTCTTTTTCATTCTTCTGTTAATGATATTCTCTTCATTGAATGCAGGCTTCCCTTCTTCATGCCATATTTTCACTTAAATCATATGCACCCATCTCATCATCGATAGACTTTAAGGTTGTCTCACTGAGATAACATAACTATAACACATCCTCCCTAGTGATCCATAATATTTCCAACCTATCTCTCTATTGATGCTCTAATTTTTCAAGAGTTTATCTATTGGCCTCCTTTCTATTTGCCTTTTGTTGATTTATCTTCCCTTAGGCTTACATTTCCCACTTTTGGCATGCCCAAGGGACCTCCATAGAATGTGTTTGTAATAATGAATCTTATGACAGTGAGTGTTAAGTCTATCTCATGACCAAAATGGATGGCCACCATCATCTCTAAATGTGTCTCATGGCCTCAACAAGTAAAGGTGCACATTCTACCTCGTAATATCCCAATCCTTGATTCTATACCCACCTACATATTGTCATTAAATAAGGAAGAGATGTGAATTTAAAATCATAAAGTAATAAACAAAATATAACATCATCAAACATAATATAATGTTAAAATTAAAAAATGAGAAACATAAGATAACATCATCAAAGATAATCAAATTTTCACAATATTCAATTCCTCCTCTATTTCATATTACGAAGCATCTAAAAGCCAATCACCATCATCATAATCATCAACATCTTCATCATCATTATCATCAAGGTCATATGACTCCACCTCCTCGTGCCACATAAGTGGACATATATATATATATATATATATATATATATATATATATATATATATATGTATATATATATATATGTATATATATATATATGTATATATATATATATGTATATATATATATGTATATATATATATATATATGTATATATATATATGTATATATGTATATATGTATATATGTATGTATGTATGTATATATATATATATATGTATATATGTATATATGTATATATGTATATATGTGTATATATATATATGTATATATATATATGTATATATATATATGTATATATATATATGTATATATATATATATGTATATATATATATATATATGTATATATATGTATATGTATATATATGTATATGTATATGTATATATATATATATATGTATGTATATATATATGTATATATATATATGTATATATGTATATATATGTATATGTATATATATATATATATGTATATATGTATATGTATATATATATATATATATATGTATATATGTATATGTATATGTATATATATATATATATATATATATATGTATATGTATATGTGTATATATATATGTGTGTGTGTGTGTGTGTGTGTGTGTATATATGTATATATATATATGTGTGTGTGTGTGTGTGTATATATGTATATATATATGTATATATATATATGTATATATATATATATATATGTATATGTATATGTATATGTATATATATATGTATATGTATATATATACATATATATATATACATATATATATATATAGATATACACACATATATATATACATATATACATATATATATATATATACATATATATATATATACATACATATATATATACATACATATATATATATATATATGTATGTATATATATATATATATATATATATATATATATATATATATGAGTCCAACTCTAAACATATATAGAAGAACAAACACAGGGATATGAGCATGTCAAATGAAAGAGAGACTAGAAAAAATACACACATTTGTAGGGATGAATTCATTATGTAGGTGACTATCAACCACATCCACATGGATTTGCTCCACTCCTTCCAACTAAAACACAAAACAAAAATAACATAGAAAAATGCATGGGATATCAAGAGAATTTTAATCTTTTTTGTTGTAAGAGGAAAGAAAGAAAAATTATTTAACATGAGGAGCAATCAATCATTAAGGGAAAACAAAGTTTCCCATATATATCTTGAGAAATAATCATTGGACTCTTTGGGGACACATTCTTCACCTTCAGTCTTTTCTACCCCCTCCTCCTATAGTATTAAAAAAGATATAACATATAAAAATAGGGATGTATGGTTCGCAATTATTGAGTATGGAAAATGAAAGAGAGAGTATAAAAATACATATATTTGTAAGGATATAGTCATTATGTAGGTGACTATCAGCCACGTCTACATGGCTTTGCTCCCCCTCTTCCAACTAAAACACAAAACAAAAATAACATAGAAAAATGAATGGTGTGTCAGTCAAAAGTATTGCAATTTTGATTGTTGTAAGAGGGGAAAAAGAAACATTATTTAACATGATGAATGATCAAACATCAAGAGCAGCCAAAGGTTCCCATACATATCTTGAGATATAGTCATTGGATGCTTCGAGGACACCCTCTTTACCTTTGGTCTGCTCTACCCCCCCTCCTATAGTATTTAAAAAGGGCAATGTAATAAATCAAAAGAGGGATGCATGGTTCAAAAATATTGAGCATTTTACACATGTGGAAAGAATATTAAAGCTTGCATTTAAAATACATGGACCATCAATAAAATTACCTCTATTATCCCCTTGTTTGCATCTTTGTTTGGTAAAGATTCCATCTCACACTAGGATTGCACCCTTGGTAGTTCGAGGGTAGGGGATGGCTCTCTCATAATAGTGGGAATACCATCCCCAAATTATTGATGCTCCATATAGATTTTTTATTTGATCTCTGAGGGAGCAAGGGGAATGTCTAAATTGAGCACTTGCATGCAATGAGGAATTTTGACCGACTTTATTCTCCTAAAAAAATGTATGTCACAATAGATTAGCATCAATAAAAAAATAATACAACTCAAATTCATGTTCGAGTATAGTAGCTAAAAATGCATACTATTTATTTGGTCTCATCATAAATTTATTTGACATAATTGTCTAATTCCCGCTCATCCATTTTAAATCTACAGCAGCTAACATTCATAGTATTACTTGCCAAAAAACAACTTGAATTTAAACAAGTTAAGAATATTTTACCAAAAATAGGGTTTCAAAATTCAAATCCAATTTGTAAACGTTTCAACCAATGAAACCTTCCAAATTTTTGTGATCAAATAGGTATTCATACAAGATAATATTTTTTAGTGATTTTGGGGAGAACTAGTGTTGTTTCATACCATTTTGGAAGCATTGTAAGCAAACAGGGTTAGAAAGGGCCTAATTAGGCTTAGGTAGAGTGCTAAATTAGGTTAGTAATGTGGTTTGAAAGGTAAGTTGGAAGTTAAAACTTGACATAGAGGTAAATAAGGACAAAGGGTATCTAGATCAATAATTAAATTTCTAAATTAAATTCATGCATAGCCACATAGAAGGAAATTCACCAAAAATAGGGCTACAAGCTTGTATGAGTAGAACAGATAGATTTGTGTAAGCAGAGGGTTGAAGCTAAGAAGAGTTAATAAGTGAATTAAAGATTATTAAGAGACCTTAAAGATTATGTTTAGATACCTTGAACCTAAAGATATGTTGAAGAACCATAAACCACATAGTGACCAATGAATTAGTGAACTTTTGCAAAGAAATACAATCAAGAACAAGGTAGAGTGTGAGATAAGTAGCTTATCATCTGCATCAATCAACATCAAGAACAGCAAATAACATCAATATCAGTAACAAAAATAAATATGTAATACACAAATATGTACTTTCTTTAGTAATAAAATAAACTATTTATCAATATTGAAATATATTTTTTTATAAAATCATTCTATTCACTTTCAAAACCGTCACTTTCATCTGATGGATTGTAGTCACCATCAATTTCATCCTCTACAACATGTATGTTCAAAATAGTGGTTCTCTTCCTAAACTACTTTAGCCTGGTTGGATGGGAGGAAAATATATGTTGTGGGAGATTATGTATCTCTTCCACAATGTTACATATGGATTCATCGGATAGAGATTGGAGGCCTAAAAGAGGTTAATCTGAACATATGTAGTTTAAAACTCACTCTAAATTGTACTTTGGTAATTATGAATATATTTTATACTTGATTTAAATGCACATAAACATTTGTATCATTAAACACATTCATTGGCAAGAAATTCTCTAAGAAGGGCCTTAGATACACTGTAGTAGTACCAGGAGTACCCCACACATCAGTAAAAATGACATCATCTTGTGGCCATTTATATGACCACTATATGTATAAATCATGATTGGGATTTTCTATGAATGCCATGTACTCATAACTCACCATCAAAACAAGGTAGGTAGGATACGCCATGTTATAATACAAGAGAACATTCACCTATTGCAATCAATCAAGTTACCTAAAATTTGTTTTGGTTCCAAGCCTCCTCCAAGTGATGTAACCAAACACAACACATGATATTTCATGCAATGTTGGTTGTTATACATTGAGGTTCTCCATTAAATTTGATTTCTTCTATATAAATTTATGGAATTCCTCGTGTTTCTACAACATTCCCCATGTAGTATTAATGCCACCTGCCACATAATTACAAAAATTAATCAATGATAATTTCTTAAAATAGTTCAAAAAAATTATTTAATTAATTAGAGAATGTAAATGAAATGCAATTTAATGCATCAATTAGTTTATATCTTGAATCATAGATTATCATGTTCAAAGGTTTTGAGATTATGTATAGTTCATGTGTGTGTCTGTAGGATGGAATGAAAATACAGTCATGGAGAAAAAGTTAGAAGAAAGTGTTCTAAATTGGTAGATGAAGTTTGTGAAATACAAGTAGCCTTTCACATAGTGGTGTTGTGTAAAATCTTAGATGGTGAAAATAACCTATATCAATGAAGAACTCATAAAAACGACCCCTTAAATTCATAAGGTTCTATAGGTTGTTATCATAGTCAAGAGATGGGAGTAAACGTGTGGGTTTTAAGACATTGATGATCAATAAGATTGAGAATATTTGGTCAATGAAAGAATTTATTATTTAAGATTATTTTAATAAAAACAATGAGAAAGGGAATCCAATACATAGGCTTGAGGAAGTGATAAGTCCTATGGTAACTGTCATACCCCTATTTTATAAGAAAGAGACCTTGTTTGTATGTTAAGTACTAAATATGCAAGTGGTGGTTGAGAAAGTGATGTTAATAAGGAATGGTGATTGCAAGATGATTATTTTTGTTCATATAAAGATTTAAAAGTCAATACACATGTCATAGACACGTGACAAGCCCTACTCTAACTATAGACCCCTGTCTGCATACATGTTATTTTGTTTAACATAATCCACCCCTAGGAAGAATTTTATTTATTTATAATGAAAGTGTATATAGATTTACTAAGGTGTGTGTTTATGTTAGTAAGTTGAATAAGATATTATTCAAACCATATTGAGCCTTGGAACTTCTATGAAAATAAATAGTCCCTCTAACCCCTATCATAGTTTTATAGGAGTGCACACTTAAAGTGAAAAAAGAAGGATGTTATACATCTAAACATGTGTGTTGTTGATTATAATGAGTTTTGTGGATGGACACAAGAGGAACAGAGTTGGTAAGACTTTGCATAACCCCTATAGAAAATTGGAAGCAAATAGACTTGTTCCTAGAAAATAATGAGAATAAGGAGTTCTATTATCTAATCTAGTGTGTTCATGTTATGTTCATATATATTAATAAAATTTCAGCCTTAGAGAAGAAATTTTAGAAGTGAACCAAGGTAAAAATTGTTAGTTCTCTTGAAATGGTGTATTTTGGTTTTGTCCGCAGTTGAATGCTATTAACTCAAAATACATGAGATACTTTACATGGACACAAAATAGTTATTTTAGAGTTTGAGGAAGGTTGTTAAGGTTGTGCTCCTAGTGTTATTACTCGAATGTATGAACCATCATTATCTTGATCTCAAGCCTATCAAATTTATGAACCATCATTATCTCGATCTCAAGCCTATCATTCAAAATGAAACTCTATCTTGCACTAAAATGTTCATATTTCCATGCTTAATAGATGAATCATGTCTAATATTTGGGAAAATATGTTTAACCGATGAATCATATCCAATCTTGGTTACTCCATGTAAATATAGCACTTCCTTAAATAATAAATCAAAAATTAATCTTGCATCTCTATTATTATTACATGGAATGAAGTGAACCATCTTGGAAAATTGATCTATGACCATTAACCCAAGACACTCTCTTTGGGTGTGTAGAATCCCCAAAATAATTTATGTTTAAATGTCAATCCAAGGCACATCACCACTATTAGATACTTGTATAAGCCTGTATTTTGTTATCCTCCCTTAGCCACTTGGAAAATTATAAAATAAGAGACATACTTATTCACATCTTACCTCAAATGTAGACAAATGTTTTCTTCACTTACCAAGCTAAAAAGTTATCACTTATAATGTATCCCCTAAACCATCTTCTCCCTCTTGGATCCTACTGAAATACATAGTTATTTTCTATTAGATAAAAATATTTCAACTAAGAGATAATAATAAAAAAGACCCTTTATCTATACTAACTAGGTTTTTTAGGCCATCACATTTTTTTCTAAAATAATCATCTACAACATATTCATCCTTCACTTATTCAAATCCAGCAGTCTCAATTTTCATGGTAGTAAGAAAATGGCATCTCTGACTCAATGCACTAACCACCCCATTAGATTTTCCACCCTGGTGTTACACTATAAATGTATAACTTTATACAATTAATACCCACTTTACATGTTTATGAGATGTAACTTTGATTGTGAGTTTATGTAATTCAATTCTTGATTGTCAATCAATAATATGAATTCTCTATGAAAGAGATACTGCCTATAACTCAATGCCTACAATATATCATGAACTCCTTATCATAATTTTTATACTTTCTCTTTACATCATTTAATTTTTCACTTAAAAAAGAAACCATCTTTCTTTATTGACTTAGTACACCATTAATTGCTATTGTTGATTCCTCAACATCTATCGTAAATATATTATATGAAATATCATAAAATGAGGATTGGGACTTTAGCTAAAAATTTATTAAGCAACTAAAGGATCTTCTCAATTGATTTTGACTGAGTAAACACCTTTCCCCTTGTAAAATAAGTCATGGGTGCACCTATAATATTAAAATTTTGAATGAAAAGTTTATAAAAGTTCACTAATCCATGGAATCTTTCAATTATATTATGCTTTATGGATTATGCAATTCTAGTATGGGTTTTCTTTGTTTTGTATCCATTCTTAGTCCTTCACCTAAAATTGTTTCCAAAGAACACAAGCTTGATTTGACCAAACTCACTTTTCTCAAGATTAACAAATAATATATTTTGTCTGACTAATACCCATATAAAATTCATTTGATCTCTTCCACATTCTAAATAAATATTGAAATGTCATGAAAATAAAAATATATATAAATTTTCTATTGTATTTTCTGAATACCAAGATCATAGTTTTCATAAAGGTAGTTAGATAATTAGAAAGCCCAAAAGGATTCACCAACCACTCATATAGACCATCTTTAGTCTTGAAATATTTATTCCCTTCATCCACTTCATGAATTCAGTTTTTATGGTTGCCATGTACTTTGAATATCAATGTTTTAAAATATATTAGACACTATAAAATATTATAATATATCACCCGTCTTGGGTAGTGGGTACCTATACTTGACTATTTTTTTTTTAATATCGATGGAAATGACACAAAACCTCCAGTTTCTATCTTTCTTTAATGAAATAAGCATTGGTACAACACATGAAATCATACTTTCCCTTATGAGTCCCTTATTTAAGAACCCTAAAATGTTTATTATAATTTCCCCATTATAAAAAGGAATCAAATGATGTGTAGCTTTGTTATTTAATTTCACACCTACAACAAATTTAATTATATGACTAATGCCACTTTTAAGAGTTAAACTTGATGGTAATTCTATTGGTGTCACATATGAATACTTGACAAACTACTCTTGGTTTATGGTTTGGAATTCTCACTTTTTCAACTCTTTTTCCTCCAAAGTGTAAAAAAGAAATAAAAATCTAATTTCTCCTCTTTTAAGAAACTTTTCCATCCCATAGTTAGGAGGTATAGGGAAGCTATCTCACATAATCCCTCTTCCTTCAAAGGCTTCAAAATTTGTCTCATTCCATTTTTATTTACAATAATGTATTTTCCTTACCATCATTGGTGGCATTCCTATCATATTTCCAAGGCCCATGAAACAAATTTAAAGCATGTATAGGGACTACATCGCATATAAATTTATCCTCATATGGTTCAATGTTAAATGTAACTACACATGATTTATCAACCATCACATTATGTTCCTTATTTAAGCATGAAAATTTGTAAGGATGTGATTTAGGAGTGAATATTGATTACAATTTTTGAGCCATTTTGTACTTAATGGATTATATGAAGAGTCACTATCAATGCTAAATTTACACACCTTTTATTGGCATCTGTATCTAGTTATGAAGACATTATTCCAACTCCAATACTCTTTAGTTTCTTCCTTTCTCTCCATTAGCTTGGAAAGAAGATTGGGAATGCTTGGATTGATGAAGGTGCCGAAGTACACCACTTAAAATGCCTCCATATGAAATTTTAGGTTCATAAAAGACACTAAAAATTTGAAAAAGATTGAAATCTTCTCAAAAAATTTCTTCTCCATTTATATCTACAAGCAATGATGCAACCAAATATAAATAACAAGTTAGATATGACATAATTATGAGATGGATATTATGAACTTAGCTCTAATACCATATAGGGATTGAGGAGGGCCTAGGGACAACTATACAGTGGGCATCCATCAACATAACAGTGCTCATATCATAGAAATAGATTCACCAATAAAGAAAACATTGTATAACCTAACTCAATATATAATGTGCATGTGTATAACCAATAATAGTTACACCAAAATAGAATGCTCTAATAGAATACATCTCCACTAGCTCTGGATATGACTCTAAACTCTAATCTAACTCTTTGAAAGGACACAAATGGTCCTTATATATGACAAGCAATATGTGAGTGATAGATTATTATTGGTCAAGTGAAAGGTGGGATATAATCATTTACAAAATCAAATCACCCTCCTCAAACATGTGAAGATAACTACCATTTAAGTAATGTTGTGCACATAAAGAATGTGCATACAAAGTCACATCTTAGTAACACATCATCTAAGGTGGACTTCAAATCAATTATTAAAATGACAAACACAAACACACTATTCCTAAATTTAATAATTATTCATTTTCCTTCCTCAAACTATTCACTCCTTGTAGGTTTACAAGTGCTTGCCTTTCCTATAAATAGTGTACTACCAGTTCTTTTTCTTATAAAATTGTTAATTATTTATTTTTTCCTCAACTTTCAAGACACATAAATATGCTTCATCCATGGTGTATACTTTTCCAATGTTAGCTCATCTCTTAGTTGAAACCATAGCCCATTAAAATACTTGGTAGACAATATCTCCTCA
The DNA here is from genome assembly GCA_037957365.1 of Torreya grandis. NCBI lineage: Eukaryota > Viridiplantae > Streptophyta > Pinopsida > Cupressales > Taxaceae > Torreya > Torreya grandis. The sequence goes on along the minus strand of JARHVA010002967.1, from coordinate 1,420,128 downwards.
TTTTCTTGTAGGTCCATCCTAATTTTCACTTTAAAAAATAGGATTGTATACTCCTAAACTATCTTCTATTTTTTCCTAAAGTTATGTAATTTTATAAATAATTTATGTTGCTAATCTAATGGTATAAATTTTTCCCTCATATGATTTAACGTCTTAGGTCATAACCTAATTTTATCCTTTCATAGTCTTCTTCTAGGTTGTTATAACTTATCCCACCACAAGGAAGCATGTGTATTCATATTTTATATTGAAAATTACACCCTCTTAGATTCATCTTCATCAATAGTTTTCATATCAAAATATCATTCTATCTCTTTTACCTAATCTATAAAGACCTCTCGGTTTAAATCAGCCTCAAAAAGAAAAACATTTACCTTCAACCTTATATTTTTCTCAAACATAGCTTCAGTGAGTCTCTCCATTTGATTTATGGCTCCAACTTGAGCTGTCTAAAATTCAAGTTCCTCTTCATAGTCCTCATGCCTTAATATTGTTTCAATATCCTCTAATACTTAGAGTATTTCATCTCCAACATTCCTTCTTTGCCCCACATTTATTTTATTTCTTCCTACCCAATTGAGTTAGATCCCTCTCTTGGCCATGGTTTTTCTAATAATAATTTAATGCAACCACTGCAATAGAATCTCTCTTCTAAAACTATTAGGAGATTATACCAAGTTCAATTGTACACAATCGCCTCCAAACTACACTTGATTGTAAAGAAAATAAAAAAATAACTACACTCACACTGAATAATAATCATTTTTAAAATCTATGAATACCTTTATTGGATTGGAATATAAGCAAGCTATGCTTTGAAAAACTTATTCTGAATACTATGATATACCTTCAAGCAATCTAAAACTTCTACAATACACCACATAGAAAGCAAATAATTGAAAAATCAAATTCAAAATTCATAGAAGATGGACCTATTTAATGAGGGAAATTGATTCAATAGAAACATCAACACTAAATTACATATATTAAACAATTAAAGTGAGTTTGAACATGGTATAAAATAATACACATCCTTTACATAAAACCACCACACAAAAATTAGACTTTGAGTTATGGTTTATCTCCTTTTCTCTCTCTTTATAAACTCTTATCATTCTTGTTTTGACATAAACTATATTAAAATCAAACATAAAGTCCTACTAGATGTTTAATATTAATTGAAGCTACTAATTTTTATTTATTTTTAAAAATTTAACAATAATTATGTTAGCTAGATTTAGACTTGACATTTAATCCCCCTATTAAAAAATATTTTAATAGGAAAGTGTCAAAATATTATAAAATTAATGATGTTATTAGTTGGTTACATTAACATTTACTCCATTTATTTTTATTATAGAATTTTGTAAGGTCTTTATATTTTGATTTTTATATATTAAAATTATTAGTAATTTCATTATCTTCTTTATAATTTTTTCAATCATTAGTTATAAATCATTTCAATTTAACTATATTTTATTGTGAAGCACAAAATAAATTTTTTAGAAAAAAAGGGCTCCAAACTCTATTGTATGGTTAAGATATTACAATTTTTATTTGAATAATCAAAGAAAAAGGAAAAAATCTAAATGACTATTAAAAAAGACATCAAATTTACATTTAAAATTAAAAATTAATATACTTACTACATTACAACATACCACCACCAAACACCATTATAAAACTCCTCTTGACATAACAAATAAAACCACCATGTTTCAATAATTGATTAGTCAAATAGAATTTAACTATAAATTAAAATAAAAGAGACTCTCCACACCCACCCCTTCCCCAAACCAAACACCCAACCAAAAAAAATTAAAAAATTAAAAATACATACAAAAATTATAAAGATACTAGCTAAGTTTTTATATGAAAAATAAAATAAAAATACTTCTTAAAGGTTTAGCTCGGTTGTAGGTAATGGGCTTACTATTAGGTACATTATGACTTCGAAATAAATCTCGGATGTAAATAAGGTTTTAATTATTTATTTTCTATAATATAAAGTTATAATTGATTAAGATATTTTATTTTTTATAATATTAATTATAAAAATAACTTATTTTTCTTTAAAAATTTAGTAAATATTTTAATTTGAATAGTAACAAATTTTATAAAATAATTAATATATTATTTTTAAAAATATATAAAATATTTGTAATATTTGAATATAATTATTCAAAGAAATTTTAGTAGTTAATTTTTTTAGGAGTGTTTTGTAGTGTTTTGATGGATGGAATACAATTTTTATTATGGTTTCAGATTTTATAGAAGGTTGAGTGGTTTCAGACCTTCTAGACAAAGCCTTCTACTTAGATTTCTCTACTATTTAAAGATCATCCTCCACCTTTACCTTGATAATTTTTATTTAATTATATATTGAGTTATTTATAATTGTCATATTTTAACTAACAATTTTTAAATTTAATATTTCTATTTACCATAAACCTATTTTTCCTTACAATATAAAATTTAAATTATAAATATTTAACTAATTTTTAAATTATAACCTTTTGTACTTTATTATTAATTAAAAAATAAATACTAAGACGTTCCAATAAGGAAAAAAAGCCCATCCACTTTTAGTAATTGTGTTATCCCTCTTAACCAACTCACATGTTGCAAACTATGTAAGAGCAATGCACCTTAATCATCCACTTGTTGCAAAGCATTATGTAAAAGCAATGCCCTAATAAGTTTTATTTGTTTCATAACATTACAGAACAACAATGCTTGAATCCAAACAATACTTCCCCGTTAAAATTTCCGGTGGATTAAGATGGTCATATATACACATAGATGGCATCATTATTTATGATAGTGATATTGATGCGCATCTGCATTGTTTACACACACGATGAATTATCAGAAGATGGATTAACAGAAGGTGGAGGAGATGGAGGCACTGCAATGTCGACTGTTCCTTCCAGCATTTGATCAACTGTTTTGATAGATGGCCTTAAAGATGGATCTTCTTGAATGCACCACAAACCCACCAATACCATCCTTTCCAGCAATCTTGACTCAATTGTGTTACCTTCGGCTTGCTGCTGTTCCACCAGTTTATCAATTGTGTTACCTTCTGCTTGCTGCTGTTTTACCAGTTTATCAATCGCACCATGCTTCAAGCAGTGGTAAACCCAGCCGGACAATAGGATTTCATTTTCCGGGGCATCTAACTTCATTGTTTTCCTGCAACATATAATTTCCAGTAGCATCACTCCAAAGCTATAAACATCCACTTTCACAGTAATTGGCATATATTTAAACCACTCAGGTGCTATATAACCCATAGTGCCACGAGCCCTTGTCAATGTTCGAGTCTGCTCTGCCCTCAACAATTTTGCTAAGCCAAATCAGATATTTTAGGACTGTAAGTATGGTCGAGCAGAATGTTTTGAGGATTTATGTCACAATGCAGTATCTGAGTCGTGCATTCTTCATGCAAATACAGTATACCTCTTGCCGTCCCTAGTGCAATTTGAACACGCGCGCTCCAATCAAGAAAGCCGCTATCTACGAATAAATGTCTGTCCAGAGATCCATTCTTCATGTACTCGTAAGGTGCCTTTGTAAACTTTACCGAAGCCACCCCTTCCTAACTCTTGCCTGAAACCTCCTGTGGCAGCCTCCATCTCTATATAGGAATATGCATTTAACACCTCCGCAACCTTACACGGCTCTCCAATTATTCTCGCCTTCTGACCATACCCACAGAAGCATATTATAAGGAATCCTGCTGCTAAAAGAATTGAGGAGCCAACTAGGAGGCCTATACCAATTAGTACAAGCACCTTTCCCTTTCCCTCCCACACTCTCTGTGGCAGAGTGGGGGAGAAGGGAGTGATTAAGGCGTCAGATACTTTGACATAAACTTTATCAGCAATATCTGTAGCTTGACGGCCGTCGAGCAAAGGCATTTGTTTCTTCGTGCAATTTGTGTTCTTGAAGGTGACAACGATGCACATGCAATCGTCCATGCAGGCCTGCTGGCATCCACTTTCACTAAGACCAGTTGTCGAATTGTCTCCGCTGCTCATCAAAAAATCTGTGTTTTGAAGCGGCTCATCCATTGTGTTATTTGCATCGCAGCTCTGCCCCTGGGATAACTTTGGCACGCATCCTTTAAAGTGGTCTTTACTGTCAAAGAAGTCGAATTGAGGAGGACAAAAGCAGTCGGGCCTGTTATCAGCAATTACTCGACATATGATGTTGCTTCCACACTGACCCTTGACGTCTTTACATGGATCGTTCCCAGATCGCCACACAAATGACCAGGCAGTAGTCTGACTGTTGCCACTCGTGTTCCAAACATACATCCGCAGGATCCCGTCTGTATCAAGGGTCACTCTGCGAAAAAACTGCCCTTGTCCGGCGTTGCCTTGAGTGAGGGTTGCAACAGTTATGTTGGTGCTATTTACCAAATACAGCACTCCATTCGGATCAAAATTCAAGCTAGTCGGATTATCAGGATTAGCAGGTTTATGGGTAGCAGTATCCCAGTAAGCGCCATTCTTGCTTGCCATGATCCGATCCACATTATTAAGCACCAAATTGCCGTCCCCTTGCACAGAAAGCTGAAATCGGCCTATTGAGTAGTTTGTAGTTGAAGACTTAGAGTACATGGTAGATTTCCATTGGAGCGTCTGACCGGGCAAAAGGGTATCCGTGGGATGGTCGAAGCTCTGCCAGATGGGTAGACAAAATTGCCAGTGTCCAGCATTGCAGCTGCAGCTACCTTTTCAGAGGGGGTAGCGGACCACTGTAGATTTCTTTGGGCATCGTAAAGCATAAGCCCGCTGTCACCAAGCTGCAGAGTAAAGCCCTTTTCAAAGGGAAAGTTCCTTGAATCGCTGGACATAGCCATCCAAGCCAAAGTTTTAGGAGGTATATTCTCAAACCAGAGGCCTAGTACGTATACAGTTGAATTAATAGGATAAAATCCAAAGGCAAAGTTTCCATTAGGTGAAACCCATTTGGGACTTTTGAAAGGGGTAAGGGTGGAACCGAGGGTGATATTAAGCTTCTGAGCTGACACGCAGATGCCCATGAACATCTGAATGAAAATGAGAAGAGTAGCACAGCCATTGATGGAAGGGAGGCAATGAAGATGATGAAAGATGCAGTATTTACGGATTGATGAAAGATGCAGTATTTACGGATTACTCAACACGCAAGAGTAATTAGTCAATGCTACGGATAACAATTTATGTGGACGCAGACCATTGCTAGGGTCAAATATCTTTTGGGGTCGTCGAAGTTATGTGGTAGACAAAGAAGCCTCGCGGGTCATACACGTTACCCATCCACTGTTCTCAAGCTTTGCCTAAACAGCATACCAAGACATTTATCAATCTAAATTCATCCCCCCAAAACGAGTACGATTGATGCTATTTCAAATGGAGAAACTTCATCTCAAAGCCATATTGAAGATAGTCATCGTGTAGGTCCCCCAAGAAACTTCGCGAATTAAACGAAGTCTTGCATTGCCAACTCATGGCGGGCAATTTCAATTTATTTGACATTGATGGCTAATCTTGAGAAAAGGTTGAGATTTGATGGACATCCTTTCTTTACTTTGTTAATAGACTAACAATTGTATTAAAGAGGTACAATAAAAATGCCGATAGAAGTAAAGAAAGTGAAATTGTTAAGACATAACCATTCTTGTTACGAGCTCCATACCTGGCGGTTAACTTTAAATAGTTCGTTCTTCTCTCCTTGGATCTCTACGTTGTTTCAAACATACGCTGATCTCCACGACTTTCGTGCCTCAACCCTGCCTAATATTCGATCCTGGATCAACATGACTTCAGATCAGAGAGTTTGCCTTGATCTCTGCATGACTAGCTCCTTCAAACGGTGTAGATCTGTCAATCCCGAGCCACAACTCAGTCTTCGCTGCAGTCTGTCTTGCTGTCAAAGCTCGAAATAGCCTTCCCACAACTTTTACATAGAGACCACCGTTTCAATGTCCACAATTTTTAGACTTTTACTTTAAATAGATTATGTTTGGTTTTTCATGTATTTTGTTGGCACGTGTTTTTTTAAATTTGTCGCTTTATGATTCATTTGAGTGGTTTTAAGTTTTTTTTTAGTTTTTTATTTGTTAAGTTTTAAAGCCCGTATTATTTGGTTCAATTCGTAGTTTTCGGTAAGTAGTTTTAGGTTATTTTAGGATTTTGTTTTCTTAGGTTTAATATAGTTTATGTTTTATAGTTTTTATTAGTCCTTGTTAGACCAGATATATGTTGGAATAATTTTTATTTATTAATTTGTATTGGAAAGTGCGTATTATTAAAAAAAAATTATAAGTTTTTAAAGTTTGAATTATTATTATTATTTTTTTAAATTGGAAAGTTTTATTTTTATGCATTTTTATTGGTTTATGGGAAATGAGATGACAATTTTTTTAAAGAAATTCAATGAATTTATATTAATAAAATGGAGAAAATCAATTGTCACATCCATCAAAAAAATTCTCTCTTATTAATCTCAGAGGGTAACTTATGGATTCGATTTTCTTTATCTTACAATTAATTATTATTAAATTATCCAATTAAAAATAATTCTTATTTTAATTCATTCAAAATTCTAATGTCCAATTTAAATAAGTTGCAACTTATTTAACAAAAATATACAAATAAAACAATTTTGTCAACATTTGATTGGTTTAAAAATTGACATGTTATTACTCCCTTCACGTAAGTCGAGGTTAGGAGGACAAAATATTAATATTATTAATTATTTGGTATAGTATAGTACAATCCAAGCACAACTTATGTTGCTTGCGTCAATGCATATGGCAAAAAATATCAATGCGATGTTATCCTCTTGTATAGGGGATGGCAGTGGCAGTGGTGCACTCTACATGAGAAAAGGTTGCCGAGAGGTTTCTAGAAATGAATATCAACTAGTAGATTTAATAAAACCATTTTATTGTGACTTGAAATTTCTATGAATATCCTTCTATAGATCAAACAAATCCTTTTGGTTGCTAGTAGTAGTTTTGTATATCTTCGTGCACAACAGTCCTTATTGTGTTTCTCTTAAATCATTCGCCACAAATAGTTCTTTCATTTTTAAGGAATTCATGTTGCGTTTGAGCCATGTTGTATTAATATTAGCATTTTTATTATGTCCCTTAATGAAATTTGAGTCATCACTACCCCTTCTTGCAATTATTATCTCTCTTTCCATTTGTGCATGTTGTTCACTCATCATACATTTACTTGGTGAAGGGTAGATGTTTAGAAATTAAGCTCATCTTTATGATGTTCTACGAAAAGCCCTCCCGATTGATCCCGACAATAGATGTATTATTTACTTTGCAATAGTCCAAGGTTCTAAATGCATAGAACCACTCGGGTATATAATGATGGGACTCGAAACCACAACCTAGTTGAGGCAAATTGGTGGGATAAAGAACATGTTGAAAAGAAAGGGAGAATTTTTTTCAAATTCTCGAGCCTCAAGTCACTCTTTGGTTTTATAAGGAAAGAAAACAAGAATAAGGCCAACAGGGTTAACCATCGTAGTAGGAGGATCGATTTGGGGATGTGCTCTAGGGTTAGAATACAAGATTCTGTGAAACTATTTAATATTTGATAGAAGTTGTAGAGTCAGGGTTGGGGGTTTTTTTTGTTTTAATTTTTATGGCCGTTCCATTTTTTTTTGGTGGAGAATAATAAGGAAGGAAATCTTGAATCTCATATGTATTTGTTGTAAATGTGAAGGCACAATTTACTTCTTCTTCATCTTCTACAAGGCAAAGCATTTCTTTATGAGGATCGGTGTTGAAAAGATTGACGTCTAGGTTTGATAAGAGCTAGCCCACTTTAATCATGCCCACATCTATGAATAAGATACAGAAAAGTTATTATTATATCATTCCTAGGTGAATTGTATTTGCAGATCACGGTCTATGTCCAGAACCATCAATTCAGAGTTCAAGTGTATGAATTCTGAACAAGCAAACATAGGATAAAAGAAAGCATTCCAAGTTAACAAAAATAATAATAACTATGGTGCTTGTCACACTCACAATCAATTTTTCACAAGTTGGACGAAGCCCAGGGAATCCATGAATGATGATTAGGATTAGGAATATTACAGAGGGGAAATGTTATGCCCCCCCAAGCTTATTCAGGATTCTTTTTGTTTAACATTTGTGTATATGAGATATTAAAAATAAATTTCCCTTACGACTCACATAGATTTTGTAAAACTCATGACCCCTTTAAATTTTAGTAGCACATTAAACATATCTCCAAATTAAATGCAATGTTTGTTTACTACCTAGCAAGGGTTGAGCATAAACAATACTAGAATGATAATTTGAAGATGGTAGGCATGATGAATATGTTGGCCTAGCGACTAATTATAGCTTACCAATAAATCAAGAAATATGAAGGATAATGTCCAAATATTGGAGACTATTTCTTTGAATAAAATAATAATTATCCATGTGTACAGATGTTGATTTTTTTTAGCCAATCATGAATTCATGTAGTAGCCATGTGTGACACTGTTGTTCAAAAATCATTTACTCATCACATAACTGCTCTTTATAATTTAAACTGATTCGTAAGAGCTACAACATGGCATAACCATTTGCCCGTTAAATTGGGAGGAGGTATTACCAATCTTTATGGATAAAGAGCAACTTCAAAGGAGAATTTGAAACTACCTTAATACAATTTTAATGTTAATTATTTTAATTATAATGTGAGAGTTTATGTTGTTTTATCTTAGTGTAATTTATTTATTTTTCTTTATTATAAAATTTTCCCACTTCTTAGGGGTTTTGAAAGAGTTATAAGTTGGGAATTTTTTTTATAAAGGAGAAATTATGTTAAATTTATTATTTTAAGTGTAATCTATGTGTGTTTTTTTATTTTAGTGTAATTTATGTATAAAAGTAGCACATGACAAAGAAGATGAATAGCTAATCGTTATCTATTACATATGTAATCTCTAAAAATTCTCATTCTTACCGGTTTAGGTTATTTAAATATATGTACTATACATGTTTATGATAAATTAAAAAAGTGTTCTATTATATCAAAATTTTATACATTTACACTAATTTTTGTATTGTCACCTACCAAAAAGATATTTTATAATCTAAAATTAGTTTACAATAATTTGTAATAGTTGTGTTAGCTATATAACATGGCTTTGTTTTATAAGTTTAACATCTTCTATAGTTATATTTCATACTATTCCATGTTGTAAATACTTTTTTATAATAAATGCTTATTTAACACTACCCATCAAGTACTATCATAGTTCGTAGCAATGTACAATTTAATAAGTCCTTATACTAATTATCTACCCCCGTGGGGACTTGGAACATGATGCCCTTGTTTCTAATGTTATATTGTGTTTCCTTTATTTTTTTTAAATTTAAATATGTAGCATTGCTTTTCTCTACCTAAACATAGTTTTTAGGAGACATATTTATATTTATCTACTTATTATGTTTTTACTTGTCTTTTTATAATTGAAAAATATGTGGAAACATCAATATATAATCTTATACATGTTAGAATGAAATGTGCTTCATTTGAACTTACATTTTTTTCCAAAAATATTTATATAGATTTATATAATTTCTTGTAGAAGCTTACCATCTTATTAGCATAACATAAATTTTCATGTTTAAGTTCCATGATTTTTAAAATAATATACTTTTCTTATGTTCACATTATTCAATATTGATTATATGCTTTTGTTCTTGATCTGCATGATTATTATGGTCATTCTTAAAATAAAGAAAAAATTAATTATAAATTTGTTGCACCTAATAGCAAGTACTAAAACTACTTCATGACACTTGTTTATTAAATTTTTGTTTTTTATTAATAATTTTTAATACATAGTTATTAAAGTTTTAAATATTTAGATTTTGTTTATTAATATTTATTTTTGATATAATTTTTCAAAATTTTATTTTTATGTTTATATAATTCATGATTTAAAATGGTTTTATATTTAACTTTTATTAGTTCTTTTAATTTTTTATTATTATTATTATTATTATTATTATTATATATATATATATATATATATATATATATATATATATATATATATTTTAAACCATATTTTTAAGTCATATTT
>JARHVA010002967.1:1332500-1407500 GCA_037957365.1 Torreya grandis | reverse complement strand
AAATCTATTATGGTCAATACTTAGTTTTTAGAATTTTAGGACTGGAAATTGACTAAAATATGGAGTTATTAAGATCAAAACTCAATTATGGATGTCATTTCTTGAAATAGATATATATATATATAGGGGCTCATGTATAGATTGGTCAAGATAGAGACAGGGCCTATACTAATATGGATGCAAGATCTATTTAATATGATGGGTTGAAGCATGCGTAGATGAATTAACCTATCTCAATTAATACGTCTAACCCTCAGTGAAAATAAAATAACTTTGCATTCAATTATTTATTTTCACTTTTGACTATATCTAGATTTTTGGGCATCTTTCATCTATTAAAGCAAAGACAAAAGAAGAGGTGGGTTGTGGCTTAAACCTCCTAGTTAATTTTTTAACCTAACATTAGTGTAGACCTAGAGATTTGATTTCACTAATAAAGATATGGGATATAGATAGATAGATAGATGTGTATCACTCTAATAACCTCATCCATTGATATAAAGATAGAGTGAGTACTACTTTACAATTTTTGTTCCATGAATGTTCATTTCACTGGAGAATAGAAATAACCTAAATCATGAGATCATTTAAATCTAATTTTCATTCCCTCATTAGTGAACATAAACATGCATAGGTGTTATTCTAGATAGGCAAGGTTTGACATACATGATAGACCTATGTTCAAGAACCCAATGGTCCCACATAATATTAATGTTGTTTCTTAACTACCACATTGATTGGTATGTCATATGTTACTATTACAATTTTATCTATGTTACCATTCACTCACTAACCCATTGTGTTGAAACACTTCCTCAACCTCATTTCTTGGATACTTTATCTCTCTCTATGTAGGTAGGTCAATCAATGCCCATCTAGTAAAGCACATGACCTCTAGTCCATAAATTACCTCTCTTGACTACCTATATCTACACATTGAACCATAAATTTAGTTTTGGAAATCTCAAGTCAACTGATAAATGACATTGTTAATGGACCAATAATTTGACCATTTGAAATCAACATTCCCTTCCTAAATGTATAATATAAGGCTACCCTACCTAGACTGCTATTCCCATATCATATTTATGGTCTTGGTTATAATATTAAAACCATTCTAGGTGGTGATATTCCCATATCATAATCATGCTATTCTAGGTGGTCTCATTCTCATCTCATAATCATGCTATTCATGGTGGGTTATAAGAAAAAGGATTGAAGGTAGATTCAAGATAAATTCCTAAATAATTTGTGCCTTTTAAATGAATGGGTCTATCGATACACATAAATGATTGGCTTGTATCATGTGGCTTTTATCATACCTATATTCATGATATAGTCACTCATACATGACATCTAGTGTATACCTATTACTACATGTAGGTATGCAGCCACTCATACAAGACATCTACCTATAGTCGTGATACAGTCAATTTTACCAGACATTAATGGATCTAATCACCCTAGTACACTTCATTTAGAATAGAAGGAATTGATACACCATTCAAGAGTGATCCTATAAAGATATCATTTACTCCCAAATAAATGTCAGATAGTTGGGTCAATCCATGTATGCTTCAATTCAAATCTCATGCATGCATGACATGTCTACTTTATTATAGACTCACATAAAATAGATTCATCTTGTAGCATACCAAACTCACATAGGATACTACCACTACCACTACTATTTTGGGTGGAGGGTAGTACTTTTAAACCTTATTTTATTAATCTCATATCAAAATCACTCATATTTCTATCTTTCTATCCCCAAAAGATATGGGGAGAGGGGGATCAAGTGCATAAATGCCTGAAGTTAGTGCTCAAACATATCTATATCTATATCTATCATTAAGTGGTTGAGTGTCCTATATGGGAAATATTCAATAGGTCTACTACCAATTTATGTATCTAGTATCAAGTAATTGGTTACTCTTATAGGTGCTCAATAGTAGCTTAGTACCTCTTGGAACCCTCTCAAGCTTAGTACTTCAAGGACTGGACACTTTATTTTTATGCAACATGCCCTTGGAGATACACCATCACTCCCTCATTAGCCCTCATCATCCCTCATCATCCTTAATCACCACTTCAATGTCCCTCATTATCACTAATCACTCCATCATTCATCATTATCCCTCATCCTCCTTTCATCACTCTTCATTATCTATCATCAACCTTCATCATCCGTAATCATATTATCATTGGTCCTCATCATCCCTCATCATCCCTAGTCACTCCCTCATCAATCATCATTATCCCTCATCATCCCTAATCACTCCCTCATCATCCCTCATCATCCCTTATCATCCCCAATCACTCTCTAATTAAATTATCATCATCCTTAATCATCCCTAATCACTCCCTTATCATCTATCATCATCCCTCATCATCCCTAATCATTCTATCAATGGCCCTCAATATCCCTAATCACACTCTTATTAACCATCATCATCCATAATCATCCTTAATTACTCTATCATTATCCCTCATTGCCCCTCATCATCCCTAACCACTCCCTTATTTTCCCTTATCAACCCTCATCATCCCCAATAGTTCATATTCACTCCCTCATCATCCCTCATCATCCCTAATCACCCCTTCATCATCCCTCATTCTCCCAAATCACACCCTCATCAATGCTCATCATCCCTAATCATGCCTAATCACTCCTCATCATAACTCATCATCTCTTAGCATAACTAATCACTCCCTCATTGATTCTCACCATCCCTCACTATCCCTAATCACTCCTTCATCAACCCTCATAATCCATCATTATCCATAGTCACACCCTCATTGGCCCTTATTATCCTTTACCATCCCTAATCATTCCTTTATTGACATCATCATCCCTCATCATCCCTAATCAGTCCCTCATCATCCTTCATAATCCCTAGTGACTGTGTCATCATCTATTATTATCCCTCATCATACCTAATCACTCCTTCCTCATCCCTCCCTATCCTTAATCAATCCCTCAATGGCCCTCATCATGTCTAATAACTCCCTTATCAACCCTAATCATTTCTAATCATCCATAGTTATTTTTCATTATCCCTTATTATTCCTCATCATCCCTAATCACTCCCTCATTTGGCCCTCATCATCCCTAATCACTTGATCATTATCCTTCATCATCCCTAATCACTCCCTCATTATCCCTCTTTATCCCTCATTCCTAATCACTCATACATTGTCCTTCATCATCCCTAATTACTCCCTCCTCATCCCTCTCATCCCTAATCAATCCATCTAATACCTTGATGGTAGGTGGAGTAGATTCTCACTTGTGCCTAATTGGATTATATTCCAATTCCAAATTTTACTCACTCAAATAAAATCTTATTTAACTCATCCTCTTTTAGTCAAATAAGGAAGTCAAAGATATAATCTAATTTCCTAACAGGATTTAAAGATCTATATGGTGATCCATACCTAGATTGGGGAGAGAGAGTGTATCCAGAGCCCCAAGCCATAATAAATAAGAATGTAAATGAGTGAAAGGTGGGATCTAATTGTATTAATTACACACACACACACACACCCACTGACCCACACTCACCTACCCACCCACCCACACACACACACACATTGATATTTAGACATTTAAGAATCCCTATCCCACAGTTGAGAATCCTAATATATATATATATATAGGGATGATTAGAGACCATTTGAGAATCCCAATCCCAAACCCATTATTGAGTTCTCATTTTCCCTATATGTCATTGAGAGTCTATCCATAGTATACTGGATCTCTAGATAGATAGATAAGTAGTCACCAATCTAGTAGAGTGTGTTCTAATCCAATAGTCGGTAGGGTGTGTTTCCCAACCTAACTCAATCTATACCCAACTTAATCTATACCTAACTTAATATATGAATGGAAATAAGGGAATATGCCTTAATATAATATATTAGGGATAGGCTACTTAGATCTTGGGTAATGCTCAGTGGGACCTAAAGCCCAAATCAAGGCCCTACTATAATTTGAGTATACCCTAGTCCCTAATATAATAAATCAAGGGATAGTGTATGAATGGGGCTCATGTTATAGATATCTCAAGGGGCATTATTACAAATTCCCTATTCTAATCTCAAGTTTTCCCTACCTAAGAAGGCAAGGTAATATTATCCTACCTACTTCATCTATGCCAAGGAGTAAGGCAAGGGAAGTTTGCCTTCTTGATATATAGCTTTGATTTACCCATTAACATATCAAGGGAATCTTTCCTTCCTAATAGATAGAAATTTAGTGGGGAATAGCTATCAAGGGAAGCTTGCCTTCCCAATATCTAGCTTTGATTTTTTTTAATTCTATATTAAGGCATAACTTTCAAGGTAATATTGCTTCCTAATAGATAGATTCATTTTTTCCCTACCTACTTAGCTATGATCTACTTGATAAAGCAAGGGAAGATTGATTCATGATATATAGCTCCATTATTATCCTACATACTTACATTTTTATAATATATTATTATCTATCAATGGAAGCTTTCTTCCTATTCTATATCTTACATATATTCTTGCCCTACTTACTTAGCTTATATTGTTGGTAAGGGAAGCTTTCTTACCGATAGATAGAATGAGAAATAAAGTCTCAAATCATGTTACGTATGTAATAAATCTATACCACTAAGTATGACCTATCTAATTTACCTAATTTAATATGCCCTACCTACTTTACCTACTTGAATATGCCCTACTCAATTAAATACATGAGCCATATTTTGATCTTGTGTATGACCTACCTAAATACTCGAGCCATATCTTGATATTGACTATGCCATACCTACCTTATTATACTTGAGTATGCCCTACCTACCTTACCTAATTTAGTATGCTTTACCTAGATATCCTTATTTCCATATCTACTTGAGTATGCCTTACATACTTGAATATGCCCTACCCAATTGAATACCTAAGCCATATCTTGAAATTGAATACGTGTATCTAGTCTTGGCCATATCTTTATTACCTAAGACATATATTGAATATTTGATATCTGATTGAATACCCAATCCATATCTTGAAAGGAAATGGGGCATTATCATGCTTAAAAATTATTATAGGGGATATTACCAAATCAAGAGATAAAGGAGAGGGGCATTATCAAGGGATGTTTAAAAATTAGGAAAGGGCTTTTTATTACCTATATATAGAAAGGATAAGGTATATTGATTGATCCATATTTTTAAATAAGAGGCAGTATTATAACATATCTAGAGAAATCAATGACTAGGGACGATCGAGCTCAAGTAGGAAGCCACTGTACCCACCACAAAATTATTGGAGGGAGTGATCTTAGGGATGAGGAGGAATTAAGAAATAATTATTATGGGTGATGAGGGATGATGAAGGTGAATGAGGGAGTGTTTAGGGATGATAAGGGATGAGGAGGTAGTGATTAGGGATGATGAGGGAGTGAGTATGGATGATGAGGGTTGATGAAAAGTTAATTAGGGATAGTGAGGATTGATGATAGAGTGATTAAGAATGATGAAGGATGATGAAAACATCTTGTGGTCTATCTATATATAAGGGGTGATATCTATTCTTTAGGTGACCTGTTCTACCCCATGTGTGTAAGACCAATTCATTATATTCCTTCATATTAAATGGGTATTAATACACATGCTTTAGATGAAATAGATAGAATGGGCAATGAAAGATAGACTAAAATATAGGAACCTACTTCTTAATGAATGGTCACTTTTGGACATCCTAAATGGGCACTAGACACTATCGTAGATAAGGTCACCTAGAGAATATATATTACCCCTATACATAGCTACAATGGAAGATTGTTTTGCAATAGATGATGAGGGATGATGAGGTAATGATTAGGGATGATGAAAGTATAAAAATAATCACATACACATGAAAGAAGATAAATTTGAAATAGAAAAACCCCCATGGTTGTATTACATCCCCCCCTCAAATTTAGCACTTTATAATTTAGTGTGTTATACAAAATAAATGACACCCATAAACTGGGAATAAAAAAACACAACCTTTTGAAAAAAATAGAAATTGATTCTGAGTTATCGATGAAGAAATATAGTTTTCATAAAATTCCCCATAATTAAATGGATCAAAAAATAAAATTAGACCAAAAAATATTAAATTCTTAGAAAAAAATAAATTTCTGGAGGGATTAAAAATCTTTTGAAGGGATAAAATTTAGGTCCCCACTAGTAGGAATCAAAAGTTAATCCCCTCCATGTGACCACACCATATGACCAAGGGGCTAAGGCTGAGGATGAGTGTTATCATTTCATGCTAGTCTAAAATTGATGTGTTGTTATCCATTAATCTATGATACATGTCAATATATAAGGAAAACATGTCCATGATATATAAAATGTAAGTCTTTGTAGAAAATGCATCACCCAAGAGAAACAGTAAATAAAATGTAGAATCCAAGCAATAGAATCCCCAAAAACATAGATTATGCAAAAAACACATTTAAAAAAAACACACATTTCCATAGACATAGCCCAGGTAAACATAAAAATTCTAGATCTAGGATTGTTTAAGCTTTTTGCCAATCGAGGCACCTTCCATGGGTAAATAAACATAGTTGAATACCAAAAAAATGGTTGATCCTTACAAAAATTGTGAGGATATGTGGATCATGGAGATGAAACCTATGAATGGATTGTGATAGATTTATAATAAAGAACTTATATAACCAATATAAAACACATGCTAGTTCTTTACATAGGCCAAAACTAATACATGTAAATCCAATTTGAATATGAATAAAATAACTTAGATTTGAGAAAGAACCATACTATTTTTGTAACAAAACATAGATCTAACAAAAGACAAATCAATTGAAGCAATGAAATCAGATCTAAGCTATGGAATAAGAAAACATGAGCAAGGAGAGGATAAGGGACCGAGTAATGGTTGTTGGATATTGCACTGATACGATGAAAGAGTTTATAAAACTCTCACCCAAAGTCAAATCTACAAACCATTACCATAGTAAAAACCACGTATGCATTGCTCTAACAATATCTTAGTCTATTATACACAAATAGATCATAAAATGAGAAATAATCTATAACTTTAGAGCTTTATCAAATACAATGAATGGACCTTGCATATATAGGCAAGGAAGATCAATCCTAACTAAGATATCAAGTTAATTGATCAGTCATAACTAAGACACACAAGCTAAGAGATCAAACCTAAGACTAAGAGATAACTATCATGAAAGGATATAAATACTTAGAAATTATCCCCATAATATCTAAGAGATGATATATAATATCTTATAATATCTAAAATAAGATAAATGAAATATACACAAATAAGTGGGTAGGAATAAATAAATACCTAGGTGAACATGAGCTAAGGTAAATAACATACTCTAATAGAGGGATGATGAGGGAATGATTATGGATGATGAAGGACAATGAGATCTAATTATGGGGTGTTTAGGGATGATGAAGGCTAATGAGGATGTGACAAGGGACTATGAGGGATGATGAGGTTTGATGAGGGAGTGATTAGGGATGATGTGGCATGATGAGAGTCAATGAGGGAGTGATTAAGGATGATGAGGAACAATGATAGATGATTATAGAGTGTTTATGGATGATAAGGGACAATGAGGATGTGATTAGGGACTATGATGGATGATGAGGGCCAATGAGTGCATGATTATGGATGATGAGGGCTTGTTTAGTATAGCTTTTATATTGATTTGGCATTGAATCCATGTAAAAAAAATAAATAATAACACTTTTAAATGTTGTAAAATATTTGATAATGAATTTCTTAATGCTATGTAACATATGAAAGAAATATTCATTTACTGATCCCATTATGAATATAATATTCTAAGAAAAAATTAAGGTATAAATGTGATCTAAGCAAGGGTTTTAATGATTATGTGGGCTCTCAATTATATTTGGTTTTTCATAGGCTATTATCAATCAAATATTTTAGAGCATTAACTATAGAGGCTAAAGTGTGCTTGTATCCCACTATCTTATCTGTGAAGGCACAATGACAATAACATCCTTGGGTGATATGCTCCTTTCAATTACACCACAAATAAAATGACTAAAAGAGGCTTATTATGGTGAAAAAAGAGACCCTAGGCATTTACAATATATCATGAGGTATGGGGAAACCAAACTCCATGTTTAATTTTGTATAGTAGATTAAGTATTAGGGTAATACAACTCACACCATGGTATCCATAAAATAGATCACTACTTAGTTCATAATGATATACACTAATTAATTTTAAAATTATCAAAAAATGGTTGCTAAAAATAAGCAACAAGAAAATAGAAGATAATAAAGGTCCAAATATTTGTGTATAGAGATAAAAAATTCAACCCAAGGTTAAAGAGAAATGCTTTAGTGTCAAATGTTATCCAAGATTGCAATATAATTTATTCAGTATCATATTAAATCCAAGGTCAAAGAATATTGACTTGTGGTGTCAGATTAAATCCAAGATATAAGTTTATTTCTTTCAGTGTGATGGTTAATAGAAAGCTTTAAATGAATTTATTCATGAGTAGAAGTGTATTAAATACAAGTAGATATCAGTTACATAACCATACTATCATAACCTATAGATTGGTATGCTACCGATTAACACAATAAAATAATGTAATATATACCTAATTATCTATGCTAACATTCCCCTCTTTATTACATTATTTTTAAAAATGTACACCCAAAATAGATCAAATTTCACCTTGGCAAGTGACTTGGTGAGTATATCTACTACCTGTGAATCTATTGGGTAGTACTGGAGTTGAATGTGGTGGTTCAAGACTTGTTCTTGAATATAGTGGCACTGAACCTCAATTTATTTGGTCCTCTCATGAAATACTAGATTCTTGATAAGCTTTAACACACCTGATTATCACAAAAAATAATTGGTGGTTGATCTTCAAGAATATCTATGTTAGATAGAATGTGATGTAACCAAATTACCTCACAGATATCTCCCCATGTGGCATGGTATTTTGACTCTATCGATGAGAGAGAAGAAACAAATTGCTTCTTACTAATCAATGAAATTGGTCAAGATCTAAGGCAAAAAATATACTTGAGGTTATTTTTCTATCATTGATAGATACATTATAGTCTAAATATATGTATCCTTACAAAAACAAATTTGAGTTCTTCTTTCATTCTAGACCATAATCAACTATACCTCAGACATAACTCAAAACATGATTCACTACAACCGAATGACACTTCTTTATCTCCTACATGGATCTCTAAAGATAGATAATAACAAAGCATATGTTTGGTCTAATATAATTCAAGTAAATGAGACCCCCAACAAGATTCCTTTAGTGAGTTTCATCTACTTGAGGTGACCCATAAAATTGAGATTGTTGAAAACCTTTCTCCATTAGAGTTGAAATTGTTTTACAATCTATCATCTTGTATTTCTCAAGGAGCATCTTGGCATATTTCATCTATGAGACAAAGATATGATTTTAATTTTGCCATATCTCCAAGTGATGACAATAATGAAGTAAATCTAAAATATATTGTGTTGAAGGATTTCTTTAATTCATTCTTTACTTCTTCAACAAGTTCATCTAAACTTCCTGTGATCACAAGATTATCCACATACAAAACAAGAAAGACAATCTCTATGCCTACCTTCTTCATAAATAGATTTATATCTGAGGAGTTAAGAATGAACCTATGTTGTAATATATGATCATCAATCTTAATGTACCATTCCCTTGGCACTTGATTAAGTCTATAAAGTGACTTAATTAGATGGCATGCCTTATGTGGATATTGTTTGTCAATGAAGCCTTCTAGCTGGGTCATGTACATTTCTTGTTTGAGATCACCATTCAAGAATGCATCTTTCACATCTATCTACTAAAGCTTCCATCCCTTTTATGCTACGAGTGTGCAAACAACTCTAATGGTCTTTATTTTAGTAGTAGGTGTGTTGACAATTTTGCCCCATAGGCCAAATTATCACCCTACTATTTAGAACTCTGCATATGGTGCTAGTTTGTCTTGTAAATCCATTATGGGTCTTGAATAATGAAAATAAAAAGGGTTTTGTGAAGTTCAGTGAGGCTTGGGGTCTTTAAATGCATACCTAAAACCACCCAAGGAGCCATCTATAGCCATGTATAAGCCAAGGAAAGACACCTACAACAAGTTCAAAGGCCATATCTCCTGTTCAAAATGTCACATACAGTCATAAAGCTCTAGGCCTATAGAAGGAATGACTTTGTGAGGTGTATAAGATCCAATGAATAATTAATAGCTATATCTATCCTTTAAGTTAACCTATAGGCCTGTAGGTTCATTTACAAATGAAAGCAAATGATCATAAGCATGAGCACAGATAAGTGGAGTTGCCCTATTAAATCTTTCTCTGTTGACATCAGATATGTGGGTAGTTATAAATCATAAATTTTTTATCATATAATCAAAAGGTTGATTGGATGTACTTTTTATCTTTTGGAATTATTGTAATTGGCCTACTAATTTACTCTTCATTTGGAGAGGGATATGCTATCGGTGAGTAGCCAAAAGATGATGTAATCTAGGATAATATTTATTACAAGCCTACGGATGAGGAGGCCAATTTAGGAGATAAAATTGAATAAGAGCTTGTAGCATTAGAGTTGTCAAAAGAAAGAAATGGTAATGGCCATTCAAGTAATACTTTTCAACATGATGCTACTTCCAATACAAAAATGGTACAAATCAAAAAGGGGAGGCCTAAAGAGGGTAAGTCATTGAAGTAACTACCTTTTTGCTTTTGTAGCAATGAGTAGGAATTTATGTTATAAAAAGATCGATTCACACTGATGGGCTATGCTATTCTTTAATTACACATTACAAGATCATGAGGTTTATACTATCTTGAAGGTGACCTATTTCAAAGGCTTTTTATTTAAAAAAATATCAATTGTAAAGGGCTAAGAGAAGTCTCAGACATGTTTTCCAGAAGGTGAGAGGAGGACAAAAATATAAGAGAATACATTTTTTTAAGGACTTTATAAAAAACCATGGTGTCCTCCAAAAAGCTCAGGTGCCTTAGGAAAAAACCCAAGAAAATATAAACAAAGGCAAAGAAAGAAAAGGGAGGAATATCCTTCAAAAAAAAAGTTCTAAGGAATTCCTTCAGACTTTTTATCTGAAGGATTTCTTCAAAAAAGTTGCAAACATAAAGTCCATAGGGCACAACATAAAATTTGAAGGATAAGACCAAGGAAATAAGTATGAATAAAATAATAAGAAGGGAAAAATAGGTAAAATCCATAGGGGAATGATAAATTTTAAGGAAATAAGACATACAAAAAAATTGTAGAATAAAATCTGTTGTTCCCAAAATTCATCACTTGTTTTTGTGGACAACATGTCGACCATTTTGGTCCTATAGGCCAAAATGATCTCTTCCTTTTTCAAAAAATGTTCTAAGCTACCAAGTTCTTCAATTATTCAAGCATTTTTAGATAAGGAACTCGTAGGTTCAACAGGTGAGCTTTCACAAAGGAAAAAATTCAAAACACTTAGGCATTTCAAGGATGGTTCAACGCCGAGGTTCAATCAAAAGGTTCATCGATGGGGATTCAAAGAGTTGGAATGAACCATGGAACTCTACTTCAAAGAGTTCAATAATATGGAACGAATCACCGAACTGATGAACCATTGAACCTTTGAACTCTGAAAGGTTCAAAGTGGTTCAAAGGTTCAAAGGGGTTCAATGGTTCAACAAGTTCAACGAGTTCAAAGTTCAACGTTAAAGAAGAAGCTTCAAGAGAATGGTTCAACAAGTTTGAAGAGTTTGAAAGTTCAAAGGGTTCAAAGTTTAAAGTTTCAGAGAATGGTTCAAGCAGAAGATTCCAGAAGATGTTTCAAGTGGAAGATTCTAGAAGAATAGTTCAACTGAATGGTTCAAATGATTGGTTCAATGATAGGTTGAACTTATAAGAAGACTAAGTGAATGTGGCTCTTTGCAAGAAATATTAAACTATCTGATGAACTTTGAACCATTGAATCGGTGCACTTTTAAAGGTTCAAAGTGGTTCAAGTGACCAAGTAACTAGTGACGTCCCACCCTAAATATCCGTTGATTTTCTAAGATGCAGACCTGGGAACAAACTCAATGACCAACCAAAGGAGTTGAAGAAGCCATCAAGAAGTGAGAAGATAGCCTGAGAGCTCAGATCAGAAAGAAGAGACAAAATGTAATAAGGAAAGAGGGAATGTAACATAAAATCTTGAAATATCTATAGGAGAGTTATTCCAGTAGGTGGAGCAGTCCACCAGGTGGATATCAGAGAGTGCAAGCATTCAATGGTGTGGCCTATTTTTCCCCCTTTGATTAAGGGTGAATGGACAGCTGTGTAAGCATCATAAAGAAGACTAGGCAGCCCATGCTTTGGAGGAGACATTTGAGATGATTTAGAATGCCAAAGTTAAGGCTGGTAATCTACTCCAGCATGGCCCCTTCACAAAATTTCCTCTGTCTAATGCATTGAATGCAACATAGGCCATTTCATGAAAATAAGCACCAAAGTCTTTCTTTGAATGCTATATATTGTAATCTCTCATTTTGGAGAAGGGAGATATCTCTATTATTAGAAGCAAAATGCTACCCAAATTGAAAGGCATTTTTGAGACTTTGAGCTCAGACAGTTAATCATATTTTATCAATTAAATGATAAAGCAAGTGACATTTCAGAATTTGTGTTGAAATAGCTTGTGTTATCTAGGAAATTGTTCTTATGTCTATTTCTTAAATATAGTCTTGTTCATTTAATCAAATAAGCAAAATTAGTGGAAATAATTTGGAAGGTGTCCTGAAGCTGACTGTGGGAGACTTTATGCTGCCATCATTGTCTTTAGTTTGTGTGTTTTATATTTCAGTGTAAAGGATATTGGAGAGACTTTGAGCTCCCCTTATCCTTTGTAATCTTTTACTCTATTGTAGTTGAGGTGGAGAATTTGTGCTACACTTCATTCTACTATGTTACTGTGTCTTGATTCAGTAAGAGAAGCAATGAAAGACTTTGTGCTTTCATGGGTTTCTTGTGGTTACAGTTACCACCCAAAAAGTCTTCCTCTAGTTTTTTGAACATCATTTATGAAAGAAGAGAAATGCCTTCAGTCATTACCCAAGATTTATCCTTGTCCTTGTGAACATCATCTCTAAAAAAGGAGAGATGGATGGTGTTATCCCACCCTTGAGTGTATTTTTAGCTTTTATTAGTTATAGTAGTTTACAGGGAACCTCCCCTACCTTATAGGGAACCTCCCCTTGATGAGTGGAGAGATTTATCTCCTTATGATGTGGTAGACCTACACATTGTTCTGATTAAATATCCTTATGCTGAGGTTGATATACCTATTTTATCGTCAGTGAGCTAGTGACAAAATATTCACCCAACAATTTTTGATGACTCCACTGGAGAAGAATGCACAATTTGAAGCCTCAAGCTTCTAATTGAAGCATTTCCAATTCTTTTCCATTTCCATTTTATACTATGGTAGATCCACTGTATATGCGAAGCTAGAGAGCTCAAGGTATTGTTGACCCTATATTTGAGTTGGTACAACAGAGAAATTTTGGTCTATTTCCTTCACCATCTTGCCTCCAGTGAACCATGAGTTTTCCTCCTAAAAATGTTAGGTCTCCATTACCAAGCAAAGATTCTATTTCCTCTGCTAGTAGAGATTTGTCTATACATATCCCTTAAAGATTTGTTATCCCTCCTTTTAACCTTCATATCATGGCAGATCAAGGCCCCTGGGGTTACACTTTTGGTCCCCTAAATCTAACTCCACCATTACATGAACTACCTCGTAATTTAAGGAAAAAATTTCCCAAGTTCTATGGTGATGGGAGAGTTCATCCTGATGAACATATTGCTTCTTTTTGCATATCCTATGGAGTGATAGGCATCAAATTCAAAGGCATAGTAGTTAGACTATTTGTAGAAACATTACAAGGTGTTGTTGTAGACTAGTTCTATCATCTGCAAGCTCAGAATGTAACTAACTGGAACACTCTCAAGGACAAGTTTCAAGCTATATTTAAACCTATAGAAGATGTGCATGCCCTCTTGGCTCAACTCATGTAAATGAATAAGGAGCCTCATGAACTGATGAGAGACTTCATAGCTAAATTTGACAAGCTGAGGAACAAGATTCCTATAATTTCTCAGCCAACACCTGAAAATCTTAAATGCTTCTTCATCAATTCTCAGCTTCATGAAGTGAGTTTCTTATTGAGGTGGGCTAGCCACATAGACCTTGTTTCAGCTCAAGATTTGGCTACTGAGGTTGAAAATGATCTTATCCTGGTAGGAAAGATAAGAAGAGATCCTAATAGAAATAAATCTTATCCATCTTTTGAATATTCTTCTACAGGCACCACTGACCCTATGATGTAAAAGCTAGCAAATGAATTGCTAGCTCTGAAAATAAAATGGCACAAGGGATGTCTACTTCTCCTTCTTATGAGGATATACCAAGGAGGATGTTTCCCAATCAATCATATCAAGGCAATGCTGCTAGAAATCAAGGGCAACCAAACTGTCTTTCTCCCCCACAGGGGAAGCTTGCCATTGAAGTAGCACCAGCCAACTCGGCATTTGAATATCTTGAAACTGAATCTGATTTCTCTTTCCAACTTGAGTTGAACCAAGAAGATGAAGCTAATATCTTCATAGAAGGAGAAGAATAAGTATCTGGCAACTCCAACATTAGTTTCATGAATTATCAAGATGAAGCCAGAAGTAAGGGAGAAGTGTTTGAGGGATCATACGTTGTTCTTACCAGGTCCAGAATCAATCAACTCCATAAGTTGATAAGAGAAGAATAGGGAAAGAATCTCAACCAAGAACTTTAATTGCTAAATGGGGGACTTCTCTGCCTTTTCAATCAAAGGACTTGGTGATCACTAAAAAAGTAAGTACCTCAAATATTCCTACTCCATCTACTTCAAATTCTCAGAGTAGTACCACCCCCCCTAAAAACTAGAATGAGGGACTTCCTTCCTCTGTCCCTAGTTCTTTATAGTCATTTGATATAATTGACAATACTAAGAAGACCAAGATCTAAATGATTGAATTTGAATGCTTACAATCCAACCCTAAGTAGTTGGATAGGTTGGTTGAATGTGTGAAGAATAAAGTCATCCTTGCAGGACAAGATATTTCAAAGGTAACTCATGATCCTCCAAGAAACATATCCACCCCATATAACCTTTTCATTACTCTTCCTACTACCCCTGGGAAAATTGAACCTTTCTATGTTTCCCTATTGATAATTGGACACAATCTGAGCAACTGCATAATTAACTTAAGAGCTTCAGACAATGTTATGCCTGCCAAGGTAGCAGACTCTCTTGGCCTCACCTTGACTAAAAATTTTGGGAGATGTTTCTCCATGGAAAACAAACAAGTGCCTCTATTGGGTCAGATTAAATATGCCCAATTTGCATTTGTGGCATTTCCAGAAAAGAGGATTAAAATGACAATCTTGGTGGCCGATGTTCCATCTTCCTATGGCATTCTAATTGGATGAAATTTTTGCAAGGATGTTGGTGGAGAATTGAGCATGGACCTATCTAAAGCTAGGATACCTTTGAAGGGAATCATACAAAAGTTGCTTA
Source organism: Torreya grandis (assembly GCA_037957365.1). Classification (NCBI taxonomy): domain Eukaryota; kingdom Viridiplantae; phylum Streptophyta; class Pinopsida; order Cupressales; family Taxaceae; genus Torreya; species Torreya grandis. The sequence continues at coordinate 1,391,845 of JARHVA010002967.1, read as the reverse complement.
TTGAGAAGGAGTCAAAGTACATTGTCACCCAAACATCAGCCCCTAAAGCTCAAATCTTATTTGAGTCTTCAGGAATGGGTAATTACTTCCTGTCCATAGAGGAGGTTCCTATCTCATCTTATGAAAGTCCTATAGGTGAAAATCCAAAAAGTTTAGATAGGATAGCAGAAGAATTAATAGAACATAGTTTAGATGCAAAAGAATCCTCCCTCCCTAATGAAGAAAAATTTGAAAAAAGATCAATTTTTGATAATGTTTGGATTCTAGAATTTGATGGTAGCAATTCTTCTACCGATTCTAGAGCCAAAATTGTTCTGATATCTCCTCAAGGAGATATTTTTCCTTATTCATATAAGTTGCAGTTCAGCAACACCAACAACACTACCAAGTATAAATCCTTGTTACTCAAATTGAAGGCTACTCAAGATAAAAGTGTTAAGTTCCTTTATGCCAAAGGAGATACTGAACTGGTGGTTTGTTAAGTGAGGAACCTGTATCAAACCAAGAATGAAATATTGTGACATTATCCCAATCTTGTATGGGACTGTATTGAAAGTTTTGATACTTTTAGTATTTCTACAGTGCCCAAGGAGTTCAAAGATCAAGCAGATTCCTTGGTCGTCTCTGCGACCTTCATGGTTCCTCACCAAGATTTTGAAGGGAATAAGTACACTATTGAACTAGTATTTCGACCAAGTGTGCCTAATAATGCTAACCATTGGTAGGTGTTTAATGGTCACAACCAAATCATTGCTTTTTTGGAATAGAGGGATAGCTTTGAGAAGCTTTGTTTTGAAAAAAGTGAATCTCCATCGTGGGAATCATCTCCTTAAACTAGTTCAAACACTGGTGAAGAATTCCTTCAGCTCAAAGGAATAAAATCCCAAAAAGATTAGTTTCCCTTGAGAAACTATTTGATAAGCATGACAGGTTCATTAAGTAGCAACAAATGGATTCAAACTCCTCCCAAGAATTTGATCAAATAAATTTGAGTACTGAAGAAAATCCCAAGATGGTTAACATTGGGAAGTGTTGCACTATTGATGAAAATCTCAAATTCACTTCTCTACTTCACTATTACATTGACATTTTGGCATACTCCTATGATGATATGAAGTCTCTTAGGCTTGAAGAAATTTAGCATGAAATTTCTCTCAAGATTGGTTTATTGCCTCACAAGTAGAAATCCAAGCAGTACAACCCCAAAATATCAGGTACCATTCTTGTTGAGGTCCAAAAAATGTTAAAAGCAAGGATAATTTTTCCAATCCATCATTCTACTTGGATTGCAAATATAGTCCTTGTGAGGAAAAAGAATGGGAAAATTTGCCTCTGTGTTGATTTCAAAAATTTAAACCAATCATCTCTTACGGACAACTATCCCCTGCCCATCATGGATCAAGTCCTATAGACAGTGACTGGCTCAGAGATGTTATCAATGTTAGATGGTTTTTCAGGGTATAATCAAGTGGAATTTGGTGAAGTAGACCAACATAAGACTGCTTTCACTACACCTTAGGGCACCTTTGCATATCATAGAATGCCTTTTGGTTTGATCAATGTTGGGGCCACCTTCCAAAGAGCCATAGATCTTGCCTTTAGAGATGAAATGGGGAAGTTCATTATAGTATATCTTGATGACTTGACCATCTTTTCCAAGCATCACCCTGATCATGTGCATCATTTCCAACAAGTGCTGGAATGATGTCGACAAAATGGCATTTCCCTTAATCCTAAGCAATCAATTTTTGGAGTTACAGAAGGAAAATTTCTCAGTCACACTGTATCTCAAGAAGGCATAAATATTGACTCAAAAAGATTCAAATCCATCCAAGAGCTTACTTTTCTTGTGAGTAAGACTACAGTTCATTTTTTCTTTGAAAAGGTGAATTTTTTACGAAGGTTCATTCCTAAGTTTGCAAAAAAGACTCACCACATTATTGACATGATGAAGGAAAAGCTACTTTTCACTAGACTGAAGAAGGCAAGTCAAAATTTGAAGATATCAAGGAAGCTATCACCCATGCCCCAATCTTGGTTTGTCTAGATTATACTAAAAACTTCATAGTCTACAGCTATGCTTCTGAACACACACTTTCAGCTATTTTGGTTCAATAAAACAAACAAGGTGTGGAATCCCTCATACCATTCATGATTTTTCCTCTCAAAGCTCATGAACTAAAATATTGAAACATGGAGAAGCATGCTTATGATGTATTCAAGGTAGTGAAACACTTCTATTTCTACATCTTGAACTCACACACTGTTGCTCTAGTTCCTAATACCATAGTAAAGTCAATTTTAACTCAACAGGAGTTTGGTACCAGAAGGGCCAATTGGATAGCAAAAATTTAAGAGTTTTATCTTGTTATCAAACCAATGAAACTTGTGTGGGGAAGAGGTCTCTGCCAGTTAATTGTTGAGAACATGCCAGAGGAAACATGACATAAAGAAACAGAGGTTGAAGACATGCCTACAGTCCTCTTTATCACTACTACTGATGAGTGTTATTCCAATGTCACTCATTTTCTTACCTTTGGTGAGTGTCCCACCCACATGTCTCATAGAGAAAAGAGAACTATCAAATTGAAGGCTATAACTATGTCCTATGGGAAAATGGTTTGTCTAAAAGGAGCCTTGATGGGGTATTCCTTCGTTTCATGGACAAAGTGCAATAGTTCAAACTTTTGGAGTCTTTCCACAATGTGGCTTGTGGAGTACATTCTTTTTCACCTACGACTACTCATAAGATTCTACGAGCTAGATATTATTGGCCTACTCTATTTCAAGATGCATACAAATGGGTATGCAAGTGTGAACTGTGCCAATAGTTTGTAGGGAGACCCAAATTGGCCACATTAGCTCTTAAGCCAATCATAATTGAAGAGTTATTTCAACAATGGGGTATTTATTTTATTAGGACTGTGAACCCATCCTCAAGTGCTGGACATGACTATGTTCTCATAGCCACAAACTACTTTACTAAGTGGGTGGAATCTATTCCAACTAAGCATGCTACTTCAGAAGTGGTATGTAATTTTCTTAAGAAAAATATCATCTCCCCTTTGGAGTACCAACTAAGATTGTAACAGATAATGCTGCTTGTTTTACTTCTTAAGAGGTTACTATTTTTTGTTACAATTATGGGATTATCCTCTCCCACTCCTCTGACTATTATCTGCAAGGAAATGGTCAAGCAGAATCAATCAACAAGAACTTGGTGACCATTATCAGGAAGCTGGTAGATGATAATTAGAGAACCTGGCATAAAGCATTGTTTGATGCTTTATGGGTAGACATGATTACACCCAAGAGGGCAATAGGTATGCCATCATTTCGACTCCTATATGGTTTGAATGCAGAGATACCAATCACCCTAAAATTACCAACACTAAAGTTGGCAAAGGCAGTCGAAGATCAAACCTTTGAAGATTCCATTGACAAGAATATCATGTGCTTGACTGAACTAGAAGAGCAGTGAACTATGGTAGTGGATCGTATTGATGTGCATCAAAGTCTGGTAAAGAGGCTCTTCAACTAGAAAGTAAGGATTCATGATTTCCAGATTCGAGATCAAGTATTGTTGTGGGACAAGAGGAGAGAACCAAAAGGAATGCATGAGAAATTGGATTCCTTGTGGAGAGGTCCATTTGTTATTCATTAGCTCAATGGTGAAAATAGTTTTTTATTGAAATATCAGGATGGCACACCATTTTCACTACCTCACAGTGGGCAGCATCTAAAGCACTTCAATCCTTGAAGTATCAGATAAGATCAAGTGTACATATGTATAGTCTTTCCTATTTTGTTTTGTTATTCATTTCATTTTTGGCACCTTTCTCTTTTTTGGGTGGCATGACTCCATAGCCCAATGGCATAGATGAAGGCACTGAGAGTCTAGATTCTACTCCCTTTGATCATTTTTTCAATCGATGAAAGTTCCCCAACTGGAGTGTTGGGGATCAACCAACAAACTTGATTACTATGTGAAAGCAACTAAACACGGAATTAAACCAGAATAATAAGTAACTAGAATCAAAAATAGCAAAAAATAAGAGATACAAGAAATCACCTTGAAAACTTGTATTAAACTCTTCCAGAAGGAAATACAGTGAAGAAAATCACACTTTATTCTCACACATCTCAGATGTACAGATCTCTTTCCCTCAAGAGTTCTCTCTCTCAATTACAATCAATTCCAACAACCTGGATTGATACACATATACAATAAATGTCTTTTATTGTTCTTCGACACTAAGCTATGAAAAACTAATCCTATATATAATACTAGGACTCATGAGCATGAATTCTCCATCATTAGATATATTTCCTAATCAAGGGTTCAAATTAGTCCTACAAAAAAATAGAAATGTGAACTCAATACCAACAGTTAATCTAATCATGCAAACAATCTATTCATCCATGAAAATAGACTTTCTGGACACATGAGTGACCAACGTTGGTCCTTACCTGTCTGCACATGATCGACATCAATCGATCCATAATCGACGCCAGCAGCTCCCAGTAGACCCATGACCGATGTCGATCGATCTTGACCGACGCTAGCGACTGTGTAACTCCAGCAACCTACAATTTACTTATTTGGTGAAGCTTTTAGCTCCACAATTCAATAATCTCCCACTTGGAGATAAACAGCTGCACCAGTACTTGTACAACATCTTCTAGCTTCTCCATCTTCAAACTCAATCTTGAAGACCAACAAAAGTTGAATGAAGATTCAACTTCTCCTTTGTTACTGGCTTGGTTAACATATCAGCAGGGTTCTTATCTATATGGATCTTTTCCAGCTTCAACTCACCATCCTCCAATACCTGTCTAATGAAGTGGTACCTAAGCTGTATATGTTTGGTTCTTGAATGAAAGGCTGAATTCTTAGCCAAATGAATTGTACTTTGACTATCACTATATAATCTGCAACTCCCTTGCTCCTTTCCCAACTCTTCCATGAATCGTGTCATCCATATCATCTCCTTTGCTAGCCTCTATGACTGCAATGTATTATGCCTCTGTAGTAGACATGGCAACAACCTTCTATAATTTTGAAATCCAGCTAACTGTCGTTCCACCAACAGTGAACACATATCCTGTGGTGCTCCTTCTACCATCTAAGTCACCTACCATATCTAAATCTACATAACCATTTAGAGAATTATTTGACCCACCATAGCATAAATGTCTACTATTGGTCCCTCTCAGATATCTGAGAATCCACTAAACTGCTTTCCAATGCTCCTTCCCTGGATTGGCCATATACTTACTAACAACTCCCACTACTTGGGCAATATCTGGTCTAGTGCATACCATTGCATACATTAAGCTCCCAACTATGGAAATATATGAAACTTTTCTCATGTACTCTACCTCATCATGTGAATTAGGACACTGTTCTTTACTCAACTTGAAGTGTCCAGCCATAGGTGTGCTTACCGATTTTGCATCCTGCATATTGAACCATTTCAACACCTTGTTCACATAATCCTCTTAAGACAAAATCAACCTGTGATTTTTCCTCTCTCTTAATACTCATGCCAAGGACTTTCTTTGCTGCTCCCAAATCCTTCATGGCAAATGTGTGAGCTAATTTCACCTTAAGCTCAGAGATATCTTGCATGTGTGAACCTACAACAAGCATATCATCTACATACAGCAATATGATAATATATCTACCATTATCCAATCTCTTAAAATAAACACAATGGTCAAATTGGCATCTACTGAAGCCATGCTTAGTCATAAACCTGTCAAATTTCAAATACCATTGTCTAGGAGCTTGTTTGAGACCATACAAGCTTTTCTTCAATCTGCACACAAGTTTCTCCTTACCTTTGACCTTAAATCCTTCTGGCCGATCCATATATATTTATTCATCCAAATATCCATGAAGAAATGTTGTCTTAACATCAAGCTGCTCAAGATGCAAATCCTCAATAGCAACTAAAGACAATACAGTCTGAATAGAAGTCATTTTTACTACAGGAAAAAAAATTTCACCAAAATCAATACCTGGTTTCTGTGTAAATCCTTTCACTACCAACTTGGCCTTATATCTCATCTGTCCATTCTCTCCTTCCTTCAATCTGTAGATCCATCTATTTTTCAGTGTTCTCTTTCCTGCTGGTAACTCAACCAAATCCCATGTTTGGTTCTCTTTCAAGGAATCAATTTCCTCATTCCTGCCAAGCTCCCACTAATTCCTAGATTCCACCTGTATTGCTTTATCAAAACTCTCTGGTTCTCCACCATCAGTGAGCAATAAATAGAATAATGAAGGGAAATATTGAATTGGATCTTTACTTACCCTTTCTGACCTCCTGATGGGTGGCTGAGACTCATTCACAACATGTTGTCTGCCCAAATTCTCTGACAGTGACCGACCTCGGTCACCTCCAAGCTTGTAACTGACTGACGTCGGTTCCACATGACCGACGTCAATTCCTTCCTAACCGACGTCGGTCACTGTCTGACTGATGTCGGTTCCTATATTGTCAACATCGATTCCTGCCTGATCGACGTCAGTCTCTATGTTTTTATGTCTATGATTATTCTTTCCCACAAGCTCATTTTGGACCGTCACCTCATCCAAATCAACATTGCTCTGCTCAGATTGATTCAACTTCTTGAGCTGATCACTGTACATCACCTTCTCATTGAAAACAACATCACGGCTCCTAATTATTTTTTTAGTTCCTAGATTTCAAAATCAGAATCCAAAATTTCTAGAGCAATAACCAATAAAAGTGCACCTCATAGATTTAGCATCCAGCTTCTTTCTATTTTCCTTATCAATGTGCATAAAAGCTTCAGAACCAAAAACTCTGAGAAATGAAAGATCTACCTTTTTACCTATCCATGCCTCTTCTGGAATTCCACCATCTAGAGCTGTAGAGGGTCCTTTGTTAATCAGGTAAACTGTAGTATCTATAGCTTCTACCTAAAACTGTAAGGGCAAACCAGCATGCAATCTCATACTCTGTGCATGCTCCAATATTGTTCTGTTCATCCTTTCAGTAACTCCATTTTGCTGAGGTGTCTTTGGAACCATCCTTTGCCTGTGTATTCCATTCATATAACAATACCAGTTGAACTTATAGCTGTAGAACTCACCACCATTGTCAGATCTAAGGCACTTCAATCTCATACCTGTTTCATTCTCAACCAAAGCTTTCCAAATCTTAAAAGTGTCAAAAACATCAGAGTTCTTCCTTATGCAATAAACCCATACCTTTCTTGTAGCATCATCAATGAAAGAAACATAATATTGTGATCCTATAATAGAAGCAATCTGAGCTGGTCCCCACATGTCTGTGTGAACAAGCTCCAACTTGTGCTTCTTCTTTGTTGACCCAGTCTTAAGAAAACTCACTCTCTTCTATTTCCCAAAAATACAGTGCTCACAAAAATCTAGATCTATGCTTTTCAAATCTGAAAGCTTACCTTTTGAATTAAGAATAGTCATTCCCTTCTCACTCATGTGGCCAAGCCTCTGATGCCACAACTTTGCATCTACATCTGAAGTAGATAATACAGAAAGAGAATTATCAGTAATATAATTACATAAATAGAGAGTACCTACTCTCTTACCTCTAGCCAATACAAGTGTACCCTTGAAAACCTTCCAAGATTTAGCTGTGAGAGTTATTGTGCAACCCTCATCCCCTAACTTCCCTACAAAAATCAGATTCCTCTTCAAGATGGGAACATGTATGACATCTCTCAACACCCATGTGTTGCCATTCTACATTTTTAGCTGCACTTTTCCTTTGCCAATAATTTTACAAGGCTCATCATCCCCTAAATAAACTATTCCAAAATCTCCATGGACATAGTCACTGAAATATTTTCTATTTGGGGTTGCATGGAAAGAGGCACCAGAATCTAAAACCTAAGATTCTATATTATTATGCAAAGAGAATATAAGAGCATCTTGTGCAACAATACCTACAACTTTTGCTTCTTCTTTACCTTCATGCTGATGGTCTTCTTTAAGTTTTGACCAGCAATCTTTCCTTGCATGCCCTATCTTTCCACAATTTCAGCAGGTTGTCTTCCTCCCATTTCTAGATTTGGATCTACCTCTCATCTTTGACTTAGACCTTAATCTCCCATGCTTGCTCTTCTCTTTTTGCCTTCCCCTGCTTTCAAAACTTAAAGCATTCCCTGATGTTTCCTCTGTGCTTTTCCTACAAATTTCTTCATTCAAGATTACACTAACAACATCATCTACTTTTAAAATATTTGAAGCAGATGCAGTATTACTAATTGCCATTACCAAGCTATGCTAGCTTTCAAGTAAAGAGCATAAGATTAATAGAGATTTAATTTCATCATCAAAAACTATTTTAACTGAATTTAATTGATTTACAATTCCATGGAAATCATTTAGATGATTAGATATAGATCCACCTTCCTGCATTTGCAAATTAAATAACTTCTTCATAAGATATACCTTATTTGAAGCTGAGGGTTTTTCATATAAATTTGCTAAAGTAGTCATTAACTCTATCATTGACTTTGCCTGTGATAAATTAGATATCACAGTAGATGCCAGACTCAATCTTATAGATCCAAGAGCCTTTCTATCAAGAACTTTCCATTCTTCATCTTCCATGTCTGTGGGCTTCTTTGAAACCCCACCTAATGGTAAGTATAGATCTTTCTGATACAGATAATCTTCTATCTGCATTCTCCATAATTGGTAATTCTTGCCATTAAACTTCTCCATTCTCAGTTTACTTTCTTCTACCATTGCTTTCTCCCACTCAAACAAAAACCCCTGTGAGTGACCTATAATCAACAAACACTAACTAGAATCTGAAACACCTGTTAGTCAACCTGAGCTTTGATACCACTTGTTGGGGATCAACCAACAAACTTGATTACTATGTGAAAGCAACTAAACACAGAATTAAACCAGAATAATAAGTAACTAGAATCAGAAATAGCAAAGAATAAGAGATACAAGAAACCACTCTGAAAACTTGTATTAAACTCTTCCAGAAGGAAATACAATGAAGAAAATCACACTTTCTTCTCACACCTCTCAGATGTATAGATCTCTTTCCCTCAAGAGTTCTCTCTCTCAATTACAATCAATTCCAACAACCTAGATTGATACACATATACAATAAATGTCTTGTATTGTTCTTCTACACTAAGCTATGAAAAACTAATCCTATATATAATACTAGGACTCATGAGCATGCATTCTCCATCATTAGATATATCTCCTAATCAAGGGTTCAAATCAGTCCTGTCAAAAAATAGAAATGCAGACTCAATACCAATAGTTAATCTAATCATGCAAACAATCTGTTCATCCATGAAAATAGACTTTCTGGACGCACAGGTGATCGACGTCAATTCCTATCTGTCTGCACATGACCGACATTGGCCAATCCATAACCGATGCTGGTAGCTCCCAGTCGACCCATGACCGATGTCAGTCACTTCTGATAGATGCTGGTGACTGTGTAACTCTAGTAACCTGTAATTTACTCATTTAGTGAAGCTTTTAGCTCCACAACTCAACATAGAGCCAACTGTTGTTTCCAAAATCTGTCACTTGTTTTTATGGACAACATGTTGACCATTTTGGTCCTATAAGACAAAATGATCTCTTCCTTTTTCAAAAAATGTTTTGAGCTACCAAGTTCTTCAATTATTTAAGAATTTTTAGCTAAGGAACTCGCAGGTTCAACAGGCGGGCTTTTACAAAGGAAAAAGTTCAAAACACTTAGGCATTTCAAGGATGGTTCAATGTCGAGGTTCAATCAAAAGGTTCATCGATGGGGATTTAAAGAGTTAGAATGAACCATTGAACCGTTGAACTCCGCTTCTAAGAGTTCAAAAGGTTCAATGAGTTCAAAAGAGTTCAATAATATGGAATGAATCACCGAACTGATGAACCATTGAGCCATTGAACCTTTGAACTCTGAAAGGTTCAAAGTGGTTCAAAGGTTCAAAGGGGTTCAATAGTTTAACAATTTAAATGAGTTTAAATTTCAAAGTTCAAAGTTCAAGTAGAAGCTTTGAGAGAATGGTTCAACAAGTTTGAAGAGTTTGAAAGTTCAAAGGGTTTGAAGTTCAAAGTTTGAGAGAATGGTTCAAGCAGAATATTCCAAAAGAATAGTTTAATTGAATGGTTCAAATGATTGGTTCAATGATAAGTTGAACTTATAAGACGACTAAGTGAATGCGCCTCTTTGCAAGAAATATTGAACCGCTCGATGAACTTTGAACCATTGAACCGATGCACTCTGAAAGGTTCAAGGTTCAAAGTGGTTCAAGTGATCAAGTGACTAGTGACATCCTTATAGATGTCAAATTTAGGGTAATGAAATATCCATTGATTTTCAAAGATGCAGACCCAAGAACAAACTCAGTGACCAACCAAAGAAGGAGCCGAAGGAGCCAGCAGGAAGCAAGAAGATAGCTTGAGAGCTCAGATCACAAGGAAGAGACAAAATATAATAAGAAAAGAGGGAATGTGACATAAAATCTATAAATATCTATAGGAGAGTTATTCCAGTAGGTGGAGCAATCCACCAGGTGGATATCATAGAGCGCAAGCATTCAATGGTGCAACATGTTTTTCCCCCTTTGAGTAAAGGTGAATGGACAGCCATGTAAGCATCATAAAGAAGATCAAGTGACCCATGCTTTGGAGGAGACATTTGAGATGATTTATAGTTCCAAAGTTAAGGCTGGTAGTCTCCTCCAGCATGGCCCCTTCACAGAATTTCCTTTGTCTAATGCATTGAATGCAGCATGGGCCATTTCATGAAAACAAGCACCAAAGTCTTTATTTGGATGCTATATATTGTAGTCTCTCATTTTGTAGAAGGGATATCTCTCTATTATTAGAGTGAAACTCTGCCCAAATTGAAAGGTATTCTTGAGACTTTGAGCTCAGACTGTTAATCATATTTTATCAATTGAATGAGAAAGCAAGTGTCCTTTCAGACTTTGTGTTGAAATAGCTTGTGTTATCTAGGAAATTGTTCTTATGTCTATTTCCTAAATATAGTCTTGTTCATTTAATTAATAATCAAAATTAGTGTAAATAATCTGGAAGGTGTCCTGAAGCTGACTGTGGGAGACTTTGTGCTGCCATCATTGTCTTTAGTCTGTGTGTTTTATATTTCAGTGTAAAAGATATTGGAGAGACTTTGAGCTCCCCTTATCCTTCATAATCTTTTACTCTATTGTATTTTAAGTGGAGACTTTGTGCTACACTTCATTCTATTGTGTTACTATGCCCTGATTCAAGAGGAGAAGCAATGAAAGACTTTGTGCTTTCATGGGTTTCTTGTGGCTATAGTTTCTACCCAGGAAGTCTTTCTCTAGTTTTTTGAACATCATTTTTGGAAGAAGAGAAATGCCTTCAGTTATTACCCAAGATTTCTCCTTGTCCTTGTGAACATCATCTCTAAAAAAAGAGAGATGGATGGTGTTATCCCACCCCTGAGTGTATTTTTAGCTTATATTAGTTATAGTAGTTTATAGGGAACCTCCCCTTAATGAGAGGAGAGATTTATCTCCTTATGATGTGGTAGACCTACACATTTTGTTGATTAAATCTCCTTATGTTGAGGTTGATATACCTATTTTTCCATCAATGAGATGGTGACAAAATATTCACCCAATAAAACCCCACAAAAAATATGAAATCCAATGAATTGAAAAGTCAACACAAAAATCTGAAAGGTAAATCCAGTGAACATAGAAGTTCGAGGAAATTAGCAAGACAAAAAATTTGACAGAAGATGAGTCAACAAGGAGAAGTCAATAGGGGATAGACCAAAGAATACATAAATTATAAATCTTTGGAAAATTGCAAATGGAAAAGGTCTGAGGGAATGAAATGAATGGAGAATTCAATGAAAAAAATTTGAAGAAAATTCAAGGCCAAGGTAAAGTCAACAGAATAGAGACCAAATAGAAAAGGTCCATAAAAAAAAATTAGAAAAAATGGCAAGACATAAATCTGAAGGAAATAATATAGCTAAGAAGTCAATAGATAATTTGACAAAAAAATTAATCCCAAAATAGAATCCTACCAAAAATAGACATGAACAGTCAAACCAAAATAAGAGAAAATACATGCAAATAAAGGCTATTTTTGGTTGACTGGTCAAAGCTTCAGTTGACTGGTTGTTGAAGTCAAGCTCATCTCTGAGTCAAACTCATGCTTTAAAATGTTCCAACTCAACTTCCAACATTTCAATTGGAATTCTAATTTTAGCATGATGTGGATTTTATGCATGCCCTTGGTCAACTCAGCTCTTCAAACATTCCAAAAACTCATGAAGAATGCCAAATTTGGAAGTGGGAGTAGCTTTTTTGCATTATAAGACTTTGACAACCCAAAATTAGCCACTATCCACTTCAACACCAAGGATCCTTCATGCAAGACAAAAGACAAGAAAAGACAAATTTGGAAGACTCATGCAACATAATTTGGACTTGGGCTAATGAAGAGTTAACTTCCTCTCCTATTTTCAATGCCATCTCTTGGCTATTGTATTTTTCTATAAGTTGGCTTTTTAGCCTTGTAAAAATCATCCATATTTTGGCAATAAAACTTCTACCAAAGATCCTGTTGTAACCTTTTTCAAAATCAATAAGAAGAGAACTATTTTTTTTCAATTTCTAGCAGCTAATATAGCATACTTTTGTTATAGATTTGCCTAAGTGATAGATTGTATTTCTTCCTTGTCAAAGTTGGATTCATACCTAGTTACTAGCTGGTCATTTATGTAGGTCACATTATATGTTTATTTGTCTTTTGGCTAGAGTTTATAGTGGATATCAGTGGCTATTTAGTGCCTTTCATTAGGCCTATTTTTTTGTTTCCCTCAAGATTAGCTCATTAGATTAAAACTTTCTATGAAATACTTATGTGTATTGATCAATTGGAGTTGAATTTCTACCTCTTCTTTGCCTGAATTAGTGTTTTTAGAAGCTCAATTTGAGTGGATCAAGCAAATTAGGTATATCACCATTTTAGCTAGGATTTCCTTTCAAATTCTTTCTCCCCTTTTCCCCAGGTATTTTTTAGCATAAAAGTTGAGATCCTCATTGATATATCTTACAAGAACCAACCTTCTCTAGAGGTTATTCTCATCATTGAGGTACCTACCCTCGTGAGAAGATCCCATTGTTTCAATTGGAGTGAGGATTAGCCATTTCAACATGTCTTAGATCAGGGTACAACTCTAGGTTGACAATAGTTTTTGGCATGCGTGATGGAATCTATGTGAGTTGGTCTTGATGAAATTGTAGTTCTATTAGTGTTCTTCAAGAAGTATTTGGTGATTCTAAGATCAAGCAATTACTTCTAATAGTTTAGGCACAATTTCCATGTAAGTCTATTTTTATTGCATTATCATGAATGAATTTTGATGGCTATGTACAAAGAGAATTCATATGCTATGTTTCCTTATCATCCTAATGATAGATCATACCAGCCTTGTCATGATACCTATGAGCCTTTTTATGAGCCTAATCAATGTTATCAAGAGTATTATCAAAGCTATGTTGAGCCTTATCAAGTTTCTTATGAGCCTTATTATCAAGAACATGAATCTTACCTTCCTTATGAGCCATATCAGTCTCAAGACCAGATTTCATCTTTCCTATATGGCTACAATGTTGTATATGAGGATCCTTGCCTTCAAGAAAGAAAGAATGAAATAGAGCTCAGAATACTAGCATATGCAAGAAAGGTTTGTTCTAACTCTCAGTATGAGGAAGTGAATGGTCTATTTCAAAATGTGCCCAATGATCCAGAAGAGATAAATGGGTTATGTATTCTTGTATTGGAAAATATGGGGGCTTGGGAGAGGTAGAAAATTGAGTTAAACCAATTGTCTACAAAGGGTTCTTGTGCTTCTTTTTCTCATGAAGTTCTTAATCATGCCTAGTGTGTGACAAGGGAGCTTCCTAATTGTATTCAAGAGCCTAATCATGATAATAAACCTTCCTATAGTCCCCTTTCCTCACCAATCATCCCTCAAGCTCAATTTGTCTAGGAAGATAAGTAGGTTTCATAATTTGATGAGGTAATGGCCAAGTAGAAGGAATAAAATATAGAGGTATTTAAGATTTTCTCTTTCCCTCCTCTCTAAAACTCCCTAGATAATTCCATTGCCCTCAAGATTCCAAAATCTAATCATGATCAACCTACCATGCTTCATTTTCCCTCTCAAACAAATGAATTTCATCACCCTCCCACCATCCCCCTTCCTTAGGAGGAGCCTATTCTTTGGAAGATTGAGAAATAGGTTGCAACTATAGGTCAAGTTCTTGCAAAGTGTGTAGAGGATGCTTCAGGTGTGTTTGAGGAAGAATTTCCTATTGATACTTCACTTGAGTTTGTAGATGGGCATCTAATTATAGTTGAGAGTGAGAAGATTGATCTTAATGTAGAGGAACTTCAAGAGGAGATGGTACAAATTGAAGTCATACATGAGTTATAGGTATCTCCTATTGAGAAGTATCTAGATACCTTTCAAGCTAATTTTATAGATCAAAATAAGGAATAAAAAGATGATTGGCAACTGTACCTCGAATCTCTTCAGGAGATTGAAGAACTTTGTATGGATATATTGTCTATTAGAGGACATGTTTACAAAAAAATTGATCACGAATCACCTATTCAATATCATAGTACAGATTGGGTTACCTACTTAAAGCTCCTTGAAGAGCTGGATGAACTTGCAATAGTTGATAAGAAGGACATGGTCACTCAAGAACCATGCATAGATGATATATCACTTGACAAGGTGGTAGATGACAAGCAATATGAAAAATATTAGGAGGTACTTGAGGAGTTTGTCTTTGTTGTTGACTAGTATGATGTTAATGACTCATTTGAGAAGATGTTAATATAGTTGGTGGACAAATAAAATGCCTCGTCAAAGGTTATGATTAATAAACATCATGCTTTGTAAATTGCACCATCTCTTAGAAGGAGTGAGTCCAATAATTTCCCATTTGATCCAGGCAGATCATGCTTTATCATGGTTAGCTAGGTTCTTTATTTGTTTTGATTTCCTCTAAGTGTTGTTCAAGCAAAATCATTTTGTTATGTTTTCTTCCAATAAGTGCCTATTTGCACATTTGTTTCTTAGTTAGTTTTCTTGCTTTCATGTGTTTCCCTTATTATTTTGAAGGAGGAAGGTTACTTCATCCATGATCAGAGGAGATTTACAGTCATGGGCCATGTTTAAAATTGCTTTTTGTGAGTTCTATATCATGAATATGGTCGGGTTCTCAAGCATAGCAGGCATACTTCCTAGTTGAGTCACCAAAAATGTTGACAATTTTTTCTCATAGGCCAAATTATCACCCCTACTATTTAGAGCTTCGTATATGGTGTTAGGTTATCTTGTAAATCCATTTTCAGTCCTGAATAATGAAAAGAAAAAGGTTTTTGTGAAGTTCAGTGAGGCTTGGGTTCTTTAAATGCATACCTAAAGCCACCCAAGGAGCCATTTACAGCTAGGTATAAGCCAAGGAAAGACACCTACAACAAGTTCAAAGGCCATATCTCATATTCAAAATGTCACATATAGTCTTAAAGCTCTAGGCCTGTAGAGGGAAGGACTTTTTGAGGTGTATAAGAGCCAATGAAGAATTAATAACTACAACCATCCTTGAAGTTATCTTATAACCCTGTAGGTTCATTTACAGATGAAATAAAGTGATCATAAGTGTGAACACAGATAAGTGGAGCTGCCCTATTAAATATTTCTCTTTTGACATCAGATATGTGGGTAGATTTAATTGACATTTTTGCATATAATCAAAAGGTTGATTGGATGTAATTTTTAGCTTTTGGAGTTGTTTTAATTGGCTTTTTGATTTACTCTTCATGTGGTGAGGGAGAAAATATCGACGACCAACCAAAAGATGATATAATCTAGGATAATATTTATTACAAGCCTGTGGATGAGGAGGCCAATTTAGGAGATAAAATCAAAGAAGGGCTTGTAGCATTAGATTTTTCAAAATAAATAAATGGTAATGGCCATTCAACTAATACTTTTCAACATGATGCCACTTCTAATATAAAAATGGTATAAATAAAAAAGGGGAGGCCTGAAGAGGGTAAGTCATTGAAGTTACTACCTTTTTGCTTCTATAGAAATGAGCAAGAATTTATGTTATAAAAAGATCAATTCACACTGATGGGCTGCCCTTTTCTTTAATTACAAATTATAAGATCATTAGGTTTATACTATCTTGAAGGTGAGCTCTTTCAAAGGCTTTCTATTTTAACAAAGATCAACTTTAAAGGGCTAAGAGAAGACTTAGACATGTTTTTTGAAAGGTGAGAGAAGGTCAAAAATCTGAGAGAATGCATTTTTTAAGGACTTTACAAAAATATCGGGTGTCCTCCAAAAAGCTTGGGTGCCCTCCAAAAAGCATAGGTGCCTTAGGAAAAAACCCAAGTAAATATAAATAAAGGTAAAGAAAGAAAAGGGAGGGATATCCTTCAAACAAAAAGTTCAAAGGAATTCCTTTGGACTTTTTGTCTAAAGGATTTATTCAAAAAAAATTAAGCATAAAGTCTGCAGGGCACAACATAAAATCTGAAGGATAAGACCAAGGAAATGAGTTTGAATAGAATAATAAGAAGGGAAAGACAGGTAAAATCTACAGGGGAATGAAAGATTCGAAAGAAATAAGACACACAAAAAATCCATAGAATAAAAGCACACAAAAAATCCAAAATCCAATGAATGGAAAAGTCAATAAGAAAATCGAAAAGGTAAATCTAGTGAACATAGAAGTTCGAGGAAATTGGTGAGACAAAAATTCTGACAGAGGTTGAGTCAACAAGAGATAGACCAAAGAAGACAAAAAATCCAAATCTTTGAAAAATTACAAATGAAAAATGTCCGAGGGAATGGAATGAATGGAGAAGTCAATGGAAAAATTTTGAAGAAAATTCAAGGCCAAGGTAAAGTTAACGAAATAGAGACCAGATGGAAAAAGTCTAAAAAAAAGAATAAATTCAAAAAAAATGGCAAGATAGAAATCTGAAGGAAATAATATAGCCAAGAAGTCAATAGATAATCTCACGAAAAATTAATCCAAAAATAGAATCCTACCAAAAATAGACACGAACAGGCGGATCAAAATAAGAGAAAATATATGCAAGCAAAAGCTATTTTTGGTTGACTGGTCAAAGCTTCAGTGGATTGGTTGTTAAAGTCAAGTTCATCTCTAGGTCAAACTCATGCTTTCAAATGTTCCAACTCAGCTTCCAATGTTTCAATTACAGTTATAATTTTAGCATGACATGGATTTCATGCATGCTCTTGGTTAACTCAGCTCTTCAAATGTTCCAATAGCTCATGAAGAATGCCAAATTTGGAAGTGGGTGTAGCATTTTTGCATGATAAGAGTTTCACAGCCTAAAATTAGCCATTGTCCACTTCAACACCAAGGATCCTTCATGCAAGACAAAAGATAAGAAAAGACAAATTTGGAAGACTCATGCAACATAATTTAGACTTGGGCTAATGAAGAGTTAACTTCCTCTCCTATTTTCAATGCCATCTCTTGGATATTGTATTTTTCTATAAGTTGGTTTTTTATCCTTGTAAAAATCATCCATCTTTTGGCAAGAAAACTTCTGCCAAAGATCCTATTGTAACCTTTTTCAAAATCAATAAGAAGAGGACTGTGTTTTTTCAATTTCCAGTAGTTGGTATAGCATACTTTTGTTATAGATTTGCCTAAGTGATAGATTTTATTTCTTCCTTATCAAATCTATATTCATACCTAGTTACCAGATGGTCATTTATATAGGTCACATTTTGTGTTTATTTATCTTTTGGCTAGAGTTTATAGTGGATATCAGTGGCTATTTAGTGCCTTTTGTCAGGCCTATTTTTCCATTTCCCTCAAGCTTAGATCATTATATTAAACCTTTTCATGAAATACTTATGTGTATTGATCAATTGGAGTTGAAGTTCTGCCTCTTCCTTGCCTAAGTCAGTGTTTTCAAAATCTCAATTTGAGTGGATCAAGCAAATTAGGTATATCACCATTTTAGCTAGGATTTTCATTCAAGTTCTTTATCCCCTTTTCCCCAGGTAATTTTTAGCATAGAATTTGAGATCCTCATTGATACATCTTACAGGATCCAACCTTCTCTAGAGGTTCTTCTCATCATTGAGGTACCCACCCTCATGAGAAGATCCCATTGTTTCAACTGGAGTGAGGATTAGCCATTTCAGCACATCTTCAATTAGGTGTAACTCCAGGTTGACATTAGGGTGCAAAGGTCTCCTCATAATCTATTCCTTCTTACTGAGCATAT
This sequence comes from Torreya grandis, assembly GCA_037957365.1. NCBI lineage: Eukaryota > Viridiplantae > Streptophyta > Pinopsida > Cupressales > Taxaceae > Torreya > Torreya grandis. The sequence goes on along the minus strand of JARHVA010002967.1, from coordinate 1,373,487 downwards.
CTGTTTGCAACTAGTAATGATTTATATTTATCGATAGATCCATTTGCCTTGTACTTTGTCTTGAAAATCTACTTTCAACCAATGGATTTCTTTACTATAGGAAAATTGATAAGATCACACATCCCATTTTTTATGAGGGCATCATACTCATCATCCATGGCCTTCTTCCACTTTGGTTGACATAAATCCTCTCAAACTATCTTTGGTTTATTGTTTTCAACTATTGAACTCATTAGTGCAAGATTAACTTCTTGTCTCACCTATCTTCTAGTCCAAACTCCTGATGAAGTAATTAGATTAGAGTTCAAGTGGGAGTCCCTGATGGTGTTCTCTCCCCATTTTTGATGTCAATGTTACTACTAATTTGATGAAGAATTATCCTTCATATTTCCAAGATCAACAAAAAATTATTCTTAAATCTCACCTTCTTTGTGACAAGATTCTTCATTATCATCATCTAAATGTGGGAATAGTCTATGCGAGGTGATATGTTCTAACTCTTTCTTTGGAAATGAGTCAAATGATGACTCATCACAAACCACATCTCAACTTTCATATATCTTCTTTGTCTCAAGATCCATGAGATGATATGCTTTTGGTGTAGTACTATACCCCAATATAAGTCACTGGAGTGTCTTTGGTTCTATCTTCTTCCTCTTTTTATTAGATACATGCATATAAGATGTACAACTAAACACTCTAAGATGAGAGATCAAAGGTTTATGACCACTCCATACCTATTTTAGTGTCTTCTCATGCAATATATTTGTAGGTACCTTGTTGAAAAGATACACAATTGTCTAAACTACTTCTGCCCAAAATGGTATGTCTAACTTTGCAGTGGAAAGCATGCAATGAGCCATCTCCATGACTAAATGATTTTATCACTCTACTATTCCATTCTATTGTGCCATATAAGGATAAATCAGGTGTTGTTTGATGTCATGTTTCTTCAATAATGCCAAGAATTCCTTTGATGTGAATTTTTCACCCTCGATTTAAGTGAAGGAGTTGAAGAGGCATCCTTGACTGGGTGACAACAAAGTGGTAGAAGACCTTAAAATGTTTAAAGGCTCACTCTTCTTCCTAAGAAAGAACACCCATGTCTTGTGAGAGAAATCATCCACAAATAACTAAAAGTACTTGAATCCTTGGAAAGAAGTAGGTAGAGGTCCACATAGATCAGTATGTACCACATTGATATGTTATTTGGCTTGTGAGGAACTTGAATTGAATGGAACCATATGTTATTTACCATCAATGCATCTAGGGAAAATAGGCAAGGAATGAGATAACTAAGGAAGTCTATGAACAATAGCCTTAGAGATAAGATGGTACAAAGAACCAATAGAACTATTGATAATGCCATAATTCTATATATTCTATCATAGAGTTAAAGAGAAACATCATCAGACAAAATTGTATCTAAGGCAAACAATCGATCCTTCAAAAAAGCTCTAGTAATGACCTAACCATCCCATGAGAGGAGATAGGATTTTGTGCCATTCTTGATCATGAACTCTACCTTAACCTTATGATTTAAGAGATGACTTACAAATAAGAGATTTATTTTTGAGACAGGGATATACAATACCTTTATGAGAGTACAGGTTCAGGTCCCAAGAAGAGTGGTGATACTGCCAATTCCTTTTGCAACATACTCTTTATTATCTGCAATTCAAACTTGTTATCCAGTGGGTTGAGTTATCAATGAATCAAATAGTTCCTTGCATCTTGTCATATGCTTACTATCACCAGAGTTAATCAATAAAAATTTGGTCATGTGTGATGAGGTTTGGGAGATAATGATAACATCCTTATATGTACCACTAAATTTTACTTTTTTGGGTACTTCCTCTTTAGATTCATCATCTTATTGATCTTGTGCCATTACATGTCTCTATTTATTCTATCTTCAAGAATGTCTATTTGATTTATATGACTCATCTCTACCAAATGCACCCTCTTGATTAGGTGAGCCTTGTGTTAAGGCATCATACCAATAGCTATCAGTATCATGCATATTGGTATAACAAATATGTCACCATATTTTTTTATATTTATATTATTTTTGTGTTTACTTTGGTTTTCTTTTTAAATGATGTTGATTGATAATCAAGGATTTATCCTTGAACTCTTCTTACATGAAATGGATAACTTCTTGTTGAAGTAGATTCACTAGTTCTTTGAAAGACACTGCTTTCTTTTTGATGTTTAGTGTCATGATGAATGTGAAAATTTGAGAGGGGAGATCTCTCAACATGATCAGAACCAATAGCTTATCCTCAATCTTTTCTTCAATTTCAATTGATTATGTTATTTGTTATACTGCCCAGCATAAGAATTCCTCAACTTTTTCACCATCTTTCATAATGAGAGTATGAAGCATCAACTAGAGATGGAGTATCTTTGTCTAATTCTTTTCCTTTTATATGGTGGATAAAATTTCCCAAGCCTCTTTCAATGTCAATGCATCTCAAATGTGAGGTTGAATCTTGTTGGTGACACTAAGTGTGATCAATATTAGAGATTTTGCATTTGACTTATCCTATTTTCTTCTTTCATCAACTCTAGTCAAACAGGTAACCAAACCAGTGATGATGCCTCAAAATTATTCAAACTAAAGAATCATTTGCATATACATAATCCATACTATAAAATTTATCCCTTTGAGGAGTTGGGCATTAGATAATAGAAGATTAGATGCAGACATATTTGGTTTTTTTACTTTTTACTTTATACAAAATTTTAGAAAGCTAACAATCCAAGATTATTTCTTATTGCTTTGAAATTTTGTATTAAAAAATATGTACCTTACTCAAATGTTTCCTTCTTGTTCTTTGTTATGGCATTTTTTCCCCTCTGCTTCATATTTACTTTAACATATCTCTCCAGTATTCTTTTTGCACCATGATTTGTGCTCAAGATTCTACATGGATAACTTGGCACATGTAATGCTTCTATAGGACTGCAGTATAATGAATGAAATATTAATGCTTTAGGCATATATGAATGCTTATACTCTAATTTCAAACTACAATGCTCTCTTCTTCAAGCAAACACACCACTTCTTTGTTGTGTCTTCTGCACTATTGTGTTGCATAGATCTGATCTACAAGTCATCACATCCCATGCTTCTTCTGTATGTCGACTTCTTATATCTTATCTTCATGTTTTCCTTACATGGTATTTCTTGGTTATCTTCTACATTGCTTCTTTATATTATTTCCAGGCATAATTCCTTGCTCAGGCTAGACTTCTCTCCTTGCATTCCATGTTAGGTCAGGTTGTGTTATATTTGGTTGTACTTTAAATTTTACTACATATCGCTACCTAGTCAGCTTTCTCCTTCATGTGACTTCAATGCTATGGTTTTATCAAACTCTAATAGAAGGCATCAACCAAGCTATAAAAGCTTTGATCCCAGATGATGGTGAATAGAAAGATTTGAATGAATTTATTCATGACTGTAGAATATTAAATACAAGTAGATATCAGTTACATAATCGTAACTATCATAACCTCTAGATCAATATGCTACCGATTAACACATCAAAATAATTTAATATATACCTAATTAGCTATGCTAACACAGTGTCAAGAATCTATATAAATTTATATGAAATCCTAGGAAAAAACTAAATCAAACAAGTAGTGTAAAAATAAAAGTATGAGATCACTAGAATGTTTAATGGTTATTTTTTATTTACCAATGAAGTGCAATAAACACACTAAACTATAAAAATATTGATTTAGATTACATAATATATAGAACCTAAATGGGAAATACAATAAAGTACAATATTTGAAATGAGATATAAATAGTAATAGATAATGAAATGCAAAAACCTAGGTTGGATTTGATTTATACTAACTGTGCAAGTAGATCTATGATGTAAAACTATCTCAAAAGACCTATAAAATATGTCATATCTAAAAATAAAATTATGCAATAAATAGGGATAGGGTTAGTGGATAGGGGTTCACTACGGCCTTGTATTTGGACTACATTGTATCCTAGTTTATTATGTAATTAACTTTTTGGTAAGAGAACATATTATTATCTGAAAGGGTTGATTGACTAACTGCAAGAGTTGATTTGATGTAAATAATTCTTTTATTATCAAAACCCTAGTTCATGTGAACAAACCAAATATAATATCAAATAAAAAGGGGGAATTCAACAAGGGGAATAGTCATGGTATCTTAAAAAAACACATAATTTACGAGTTGGCTACATAGCCCAAAAGAGCCTCAGGCCACTGTAGTTCTCCATGCTAGAGTGATGTGTGAGTAATGACATTTTATATATGAATGCAACTAGATAGATTGGATGGAATGCTAAAATATTATTTCCCTTGATGTGAAATAAAGTGACTTTAAACTTGGCTTATGACTAATAGAATAAAGCATAATAGGAATTGGAAATATAAGTTCTCTTTTTCTTAATGTGATGTAGAATTGCCAAGTGATTTATAGATGTGTATTGAATGACCTTGATAATATTTGGAATATTTATATAAATTTCCCTTACTATAAGTGTGATAGAGAAAATATTGAAATATAAAATTTGAAAAGTTATCATTGGAGTGCATAGGACAAAGGCACTCTAGTGGACAAGGAAGTGTTAGGACCTTGTTTGGCTAGTGTAGTCTTGTCCCAAAAGGATGGATATTATTAGGATTTGGCTGAGAAGAACTTAAGTAAGTAAAATAGGTATGCTTGGATTATGTTTCCAATAATTGTAAAATAATCAATGGAATATAAAATGATCACATAGAGATTTCAAGTTATAAAAATGGAAAAAAGACCAAGGTAAGAATATCAAGATTAAACATTGTCAAATATTTAATGATTAAATTTGACTGTCTATAATGTGATATGATACATATATAATACACATGCATAAATATATTTTGGACATTCCCATACTTAGTGGCCATGCTAATACTAGGTGAATCTTGTTCCATAGGTTTCACTACTATAGATTATATCTTACTATGACCTTTTACCATGTTGTGTTACATATAATCCTTACACATGTCTTGATAGTTACTCATATCTTACACAATTATACATGGATATATTATAATAATATGATGTGATATTGATACATATGGATGTTGTAGGCTAGTCTTTAATTATTATATGATCCACTAATGATGTTAATATCTTATAATATATGCTACTTTGTGCTTGTCTATTGTGTGTGGTAATTTGGAATTGTCTACAAAATCTTTATGTCCCTTGAGTGTGGCCCTTAGCTATTTTTGATTTGATAATTTTGTTGTATCTTTTTTGTGATATTTTTATGTCTCCTTGCATTTGACCTTAGTCCTTATTTATTGTGACATATTTATGTCCATTTTATGAGGCCCTTTTCCTTATGACTGACATCAACCCTTGAATTTGTGGTGATTATTGAGATTGTTGATATTGAGTTGTGTCATGATTTATATAATGCGCTTTTATTATGTAGTCTTAATTAGTGATCCTACTACTATGTTATGCATTGATACATCTATCTAGACATTATGCATATATGCCATGCATTATATATGTTACATACATGTCTTGATTGATATATACATTACTATGATGACATAGTGTCCACATATTCACATGATATTACATGATGTTATCTTCTTATATGACATGACACAATTAAATCATCTTCTAACATGAGTGACTTTTAGGACACATCTATCATATTAAAAGTGGGACATTGTAGTGTTCTTGAAATATATACATAATCTTCCATGAATAGAAAATCATATTAGATTATAGATTTTAGAGATTCAAAATGGTTCAGATATGAGATGGTTTAGTAACACACACACACACACACACACACACACACACACACACACACACACACACACACACACACACACACACACACACACACACACACACACATTGGCACATTGATAAAAATGATGGGGGAATATACTATGCATATGCACTCACGTTATATATATATTTAAGTATAGTTTCACACACACTTGGGTGGATATGCATGGGCATATACACATAGTTTTATAGGAACAAGAGTTACAAGTCTCCACATACACATACATTTGAGATACATGGATCCATGTAATTATATATCATTTTATAAAAATTTAGAGGGCATGAAACTATTTTATGCATATATACACACTTTCAAATTCATAGGGAATGATATGATCCATGCACATACATAAAAAACAAAGATTACAATTGAATTTTGAATAGTTTCCATTCCACATCATGCCTATCAAATTTTCATTCATGATGTGGGCATGGACATTATTAGTTTCCTTTCAATCATCTATTTATTCTGAATTGAGTGAACTAGAGCAAAATTATACAATCAAACATGTGTTCATGATGGGGGCATGAGCAAAGTTCATTCTCTTTCAATCATGATTTTTTTTACATGGAGTGAATTTGAGGGAACTTGAGAAAAACTATAAAATTGAATGAATAAGCAATATGCAGTGGTTGACTAGTTTCTTTGAGCAAACCCATCATGTGGCTCCATTTTTAACTGCACAGTTATTAGGTTAGTACATTTTATACTTCTCCCCACATTTATGAGGGTTAGAAAATGTTGTTTTCCCAACCCAAGGGATTTCATAGTTACACAAATATGGGTCAAAATCATCCCAAATCTCTATGTGTTTTAGCAAGGAATCAAAAGCTATATAATGCTTGAATAAGGATTCATCATCTCTATAAAGTATGAAAGGAAACATTGTTTCAAGCAATTTACATAGGTTTACTCCTTTCCTTTGCTCTTTAAAATTTCAAAATTTTAATTTCAGATTAAAATTATCAATCTATGGACATTAAATAAACATGATTGCAAGTTTCATGATTAAGTAACCTACACAATTGGAGATTCATTCCAAATAAAAATTGTGTTGTATAAACTTAGGTAAATCCAATCCTTTTACCCTATCAATTCCAATATTATAATGAAATGGAGGCATTTTTAGATACTAAAATTTGGTACTAAGTGTCTGAAAAAGATAATCTTAACACCTATTTACCACTGATGACTTGAGCACATAAATAATATCCTAATTTGCCATTTCTTCACACTTTCATGCTATCTTTATGAGTTTGACCCTTCCATTATAATATTACATTCCTATAATAAATTCACTGTCTATTTCAAACCTACTAAATATGTTGTAGAGACATTTCCACAACTTCAGTTTAGAACACATGTACATAGGTTAGTTTTGTTAGTTTCAATCAGTATTACTAGTCAATAATGACTTAGTTTCATTGAAAATTATTGTCTCTCACCAACATTCACTTTTTAATATCAACCCTATCCTTAGGGTTGGCCTATTTTCCTAGCATGTCAGTGGCATGATAAATTACTCATTCGGTCCCATATATAAACAAGTTAATGTCTCATTCAAAATAGGACTTGGTACTTATCAAGTATACATATATACACTTGTACATTGAGAAAATGTACCATATTATTCTTAAATTATGAGTCTATCACTAGGAGTATTCATAAGCCAACATTGAATCACACTAAATCCATGTTAAAGAAAGCATTGTGAAGTATTAAATCCAAATCATTAGTTATATTCATATAGATAAAGAGCACATTTACACTATCACACTAGATGGGAGAGCTATGTGTGGCTTGATTTTCCTCCCCAAAGTATCATATATGTAGGTATCACCCAATAATCAAATATGAGTGATTGGGGCTATCTCATCCCATCACACTTTCCCATTTTTTTAGGTTTCTATCCCTCACAAGCACACCTATGATTTGAAGGTGAAGGAGGTTGTTTGTAGGAGCTACATACTACATCAAGTTTTGGGATCACACATATATAGATAGGAGAAGATGACCATATGTTAATAATCCTTAATTTATGCACAAGCAACTACCAACTAGCACAAATTAATATCAACTGGTAATAGTGACATAAATTGACATAATTGATGCTACACCAATAGAAGTACAGTTCTTGAAATAGAGGAATCACATACTTACTTTTATTTGATTTCCACTTCCATAATTTAGTCATAATTAGATAGTCAATCATAAAATCAAAGTACTAATCCCCTTGTTATACTTACTATATTTAGCACATGACACTTATCATATCATTGTAATTAGTTCAATTTTTTCCTTTTATACTAGTTTTTATCCTAATAGCCCATTGTAAAATAAAATTAGGATAAAACACTCTCTTATAAATGAAAATATCATATGTAGATTATATATTTTCAATATGTTATCAATCCCAGCTTTAGTTTGGGTTAATATCACATCGAATGAATTATATATGCATTAAAATCCAACATAATACAATTAATGGAATCAAATACTCTAGTGTGGTAAAATTTACCCACATCATTACTTAAAAGAATAAATCATGACATCGTGACAAGGAATAAAACACGACATCTTGAGAAGGAATAATACTATAACTAAAACCCATGATAAACTATTGGGGATGTGGTATTTTAATGAATACATTATGGGAGAACTATTTAAATATTTAACAAATTATATAATTTTCATGTACATAAGGTCTTCATCCATTTGTTTGATTTTATGATTTTATTGATCAAGTTTAGACTCTGCTTAAAATTCAAGGTTTCATATTGCAGTGTGGGAAGAGGTGAAAATATGAGGATAATCAACATTACCAACTCTTGTGAAGGTCATATCATTGGATTTGTGTTGGCATTGTGGAGTAAGAAGATCATTAGCCGAGGCATTGGTTTCCTCCAAGATGACACCCCTAATGCAAGGTGGTAGGGGATGGAATATTAATTATCATAAATTGATGATGCACATATGCTTGAGAAGTTAATTGGGCCCATTGCTATAGGGAAAATTGGTCAGGGGTTCTATTGAAGTTTTTAAAAATGGCTAGGCCCAAGGATATTTATTCTCCATTCATCTTTGGTGAGTGTGGAAACACCCAAAGAACAAATTTCAAATAGAGAAGGATGACAAAAATAGAGGATAATGGAAGGGTAAATCTTTAATCAACAAAATTTATACATATGAAAAACAACATTTTGTCCCCAATCACTCGACTTTTTGAGGTTGGGTTGATATAGCCCAAAAGGGATAAAGAGGAGGAGAGACCAAAGTATAGGGTAATTTGGGTCCATTTGTGGTATTAAATGGGTCCAGACTAAGCAAGTAAAGGGGATTTAACATACTAAGTATAGTATTCAACAATCTAATCCAAATGGTTGTTCAAGGCATCAAGTTGAGTTATGAGTTTATGTGAAAAGGGATTTGTAACAAAGATCATGTGACTAAGACCTTGGTCAATATTGGGTTGGATGGAAATATCATGATTAGGAAAAAAATACTCCTAGAAAAGATCCTATGGTGTGGGGGTGTCCTCTCCCCTAAAAGCATCATCATAAAATGTAAAGGAAGAAGATACTAACAATACCTTAAGTAAACTATGAACTTCTAATGAAATACTAACAAAAATAAATAAGAAAAACTAATTTAATTTTAAATTAAAGATATAATATGATAAAATGTATTGATTACATGCAAATATTTACTATTCCCAAATGAAAAGTATGATTTAAACTAGAAATAAATATAAATTTATGTTATATTTTTTAATTTTTGAATATAATTAAATTAAACTTAGGATGTTATTGATTAAATGACAAAACCATCAATTAACAAACACAAAACAATCACTTAATAAAAAAATATTTATAAATATATAGGTATTGTAATTTATTTAAATATTAGATAATTATAAAAAAACTATTTATTATTCATAACAACATATTCATCACTTAAAATTATTTCAAGAGATCATTAGAGAATTTATTGAAGGAAACAATTTTATGTTAGACACACATTGCACAATAGTGGTGTTTCTATGTTATTAGAATTATTCTAATTATTTGTGTTTAATGTGTATGAAATTGTTAATGTCTAGGGGCTCACAAATATAAAGATAATTTTTGTATTTTATGTTTAATACATGATGTAAAATATACAATGTTTTTATTAAGTCTTAAATTATTTTTTATGATCTAGTGTAAGGAGGACAAGATCTATTTTGTAGGTACATCAAATGTGTTGTAAATTCTAAACAAGAATACCAATAAAAAAATATGGATCAATAATCAAAAAAATAAAAATTTGTATCAAAATCCTATATGAATATCCTTCCTTAATTTTATATTATTTAATTATGTCTTATTTTTATATTGTATATACATTGTAATGTCTATTTAATATTAATTAGTTTATTTATATTACATTTAAATACAATCCATTTATTATTAATATAAAGGTTTCATGTTAAAACAATAGATAAATCATATATCTAAATTTAAAATGATTGGGTTTATCATTTCTCAATAATTGAAAGGTCCATAATTCTTAAAACTTAATTTGGCATGTAAGACACATGTCAAAGAAAAACAAAAATGCAATGATATGCTAACAAAAATAGAGAAATTATATATTTTAAACTTAAAATGAATGGTTCTACCATTTTTCAACAATTGAGAGGCCAATAATTTCTAAAACTTAATTTGGTATTAAGGTGTATAACAAAAAAAACAAAAATTCAATGATATATTAACAAAAATAATTATATGAAAAATATTTGACAATAAATCTTGAGAGTTTTGGTTCAATGGTAAACATGGCTTTACTCTTTAGTTAGATTATTCTTAAATATATTATCACTTAACTTAAAAAGATAATTTTAATTATTCATTTTTTATATTAAAAAATTGTAATTAATATTAAAGTGTAAACCATATTTTATTTTTAATAAATTTATTATGGAAAAGAATTTTAACCTATTTTGATCCTCTTAAAATTTAATATAATGTAATAATTATTGTGATTTGAATAACAATAAAAAGATTAATTTATAAAAAACTTTTCATTTAACAAGATGCCTATAATCGTTCAACTTAACATTTATTTATTGCAAAACTAATACATATGAACAATGGATGAATCCTTACAATAATTCCCGGTAAACATTTCTGGTGGTCACATACACATAGGTGGTAACATTTATGATAACGATATTGATGCGCATCGCATTTTTTACACATGCGATGAACAAACAAAAGACTCCGGTGGTGGGGGCACGGCAATGTCGACGGTTCCTTCCAGCATTTGAACAACCATTTTGATAGATGGTCTTAAAGATGGGTCTTCTTGAATGCACCACAAACCCACCAAAACCATTCTTTCTAGCAATCTTGACCCAATTGTGTGACCTTCTGCACGCTGCTGCTCCACCAGTTTATCAAGCGCACCATGCTTCAAGCAGTCGTGAATCCAGTCGGACAATAGGATTTTGTTTTCTGGGACATCTAGCTCCATGGTTTTTCTGCAACATATAATTTCCAGTAGCATCACTCCAAAGCTATAAACATCCACTTTCACAGTAATCGGCATATTTTTAAACCACTCAGGTGCTATATAACCCCTAGTGCCACGAGCTCCGGTAAATGTTCGAGTCTGCTCTGCCCGGAACAATTTTGCTAAGCCAAAGTCAGATATTTTAGGATTGTAATTATGGTCGAGCAGAATGTTTTGCGGCTTTATATCACAATGCAGAATCTGAGTTCTGCATTCTTCATGCAAATACATGATGCCTCTTGCTGTACCTGTTGCAATTTGAACCCGCACGCTCCAATCAAGAAAGCCGCTATCTACGAATAAAGCTGTGTCGAGAGATCCATGACTCATGTACTCGTACACCAGAAGCCTGTGGGAACCCTCGTCGCAGAAACCGTACAATTGAACAAGATTTTTATGATGGCTTGTACCAATCACGCTCATCTCTGTTCGGAACTCCTTTTCCCCTGGACGTTCTTCCTCTTCCTGCACCACTTTATCAATACTTTTCACAGCAATTGCTCTTCCTTCAGGTAAGGTGCCTTTGTAAACTTTACCAAAGGCACCCCTTCCTAACTCCTGTCGGAAACCTCCTGTAGCAGCCTCCATCTCCTTATAAGAATATGCATTTAACCCCTCTAAAAACTTATGTTGCTCTCCAGCAGTTCTGGTCTTTTGACCATAGCCATAGAACCAAATCATAAAGAAGCTTGCTGCCAGAAGAATTGAGGAGCCAGCTAGTAGGCTTATACCAATTACTACAAGCACCTTTCCCTTTCCTTTAACCTCACTATCTTTCCTCTGTCGGTGCTGTGGTAGAGGAGGAGGGAAGGGAGGCTGTCCCTGCAAGGCATCAGAGAGTTTGACATAAGCTTTATTAGTAACGTCTGTACCTTGACGGCCGTCGAGCAAAGGCATTTGTTTCTTCTTGCAAATTGTGTCCTTGTAGGTGACAACGATGCACATGCAATCGTCTATGCAGGCCTGCTGGCAATCACTTTCACTAAGACCATCTAACACCGAATAGTCACTGCCGCTCGTCCAGTCTGTGTTTTGAAGCTGCGACATATTGCTACTTGCAGCGCAGCTCCGCCCCTGGAATAACTTTGGCACGCATCCCTTAAACTGCTCCTTACTGTCAATAAAGTCGAACTGAGGAGGACAAAAGCAGTCGGGCTTGTTGTCAGCAGTAAGTCGACATATGCCGTTGCTTCCACACTGACCCTTGACGTCTTTACATGGATCTTCCTTAGCTTGCCACACAGATGACCAGGTGGTAGTCTGGCTGCTGCCATTGATGTTCCAAACATACTGCCGCAGGATTCCATCGGTATCGAGGGTCATTCTGCGAAGAAACTGCCCTTTTCCGGCGTTGCCTTGAGTGAGGGTTGCAACTGTTATGTTGGTGCTATTTACCAAATACAGCAGTCCATTCGGATCAAAAATCAAGCTAGTCGGATTATCACCAGGTTTATTGGTACCAGTAGCCCAGTAAGCGCCTTCACTAGAGCCCCGCCGATCCGTATTATAAAGCACCAAATTGCCGTCCCCTTGCATGCAAAGCTGAAATCTGCCTCCTGAATAGTTTGTGGTTGAAGCCCTAGAAAAAATGGTAGATTTCCACTTGAGCGTCTGACCGGGCAAAAGGGTATCCGTAGGATAGTCGAAGCTCTGCCAGATGGGCTGCAATGAGGCATATAATAAGACAAATTTGCCAGTGTTTTGCATTGCAGCTGCAGCGACCTTTTCAGAGGGGGTAGCGGACCACTGTAGAATTCGTTGGGCATCGTACAGCTTAAGCCCGCTGACACTGAGCTGCAGAGTAGAGCCCTCTCCAAGGAGAAAGTCCCTCGAGTCGGTGGACATAGACGTCCAAGCCAAAGTTTTAGGAGGTGTATTCTCAAACCCTATGCCTAGTACGTATAAAGTTGGATTAATAGGATAAAATCCAAAGGCAAAGTTTCCATTAGGTGAAACCCATTTGGGATTTTTGGAAGGGGTAAGGGTGGAGCCAAGGGTGATATTGTAATTCTGAGCTGACACGCAGATGGCCATGAACATCTGAATGAAAATGAGGAGAGTAGGAGCCATTGATGGAAGGCAGGCAATGAAGATGATGAAAGATGTAGTACATATAGTATAATGATAGAATTTACGGAGTACTCAAAGCGCAAGTAAATTTTGTTATAGGCAGTCAGTCTATTCTACGGATAATACTTACGCAACACGCTAATCAGTCATTCAACGCTACGGATAACAATGTATGTGGACATAAACCATTGCCAGTGTCAAATATCTTTTTATCGCGTCAGTAGACGGGCTCCTTGGCGGAATTTCTTCAAATCTTTTAACGGAATCCTGCGGCAGTAGGCAGGGGCCGAATGGCTACGGCTTCACTATTATAAACTCAAAGTATTACAAAGCTTACAATATCCTTGAGAAATTTCTGATTCACAGGATCCTTCGAAAAGGGCAAGTGAAGAGCATACTCTTTAACAAGGCTACTAGATTTTCACTCAGAAAATTTTTCGATGAAAATGTTTCGATGATCTATCCTAAGAATGAATGCTTATTTATAGCACTTGAGAGGTCCTGCCTGCTCGCTGGCAAGGTGGTGTCTGTCTCATCATGCTTTACAGCTAATGGCTATAGTGAAATGCTATTGGACCCACCACTTGATTGATGAGTCGGTGATGATGATGAGGCGGCCATGGGCTGTGGGCCCAACATGTCTTCCGCTTCGTCGAATAAGTCATCTTCAGTAATTGGCTGGAAAAGACACCGGATTTGAAATGTGCTTTGGAGATACCAATGTCGGCATCTATTTGTATCACATGGCAAGTGGCGCGGAGTACAATGATAGTGGGATTCCCACTCAAGTTGTCGACGAATAATAGTATGTACTACCGTGTCTTGGCTGTGGTTCTGTTCCTCATGAATATGATGGGGACCAAACCTTGCAACCCATCTGTAAAGATGTTCATTATGTGCAAATCTGATTTGGATTCGCCATGTCCATAGTGGTCTTTTCAAAAGATCAGTGAATCGTTCATACAAGTATTCACTGTTCAGCCTATCAATACTAATGACTCCAGTGTTGTTTCGGCGGTTGGCCTGTATATGGACTGCTGCAGATATTTGGAGATCTTGTGCAGCTGCATATGAAATCCTGGTATACCGTGGATGCATGCCTTCTCTTAAGATTTGTTCTTGAATTAAGGGATTTAAAGAATCAAAAGCTTGATTCAGTATCCGAGTGAGATTGAAACCTGGAGCAGGTTGATGCATAAGAGTAGCCGGAGGATTTCAACTAAGCCAATAAGGCCTATAGTTATACAAACATTCAGCTCCCTTAATATATTCTACAGAAAGCTTAAACTGACTAAAGAATACTTGCCATAATAATGATTTACTGTGACCATCATCTTGACCATATTTCTTTTCTTTCATGGCCAGGAATCTAGTGCAATCAGTAATGATAATACAACTTGGCTGTATAAGTCTAAGTAGGAACTTCTCTGAAGGTTTCTTGACAGTGTAGATTTCCTTTTCAGAAGAAATCCATTTACAAATATTGGGGCTGAAGATACAATTATCAAAACTATACTCACCATAATTCTTACAACTTAATACTCCTTTCCATGATCTATTAGTAGTATCATTAGATAACTTCAACTGGTACCATTTTTCTCTGTTGAAGATCCGAACAGCGTCTGTTTCAGACACAATGTCAGGAAATTGGAGATCTCCATTTGGTCCGGTGTTTTGTAGCAGCTGTTTCAACTTGGAAAGTCGAGTAGAAAGATTAAACAAACTATTTTTATTATACATATTTTGAGAAATGCCACATCTTTGTATGACTTTTGGTTCTTGATATCCTTCAGGGTTATTCATACAGCTGGAACTGAAAGGGCTTTGAATCCATGGATTAATGTTAAACTTATCATAAACTTGAGCCATTAAACTAGGAAACTGTTCTGTGGCGTAAATGAGCCTGGGTATTCTCAGCCTTTCATTTTCTATGGTGAACATTATACTCTTGGCGGTTGCACCATAGGGCGTATATCTATCAATGAACGATCCTCCTAGAAGGATGTCTATAGGCATCTTCTCAAGGGCAAAAAAGTCACAGTGGAAGATTTTATTTTGAATCCTCAGGGCTTGCTGGTGTTTATACCTATTACAAACAAAACTGTTGCCCTGGATGTCTATACTCTTATAAGCTAGTCGCTCATCGAGTGTCTCCCAGTCACTGATGAGTTGTGGCTTTGCAAATGATAGAGAAGCTCCAGTATCAACTTGAGCATCTACATACCGACCATTAATTTCTAAAGTAAAGAATTGTGCAAATCTTCCATTGATGAGATGGTTAAGATATGCAGGTTGTGGAAGTTCTAAGGAAGGGATACTTGTACATACCAACTTTTGCCTTCCTGGATCTTAGATAATG
This sequence comes from Torreya grandis, assembly GCA_037957365.1. Lineage (NCBI taxonomy): Eukaryota > Viridiplantae > Streptophyta > Pinopsida > Cupressales > Taxaceae > Torreya > Torreya grandis. The sequence continues at coordinate 1,357,651 of JARHVA010002967.1, read as the reverse complement.
GTAGGTTCGATATAGATATCATCAGGTAATTCTGGTTCTTCTTCTTCTTCTACTTGATTACTGCATTTGCCAGGGCAGTAATCTTGGTCGGAATAAAATATACTTCCGACATCATCCTCTTGTTCGTAGCCATCTTCCCAGCTGGGATCTGCTGCAATGACTGGTTCTTCAGCAGGCATGATCTGTTCCCAGATAGGTTCTCGAATTTCTTTTGGCGGCTCTCTGCAAGTAAACTTGTTCTTGATCCATGAGTCGCTTGGCTTGAACTGACTTGGATAATGCATAGGAGGATGTTGTAGTCTATGCATTGTAGGCAGTTGCTTTGGCTGAGAGGGTTGTCTCCCTCTAGATGATTCTCCTCTTGCAATTCCTCTTCCTCTTGGTCTTTCTGGTCACTCTGGTACTTCATGGTGGTTTCGGGACCAAGGACCATAAGCTTCATAAGAGGGATTACTTCGGGGTCTGTAAGGTCGTGATCCTCTAGAGCCTCGTTGCATATTGGTCATTGGTTGTTCTAACTCATCTGTGAGAGATTCGAGTTCAGCTGCATCTTCATCATCGGATGCTTCTTCAGGAAGATCTTCAAGGACTGGTTCAAAAATGTCTTCTTGCATGTACAGATCTTCATCGGCATCTATAATATCCCACCACACTGCTGCGTTGGAAGAGAAAACAGCTTTGACTGCGGGATTTTTACAAGAGCAGTTGGGAGCAATATGACCAGGCTTGCGACAAATATAACAGATAGGCTTATTGGATGGAGGACGAGCTTGGGACCGCTTGCAGAAAAAACGGTGAGGAGGCGCATAAGAATGGCGCTTAGGAAAAGAGCGGCGCTTATAGGACAGACGGCGGCGACGCTGCTTTTGTTGTTTGCGGGGCTGAACATAAGGATGACAGCCAAATGGGGCGATTTCAGGAAATAAAGGAGCAATAGCGGCTACTTGATGCTTGCTAAGTTTCTGGATGGATTTTGTCTCAGAGACTAACATCATTATTTGCTGCTGAGTAAAATCAATAATGTCAGCAAGAGCAAGGTTAGAAAGCTCAAGACCTTTTAGCTCTATATAAGACAAAACTCGGTCAATTAGATTATAAGGCATTGCCTGCAGAAACTTTAATTTGATTTCAACAGAGCCAGAGCACTGGCTTTCATAAGCAAGCTTGCGGAATTGCTTAGCAAAAGACTCAAACTGTTTGAGATCACACAATTCCATTTTCATGAGCCATTTCTTTGTTTCCAACTGTCGATTAGCGGCAGGAGGAGCAAACTCATTAATTAAAAGCCTATACAGAGCATTTAAAGAATCAGCTTGATTATGTACAAGTGCATATTGTTGGGCTTCAGAGATGCTATCCCACCATTGATTAGTGATTCCCCATAGATACTTGACAGCAAAACAGGTGGTACCAATCTTTTTATCGCGTCAGTAGACGGGCTCCTTGGCGAAATTTCTTCAAATCTTTTAACGGAATCCTGCGGCAGTAGGCAGGGGCCGAATGGCTACGGCTTCACTATTATAAACTCAAAGTATTACAAAGCTTACAATATCCTTGAGAAATTTCTGATTCACAGGATCCTTCGAAAAGGGCAAGTGAAGAGCATACTCTTTAACAAGGCTACTAGATTTTCACTCAGAAAATTTTTCGATGAAAATGTTTCGATGATCTATCCTAAGAATGAATGCTTATTTATAGCACTTGAGAGGTCCTGCCTGCTCGCTGGCAAGGCGGTGTCTGTCTCATCATGCTTTACAGCTAATGGCTATAGTGAGATGCTATTGGACCCACCACTTGATTGATGAGTCGGTGATGATGATGAGGCGGCCATGGGCTGTGGGCCCAACATGTCTTCCACTTCGTCGAATAAGTCATCTTCAGTAATTGGCTGGAAAAGACACCGGATTTGAAATGTGCTTTGGAGATACCAATGTCGGCATCTATTTGTATCACATGGCAAGTGGCGCGGAGTACAATGATAGTGGGATTCCCACTCAAGCTGTCGACGAATAATAGTATGTACTACCGTGTCTTGGCTGTGGTTCTGTTCCTCATGAATACGATGGGGACCAAACCTTGCAACCCATCTATAAAGATGTTCATTATGTGCAGATCTGATTTGGATTCGCCATGTCCATAGTGGTCTTTTCAAAAGATTAGTGAATCGTTCATACAAGTATTCACTGTTCAGCTTATCAATACTGATGACTCCAGTGTTGTTTCGGCGGTTGGCCTGTATATGGACTGCTGCAGACATTTGGAGATCTTGTGCAGCTGCATATGAAATCCTGGTATACCGTGGATGCATGCCTTCTCTTAAGATTTGTTCTTGAATTAAGGGATTTAAAGAATCAAAATCTTGATTCAGTATCCAAGTGAGATTGAAACCTGGAGCAGGTTGGTGCATAAGAGTAGCCGGAGGATTTCGACTAAGCCAATAAGGCCTATAGTTATACAAACATTCAGCTCCCTTAATATATTCTACAGAAAGCTTAAACTGACTAAAGAATACTTGCCATACTAATGATTTACTGTGACCATCATCTTGACCATATTTCTTTTCTTTCATGGCCAGGAATCTAGTGCAATCAGTAATGATAATACAACTTGGCTGTATAAGTCTAAGCAGGAACTTCTCTGAAGGTTTCTTGACAGTGTAGATTTCCTTTTCAGAAGAAATCCATTTACAAATATTGGGGCTGAAGATACAATTATCAAAACTATACTCACCATAATTCTTACAACTTAATACTCCTTTCCATGAGCTATTAGTAGTATCATTAGATAACTTCAACTGGTACCATTTTTCTCTGTTGAAGATCCGAACAGCGTCTGTTTCAGACACAATGTCAGGAAACTGGAGATCTCCATTTGGTCCGGTGTTTTGTAGCAGCTGTTTCAACTTGGAAAGTCGAGTAGAAAGATTAAACAAACTATTTTTATTATACATATTTTGAGAAATGCCACATCCTTGTATGACTTTTGGTTCTTGATATCCTTCAGGGTTATTCATACAGCTGGAACTGAAAGGGCTTTGAATCCATGGATTAATGTTAAACTTATCATAAACTTGAGCCATTAAACTAGGAAACTGTTCTGTGGCGTAAATGAGCCTGGGTATTCTCAGCCTTTCATTTTCTATGGTGAACATTATACTCTTGGCGGTTGCACCATAGGGCGTATATCTATCAATGAACGATCCTCCTAGAAGGATGTCTATAGGCATCTTCTCAAGGGCAAAAAAGTCACAGTGGAAGATTTTATTTTGAATCCTCAGGGCTTGCTGGTGTTTATACCTATTACAAACAAAATTGTTGCCCTGGATGTCTATACTCTTATAAGCTAGTCGCTCATCGAGTGTCTCCCAGTCACTGATGAGTTGTGGCTTTGCAAATGATAGAGAAGCTCCAGTATCAACTTGAGCATCTACATACCGACCATTAATTTCTAAAGTAAAGAATTATGCAAATCTTCCATTGATGAGATGGTTAAGATATGCAGGTTGTGGAAGTTCTAAGGAAGGGATACTTGTACATACCAACTTTTGCCTTCCTGGATCTTGGATAATGGTAGGTTCGGTATAGATATCATCAGGTAATTCTGGTTCTTCTTCTTCTTCTACTTGATTACTACATTCGCCAGGGCAGTAATCTTGGTCGGAATAAAATATACTTCCGACATCATCCTCTTGTTTGTAGCCATCTTCCCAGCTGGGATCTGCTGCAATGACTGGTTCTTCAACAGGCATGATCTGTTCCCAGATAGGTTCTCGAATTTCTTTTGGCAGCTCTCTGCAAGTAAACTTGTTCTTGATCCATGAGTCGCTTGGCTTGAACTGACTTGGATAATGCATAGGAGGATGTTGTAGTCTATGCATTGTAGGCGGTTGCTTTGGCTGAGAGGGCTGTCTCCCTCTAGATGATTCTCCTCTTACAATTCCTCTTCCTCTTGGTCTTTCTGGTCGCTCTGGTACTTCATGGTGGTTTCGGGACCAATGACCAATATGCAACGAGGCTCTAGAGAATCACGACCTTACAGACCCTGAAGTAATCCCTCTTATGAAGCTTATGGTCCTTGGTCCCGAAACCACCATGAAGTACCAGAGCGACCAGAAAGCTATAGATATCCTCTTAGGAGGATTGTTCATTGATAGATATACGCCCTATGGTGCAACCGCCAAGAGTATAATGTTCACCATAGAAAATGAAAGGCTGAGAATACCCAGGCTCATTTACGCCACAGAACAGTTTCCTAGTTTAATGGCTCAAGTTTATGATAAGTTTAACATTAATCCATGGATTCAAAGCCCTTTCAGTTCCAGCTGTATGAATAACCCTGAAGGATATCAAGAACCAAAAGTCATACAAGGATGTGGCATTTCTCAAAATATGTATAATAAAAATAGTTTGTTTAATCTTTCTACTCGACTTTCCAAGTTGAAACAGCTGCTACAAAACACCAGACCAAATGGAGATCTCCAGTTTCCTGACATTGTGTCTGAAACAGACGCTGTTCGGATCTTCAACAGAGAAAAATGGTACCAATTGAAGTTATCTAATGATACTACTAATAGATCATGGAAAGGAGTATTAAGTTGTAAGAATTATGGTGAGTATAGTTTTGATAATTGTATCTTCAGCCCCAATATTTGTAAATGGATTTCTTCTGAAAAGGAAATCTACACTGTCAAGAAACCTTCAGAGAAGTTCCTGCTTAGACTTATACAGCCAAGTTGTATTATCATTACTGATTGCACTAGATTCCTGGCCATGAAAGAAAAGAAATATGGTCAAGATGATGGTCACAGTAAATCATTAGCATGGCAAGTATTCTTTAGTCAGTTTAAGCTTTCTGTAGAATATATTAAGGGAGCTGAATGTTTGTATAACTATAGGCCTTATTGGCTTAGTCGAAATCCTCCGGCTACTCTTATGCATCAACCTGCTCCAGGTTTCAATCTCACTCGGATACTGAATCAAGCTTTTGATTCTTTAAATCCCTTAATTCAAGAACAAATCTTAAGAGAAGGCATGCATCCACGGTATACCAGGATTTCATATGCAGCTGCACAAGATCTCCAAATGTCTGCAGCAGTCCGTATACAGGCCAACCGCCGAAACAACACTGGAGTCATCAGTATTGATAGGCTGAACAGTGAATACTTGTATGAACGATTCACTGATCTTTTGAAAAGACCACTATGGACATGGCGAATCCAAATCAGATCTGCACATAATGAACATCTTTACAGATGGGTTGCAAGGTTTGGTCCCCATCGTATTCATGAGGAACAGAACCACAGCCAAGACACGGTAGTACATACTATTATTCGTCGACAGCTTGAGTGGGAATCGAAACATTTTCATCGAAAAATTTTCTGAGTGAAAATCTAGTAGCCTTGTTAAAGAGTATGCTCTTCACTTGCCCTTTTCGAAGGATCCTGTGAATCAGAAATTTCTCAAGGATATTGTAAGCTTTGTAATACTTTGAGTTTATAATAGTGAAGCCGTAGCCATTCGGCCCCTGCCTACTGCCGCAGGATTCCGTTAAAAGATTTGAAGAAATTCCGCCAAGGAGCCCGTCTACTGACGCGATAAAAAGATGATTTAGGTTCGTCGAAGATCGGTAGAAAGTTTTGAATCGTGGGTCGTACACGTTACCCATTGACTGTTCTTAACCTTTGCCTAAACAACGTACCTAGATCTCTGACAATGTAAATTAAAAATTGCCACGAAATCTTTGTGTACGTCCACCGAAGAAACTTCTCAAAGTAAACAAAGTCTTGTATTGCCATCAAATGGCGGACATTTTCAATTTCTTTGACATTGACGCTCCATTTTGAGGTTATGCTCTTTTCTTGTAAATAGACATGAAGGAGGCGTAATGAAAATGTCAATAGAAGTAAAGAAAGTGCAATATTAGAATTTCGTGAGAAGTTGTGTTTAAAAAGAAGAAGAAAAATAAATAATAGAAATATAATAAAAAGGTGAAATAGTTAAGGCAAAGGAAATTGGGATACAAAATGTAACTTTTATTCTTCTTTTTTAGATTTTAATATATGAATTATGTTATATTTTTGTATATTTTTGAAAAGAGAAAGGAAGAAAGATATAAATGTCTTGTAAGAAACAGAATCTTGAGATTATAATAAAATTTAATACTTGATATTGAATGTCTTCAATATCAATTGTTTCTTTTTACAATATTAGTCCTTGTGACTTATGTATTGTAAGAGCCCAAACTATTTTTAATGGAAGTTGTTTATGATTGCCACAACTAATAAGTGGGATCAGAACATATCCAAGATTGTAAAGAAGTAAATTCAATATCAATAGAATATGTACTCGAAACACCATAGAATGCAGCTCAAGATGTAATAGATGTCGATGTTGCAAACAATATACAAAATAATGATATGCAAAAGCATATAATATCGTAAACTAGAAGAAGATAAATGTAAAACAATGATTTATAAGAAGAGTTAACATCTAAACCTAGAAGAAAAATGTGAATGCAAGATTCTGAAATTGAAAGGGAACAAAATATAACAAATAATCTTGCTTCACCAATCGTATGTTATATTTCTCAAGAAATTGACATTGGAATTAATGTTTCTCGAACACCTGAAAGCCCTATATGTAATAGATGTTGATAAGAAAAAATCCATCATCAATTCTCAACATCAAACAATATGGATACTAAGCCACATGCACAAGAACTTAAAAAATTAACACAAATTGAGGAAATGTTAATAGCCCATATCAACCATATCCTACATGTGACACACACATTTGAAGGTCAATATAAATATAAAGGAGATACAAACAAAAAAATCATAATAAGTAAAAGAAACAACGAATGTTTTTCCACATCAAATAAAAGATTTGCCAATGATTATAGTTTAGATGAAAAATCAACATGGAGCAAATTACAACTTTAATGTCAATAGAGTTTTAGTATATAAGGCACTAAAATACAAAATTGAACACAACAAGTTATATTTAGATGTTCAGATTGATGAAAATGTTCTTAGTGAACTCCTACCAAACCTTGATGAAAATGTCTTTAAACAACTAAACTATGCCCATATGCATTTTGATTCTAATGCAAATGAAGTTTTATTTTTATGTCTAGTGATGGAAATGAATGAAAGAAATATCATTAAGCACGTGACATCAATGGCCTTTCCTTTATCAAGCATTGCTTGATAATGTAGACATAAGTTTTGGAGGTATATCTATAATTTGGTTAAAGATTTATGAATACTAGCACCTCCTATTAGTGATAGACACCATACGATAGTGATAGACATGTAAAAATACTACGGGAATAATTCAAAATACTTTCTATTTTGGATAAGATATTTAGACAAGAAGGAGAAAACGAAGACCAACAAAGGTAAAAGCAAAAAATCCTCGTGCTCAAATTTGATTGGTCGATTCTTATGCAAATGGATTTTGGCATGTAATAGATTTAGGTTAAGTGTCTACTTAATAAAAAATAATATTGAGTTTAAGAATAATGTTGGACTACCAGTGTGTGTGTGTTCACCACAAGTATATCACCATGGACTAAAATTGACAGTTTCTCATACTTCACATATAAAACTCTTATGATGGTTACTTAAATTGAGCATTACCCTTTGAATGCTATAATAGGTAATAGTTTTAGAATGAAACATTATTATAATAGATGTATATTATTATTATTATCCTTTTACGAGTTTTTAAAGTAGATAAAAATATTCACCTTACATTCAATGTAGTCTATCAAAGAAAAATTGATTGTATATTATGAAAAAAGAAATGTAATCACAATTGTTTAGCCACCAAATTTAGTCCAATAATCATTTATATTTTAAAAATATTTTATATTATTTTGCATATATAATCCATATGCATTAAAAAAACTAAATGAAAAAAGAAAAAATAAGAGAAAGATGCTCTCACATTTGCATACAAATCTAACTTGGTATTTACAACTAAAGCATTTAGTAATTATCCATTCTCAATTTTTACTTGATTGATGTTTGTGTTTATTCTAAAGCTTTCTTAAGAGTGCATGATATAAGTTTGTTGGCAATAGTTATATATTTTTCCATTAAAAACTATCTAGTTTATTTTCTCAAATATTCCCATGTCTTTTCAACAAACCCATTTTATGCATACCGTGTAACTATTGTGTTCCATGAACCATTTACTTTTAAGGCATTTTGTGAAACAAGTTGCTTCCACATTATGCATGCACATCTATCATTATATATAAATCTATTTTATCATTATAAATTTGGTTAAGCTATGTCTAATATGACTATCTTGGTTAGAAGAATATCAAAACTTCCATGTACTTTTCTGTTTAGGAACTTGTAATTGTAACTTCCACCAAAATAAATTTCGCTTGATAACACTTTCATGGAGGTGTGCACCCTACCCAAAACTCTTATATTTGTATAAGCTAAGGCCACATTGACAATATGAGCTTTTTTAGGAATAAACCCCAATAGATTTTATTTGGTGAAACAAGTGTCAATACTCCATGTTACTGCACAGATATTTTTTAAAACTATAATAGTATATTCTATGAGAAAACACCACATTCAATCATTAGGTCAAAGAGCCATTACATTTGGTTCATCCAAGTGTATATAAATATTTCCATGTAATCCATATGTGTAGTGCCTCCTTTCACTTGTATTATCATAATTTTTGTTTAGGTAGTTATTAGTTTTATTTGTGGCATTATATTTTAAGTATAGGAAATGTTTACTCTTAACATAACAATAATAAAATGCACAATCATTATTATCACTCAGTGACATTAACTTCATTGTCATTTGTAGTGCGCCAACAATTAGCAAAACAAAACACATGCCATAGCAATCATGTCAATATTTTAATATTAGAACCAATTTAATTATGAAATATATATATATATATATATATATATATATATATATATATATATATATATATATATTTATTTTCCTTAAAACATTAATCGTATATTTTAACTCTAACAAATATATAAATAATAAATTCTTTTTAATAATATATAGCAAAAATTAATTTCAAAATTTAATAATAATATGATAATATATTTTATTAGTATTAGTTTCACATTTTAAAATACAAATTATTTGATTAAAAGGGAAGATTATTTATTGAAGGAAAAACACATAAAGAAATGAACGAAAATTAAAAAATAACAGCGATTGATAGAAGGCAATGATGATGATGATGATTTATGTCATGATGTATGTGTTTTCAAACCCTATCCCTGGTACTTATACAGTTAAATTAGGATAAAATCCAAAGGCAAAGTTTCCATTAGGTGAAACCCATTTGGTAGTTTTGGAAGGGGCAAGGGTGGAACCAAAGGTGATATTATGCTTCTGAGCTGACACTCAGATGGCCATGAACATATGAATGAAAATGATAAGAATCGCAACCATTGATGGAAGGCAGGCAATGAAAACGATGAAATGTGTAGTATATATTATAGTTTATGGTATGTACAGAGTACTCAACACGCAAGTAAATTTTGGCGTAGTCAGTCAATTCTACGGATAGCAATTACGCAAAATACCAGTCAGTCTTTCAATGGTACGGATAACACTTTCCACGGACACAAACCATTGCTAGTGTCAAATATCTTTTGCGGTCGTCGACGTTCGATAGTAAGTTGTGAATTGCGGGTCTTACACGTTACGCATTGACTATTCTCAACCTTTGCCTTGACAACGTACTGAGACACCTAACGATGTAATTTCATTCTACAAAAAGCGTGCGATTGATGCTATTTTGAAAGGAGAAACTTCCATCTTAAAGCCATATTAAAAATTGCCATTGAGTCATTGTATACATCAACCCAAGAAACTTCTCAAATTAAACGAAGTCTTGCATTGCCATCGAATTATGGTGGACAATTTCAATTTCTATTAAAGTGACGTTCAATTTTGAGGGTTGTTCTCTTTTTTTTTTTTGGTTGGTTGTGGTGTGTTGTTAATAGATCAACAATTGTATTAAGGAGGCATAATGAAAATGTTAATAAAGGTAAAGAAAGTGGAATATTAGAATAATGTGAGGAGGTGTGTATAAAAAGAAGAGATAAATAATAGAAATACAATAATAAAAAGTGAAGTAGTTAAGGAAAAGGAAATTGGGATATAGAATACAATTTTTGCTCTTTTTTATTATTTGAATGTATGCACTATCTTGTATTTTTTATATTTTTGAAAAGAGAAAGAAAGAGTGATGCAAAAATCTTGTAAGAAAAAGAGTCTTCAAATTAAAATAGAATTCAATCCGTGACACTTATTGTCACCAATGTCAATAGTTTCTTTTTTAATGTCAGTGCTTGTGACTTACGTATTGCTAGAACCCAAACTATTTCTAATGGAAGTTGTTTCCGATTGCCACAACTAACATGTGGGATCAGAACATGTTCAAGATTGTAACTCCACATCTCCTCTTGGACTTGACCTATACACAACTTAAAATTGTATCTTTTATTTACTCCTACTAACTAAGTTCATATATGTGAACTCAACTTATGCATGAATATTATCTCATAGTCCTTGCTTACCTTGAATTAAACATCGCAACAGATTATCCAAACTTATGTTGATTATCTCTATCTGTCCATCTATCTAAGGATGATATGCGAAAATAAATTATAACTTGGTTTTCAGTGGCTTCTACAATGTCCTCCAAAAATGTCATATCTTTGTTTGATATGGTGTTACTCAAAAAGCATGTAACCTTACAACCTCCCAAAAAAAAAAGTTAGCAATGTTTGTCGTATCACTAATCTTATTACAATCCATAAAATGTGTCATCTTAAAAAATTATATCAACTAACATAAACAATTAGTCGTTTCCTCTCAACATTTTAGAAAACCTTAAAATAAAATCCTACTTATATCCTACCATGGTCTCTCAAAAATAGGCAATGGTCGATACAACCATGCACCCTAACTTCTCCCTCTTTCTACCTAGAAATCTCTACACTCAAAGTAAATTGAGGCATGTCTATGATCATTTGCAACTAAAAATAGTTTATCTTATTTTTTAACTAATGCCTTAGCATAACCAAAATAACTTGTAGAACCTACACTATGCTTCTCCTTAATCAAATTATCTCACATTGAACCTTTAGGTAAACACAATTGCCTTACTTTGAAAAATAATCCTTATAGATAAAATAATATAATCATGGTGTCATTTTCCACTCGTTTTGCACATGCCTTATATAATGCTTAAAAATATCCATCATTTAGATATTGTTCCTTCATAAGTAAATAATATATGACTTATAGTCTCAGTTCACTCAAAAATAGGACTCCTCAGCTTAATGCATGCATAACTCTATTCAACATATACACACACACACACACACACACACACACACACACACACACACACATATATATATATATATATATATATATATATATATATATATATATATATATATATATATATATATATATATATAAAATAATGGTGGAAAGTCATATATATAACTTTCCACCATTATTTTATATATATATATATATATATATATATATATATATATGAGATAGTATTTTCATAGTCCATTGGCTACACTGAAAGTAAATTGAGGCATGTCTATGATCATTTGCAACTAAAAATAGTTTATCTTATTTTTTAGCTAATGCCTTAGCATAACCAAAATAACTTGTAGAACCTACACTATACTTCTCCTTAATCAAATTATCTCACATTAAACCTTTAGGTAAACACAATTGCCTTGCTTTGAAAAATAATCCTTATAGATAAAATAATATAATCATGGTGTCATTTTCCACTCGTTTTGCACATGCCTTATATAATGCTTAAAAATATCCATCATTTAGATATTGTTCCTTCATAAGTAAATAATATATGACTTATAGTCTCAGTTCACTCAAAAATAGGACTCCTCAGCTTAATGCATGCATAACTCTATTCAACTTTCTACTACTTTATATATATATATATATATATATATATATATATATATATATATATATATATATATATATATATATATATATATATATATAACTATATAACTTTCCACCATTATTATATAAATATGAGATAGTATTTTCATAGTCCATTGGTTAGATTAGAGAGTTTCTACATAAAATTATGTCAGAGTTTTATGAACTTTAAGAATTTGACTCACTTCATATGTCATTGATTCAATGAATATTGATTATTTATGAACTTTAATGTGTGATGATTTATTTATAAAACACTCTCCATAAGAAACACATAATTTTTCCACTTCTTTAGTGCTTACATAATTGGATATGACTCTTAATCATATATTGAATACTTATATTTCACATCATTTAACTTCTTACTTAAATATGTGATATGTTTTCCTTATTGATTTAATACCGAACATATTTCTATGCCACTAGCATCACAATCTAAATGAAATATTTAAAAAAAAATTGGCAATGCCAACACTAGCTGCTCAGTTACTTTCTTCTTCAACTATTGGTAAGTTTTTTTTGTTTATATTATCTAGACAAAATCATTTATATCATTTTGCATTATCTATGTAATTATTGTGAGTGTACCACTAAAACTATTAATTAAATTCCTATAAAAATCAACAATCCACGCAAATTATGTACCTCATATGTATTCTGTAATTAAAACCAATTTATTATAGCTCACACCTTTTTGGGATCCATATTCAATCTTTATTTTGAAATAAAAGACCCAAGTATACCATGGCAAAGATAGAAAAAACACATAAACTTCTTAAAAGTCATTTGAGTTGCTCCATGGTAGGTTTTATGTTGCATTCAAACCCTATAAGCCTAAACTTGACTAAGTTTTGGAAGAAACGCAAAAAATTCAAAGTAAAGACTTCTTGAAAGGGCGTAATGCCTTCAACAATTTCTCAATAATTGAAATGCCAATAATTCCTAAAAAATTAATTTGGCATGTAAGGCACATGCCAAAGAAAAACAAAAATGCAATGATATGTTAACAAAAATAGATAAATTATATATTTAAATTTAAATTGAATGGATTTATCATTTTTCAACAATTGAGAGGCCAATAATTTCTAAAACTTAATTTGGCATGTAAATCACACACCAAAGAAAAACAAAAATGCTATGATATGTTAACAAAAATAATTATATGAAAAATAATTGACATTACATCTTGAGAGTTTTAGCTTAATGGTAAACATGGCTTTACTCTTTAGTTAGATTATTCTTAGGTATATTGTCACTTTCTAATAAATCTAGAACTTAAAAGATAGTTTTAATTATTCATTTTTTATATAAAAATGTTATAACTAATATTAAAATGTAAACCATATTTTATTTTTTACAAAATTATAACGATAAATAATTTTAACTTATTTTGATCCTTGTAAAGTTAAATATAATTTAGTAATTATTTTGATTTGAATAACAATAAGAAGATTAATTTATAAAAAAAACTTTTCATCTAACAAGATGCCTATAATGGTTTAACTTTAACATTTATTTGTTGCAAAACTAATACATATGAATAATGGATAGATCCTAACAATAATTCCCGATTAACATTTCTGTTGGTCACATACACATAGGTGGTAACATTTAACATAATGATATACACATAAAGGTGGTAACATTTATGATAATGATATTGATGCGCATCTGCATTTTTCACACATGCGATGAACTCATAAAAGACTCTAGAGGTGGGGGCATGAGAATGTCGATGATTCCTTCTAGCATTTAAACAACCATTTTGATAGATGGCCTTAAATATGGGTCTTCTTAAATGCACCACAAACCCACTATGAGGGGTGCGTTGCTTCAACATCCCTATCTACATTCACAAGTTTGGTTACCTTGATCAAACGAATGATTAGCTCTCTTTGCACAGTGATTTGGGTGAATGCAAGTTTGAACTGTCAACGTGGTGAAAAGTGAATCATTGTGAAGCTAGTATGTCAGTCCTAAGTTTATGTGGACCGTGGGCATGTGTCCATCCAAGCATTGTGTAGGTGTTTGTGAGCAGTTTTGTTGGTCTCAGATTTCATGAAGCAAGGGCTGGGTTATCCTAGGCAGAGAGTAATCAGACCTTGGGAGGGAATTGTTCATTGTAATCATTCAAGTGGTTATGAGAATTATCAACTGAGCCTGACTCGGTGGTTGTTGTGTATGTCGGCTAGTTGGCCCATTTATTGTACTTTGGACCAGATTGTCTTGAAGAGTTAATAAAATACATGTTACTCCCAATTCTCTTGCATTGTGTGAATGCTCATGTGTGTTGAGTCGATTTCTTGATCTTTGCAAGTGTGTGTTTTTCTTTTTGTTACTAATCCTTTCTTTATACAAGTTATTGTCCACTATGTTTGTGGGTGTACTTGTGTAGGTAAACACTGAAGGTGTAGTTCATAGTTCTTGTAGAATCTTATCACAATAAGGGATTTGGGTTGAAACAAGCGGTGTCACACAGTCAATCAGCTCTGGAGAGTTAGCCTCATGATAGTTGGTATTAGAGCACACGGTTTGTGTTTTGTGGGATTATGTTTGCCTAAGTTAAATAGTCTTGTGCCTTCCCCTGTCAAGTCAGTCCAGTGTTGTGTCTAGTTATGTCTGAGTCAATATGGCAGGAGATCTATACAAGATGTTGCTCAAGAAAGTGGCCAACAGGGGCCAAGAGTAGGGTCAAGGCCAAGATGAAGGTGGTGGTAGTTGCCACGGTGGTAAGTCAAGAGTTATTGTAGTGGGTGAAGGCTTATTGAGTGAGTTGGTGCCTAGTTCTAATTGATGGGGGACCATGTGGGTACAAGATTCAATGAACTTGAAGAGAAGGTGACTACCATGGGGCAGACAATCATGGAAATTATTGGAAGGTTGGAGAAGGGCTTGGTGTTACAAATGAAGTTACAAGATGAAGTGGCTTTATATTGATCAATGGTATCAGGGTTGGTGAAAGCATCATGGTTTAGTTCTTTAGTCTTGAAGCTCCCCAAGTTGAAGGAACTAGAGTGTTATGATGGTGAGTGAGATGACCATCTTCTAGAAAGTTTCTTTTGGGACATGGAGGAGTTCCTAGTAGGGTTAGGAGGTCTGTCAAATGCATAGGAGGTACACGCTATAACAATGTGCCTCATAGGTATGGCAAAGGTTTGGTATAGAACCTTGGCCAATGACATTGCATTAAGGAGTTCTAAATAGAGGTTGGACTCTTGAGAGGATCTAAAGGAAGCCCTTGGGGTTTAGTTTTGATCCGAGAATGTAGCATTGTTGGCTAGGACCAAGTTGAGTCAATTGAAGCAAGTGGGGGAGATGGGAGAGTATATCCATTCTTTCCAAAGCCTTTTGTTGGAGGCCATCGACATGTTAGAGGTAGATAAATTGTTTCAGTTTACTCATAGTCTTCAGTCATGGACTCAGAGGGAGCTCTGTTGCCATGAAGTATTTGATGTTAGTGAAGTAATTGTTGTAGCAGACCATCTTTTGGATTTTAAAAAGGGTTATTCATCTAGAAACACCTTGGGCCCTTGCACATTCATGTGGGGAGGCATTGGTAAGGGGTTGAGTAAGTCTTTAGGGAAGCCTGTTGGTGACTAGGGAAGGAAGGATACTTCAGAGTCATTAGAGGGATCTTGTAAGTCTTGGAACACTTCCATGGGTGGCAAGAAGAAGTCACTAGTTGGAGATTCAAGTGAGAAGCAGTCTCATTTGAAGTGTTGGATGTGTGGTGGGAATCACTACAAGCGAGATTATCTGAACTGAAAAGGGGGTGTTTACAGTTCAGAAGGAGGATCTAGATGAACAGTGTGAGCAGATGATGTGTGTGCTCAAGGGAGCTCAAAGCTAGGTAAAGCTTAGGTTCAGTGGTGGTCACTGTAATTTGCTGGGGTTGATTATTGTGGAAGGGGTGCTTGCGGACTTAGGGGGTCCTGCAATTAGAAGTCAACCAGTTTAGCCTTAGAAACTTGGCCTCCAGACCTTCGAAGGTTCAAGTAGGCTTAGTGTAGTTACAAGCCATTTGTGTTGTGCTGAGACAGGGTTTACCCAGGTTGGGTAAGGTGACAATTTCTTCGCATCTTGAAGTTCTTTTGTATCAGATCCATTGTAGACGTGTGTGGTGAAGATTGTGTAGAGGAGTGCGATTGGGAAGATGAAAGGGGTGTTGGGTTGAGTATGCAGAAGAGTGCAAGAATTGGCGAGGAGTCAGTGTATCTTGTATTGCTTGTTAGCAGTTAGGATGTTGAAGGGGAGCAACAGGTTCCTTTTTCCCATTGATGTGGGGTGGGTTCTTCAAAGCCATTGGTATTCTCAAGGAAACATCCTCTTGTTGTATCATAGAGAAGATAATTTATCAAGTATATCAAGTTGGTTCTAGAGGAGAGTTCTTAGGTAAGGACTCTGTTCCTATTGTTGGGCCTGGTGTGTTAGATCTAAAGAGTTATCTTCCCCTGTTATACTTTTATGTTGGACTTTTAGTATTGTTTTGGGGGAAAGTTTGATGGGGTCACTTAGGCTTTGTTGGGTTTGTAGAGTTTTGAAGAAGTGGGTCATCAAGAGCCATTTTCCTCCACCCTGTCTTTGGGAGTTGGCAAGATCAGGGTGATCTTGCAAAGCTACATTGGTTTGGTGTAGCTTGGGTAGGCAAGCTTGTCTATGTGATGAAGTTGTTGGAGATTCAATTTGTTTCTCAGTTTGTAACCAGTTGGATACCTTAGTCACTGATGACGCTGAACCAGCGATGGTTCCCGCCTAAGCGCCCTTCTATGTGTGTGATGGGTAAAACTGGAGTGGTAGTTGGAATAGTTTGTTGAGGTGAAGACAGTGGGTTACTTAGCAATCTGAAGTGGAAGGAGTTTCTAGTGGTGTTGGAATGGTAGTTTTTCAGCAAGCTGGGAGTAGGTGGAAGCCCTCAAAATTAAGGTCGTGGAGGTTGACCTTGGTCTCTTAACTCTAAATGGACCCTGAAAGGGGATGTGTATCTCTTAGCTTTGGGTCTGAAAAGGGGGTTGTGTTGGTCTCTTGACTCTGAAGGGAGCTTGGAAAGGGGATTTGTTTATCTCTTAGCTTTGGGTCTGAAAAGGGGACGTGTTGGTATCTTGACTTTGGATTCTAGATAGAGCATGGAAAGGGGAAGTGTTGGCCTCTTGGCTTGGATTGGGTTTGAAAAAGGGATGTGTTAATCTTTTGGTTCTGGGTTGAGTCTGAATAGAAGTTTGTCTCATGGGTACTAGCCAATGGAGTCGTGCCGATGTCGAGGATGTCACTAATTTTTAAGTGGGGGAGTCTATGAGGGGTGTGTTGCTTCAACATCCCTATCTACATTCATGAGTTTGGTCTACCTTGATCAAACGAATGGTTAGCTTTCTTTGCACAAAGATTTGAGTGAATGCAAGTCAGAACTGTCAAAGTGGTTAAAATGAATCATTGTGATGCTGGTGTGTCAGTCCCAAGTTTATGTGGACCATGGGCACGTTTTCATCCAAGCATCGTGTGAGTGTTTGTGAGTAGTTTTGTTGGTCTTAGATTTCATGAAGCAAGGGTTGAGAGTAATTAGACCTTGGGAGGGAATTGTTCATTGTAATCATTCGAGTGGTTCTGAACATTATCAGCCGAGCTTGACTCGGTGGTTATTGTGTATGTTGGCTAGTTGGCCCATTTATTGTACTTTGGATCGAATTGTCCTGAAGAGTTAATAAATTACACGTTACTCCCAGTTCTCTTACATTGTGTGAATGTTCATGTGTGTTGAGTCGATTTCCCAATCTTTGCAAGTGTATGTTTTTATTTCTGTTGCTAATCCTTTCTTTATATAAGTTGTTGTCCACTATGTTTGTGAGTGTACTTGTGTAGGTAAACACTAAAAGCGTAGTCCATAGTTCTTGTATAATCTCATTGCAATGAGGGATTTGGGTTGGAACAAGTGGTGCCGCACGGCTGGCCAGCTCTGGAGAGCTGGCTGCGTGACACCCACCAATACTATTCTTTCCAGGAATCTTGACCCAATTGTGTTACCTTCTGCATGCTATTGTTCCACCAGTTTATCAAGTGTACCATGCTTCATGCAGTCGTAAGCCTAGTTGGACAATAAGATTTTGTCTTCTAGGGCATCTAACTCTAGGTTTTCTTGCAACATATAATTCCCAGTAGCATCACTCCAAAGCTATAAACATCCACTTTCACAGTAATCAACATATTTTTAAACCCCTCAGATGCTATATAATCCCTAGTGCCACGAGCTCTGATAAATGTTTGAGTCTGCTCTGCCCGAAACAATTTTGCAAAGCCAAAGTCAGATATTTTAGGATCGTAATTATGGTCGAGAAAAATGTTCTGGGGCTTTATATCACAATGCAGAATCTAAGTTCTACATTCTTCATGCAAATACATGATGCCTTTTGCCATCCCTATTGCAATTTGAACACGCCCGCTCCAATCAAGAAAGCCGCTATGTACGAATAATGTTGTGTTGAGAGATCCATGACTCATGTACTCGTACACCAAAAACTTGTGGGAACCCTAATCGTAGAAACCATACAATTGAACAAGATTTTTATGATGGCTTACACCAATCATAAAAATCTTGTTCAATTGCTCTTCTCTGATCGAAACTCCTTTTCCCCTAGACATTCTTCCTCTTCCTACACCACTTTATCAATACTTTTCACAGCAATTGCTCTTCGTTCAGGAAAGGTGCCTTTGTAAACTTTATCAAAGGCACCCCTTCCTAACTCCTTTCGGAAACCTCCTGTAGCAGCCTCCATCTCTTTATAAGAATATGCATTTAACCCCTCTAAAAACTTATGCTACTCTCCAGCTGTTCTGGCCTTTTGACCATAGCCATAGAACCAAATCATAAAGAAGCTTGCTGCCAAAAGAATTGAAGAGCCAGCTAGGAGGCTTATACAAATTAATACAAGCACTTTTCCTTTTCCCTCACTCTCTTTTCTTTGTCGTTGTTGTGGTAAAGGAGGGGGGAAGGGAAGTTGTACCTATAAGGCATCAAAGAGTTTGACATAAGATTTATTAGTAACGTCTGTACCTTGATGGCCGTCAAGCATAGGCAATTGTTTCTTCTTGCAAATTGTGCCCTTGTAGGTGACAACGATGCACATGTAATCATCTATGCAGGCCTGCTGGTAATCACTTTCACTAAGATCATTTAACATCGCATAACTTCTGCTCATACAGTCTATGTTTTGAAGCTGTGACATATTGCCACTTGCAGCGCAACTCTGCCCCTGGGATAACTTTTGCAGGCATCCCTTAAAGTGGTCCTTATTGTTGATGAAGTCGAATTTGAGGAGTACAACTGCAGTCTAGCTTGTTCTCAGTGGTAAGTTGACATATGCCATTGCTTCCATAGTGGCCCTTGACGTCTTTACATGGATCTTCCATAGGTCACCACACAGATAACCAGGTGGTAGTCTGACCATTGCCATTGATGTTCCAAACATACTGCCCCAAGAATCCATCGATATCGAGGGTTACTCTGTGAAGAAATTGCCCTTCTCTGGCATTGCCTTGACTGAGGGTTACAACTATTATGTTTGGTGCTATTTACTAAATACAACACTCCATTCAGATCAAGTTTATTGGTACCAGTAGCTCAGTAAACGCCTTCACTAGAGCCCCACTGATCCATATTATAAAGCACCAAATTGCCGTCCCCTTACATGGAAAGCTGAAATATGCCTACTGAATAGTTTGTGGTTGAAGCCCTAGAAAAACTGGTAGATTTCCACTTGAGCATCTGACCAGGCAAAAGGGTATCCATAGGATAGTCAAAGCTCTACCAGATGGGCTGCAATGAGGCATTTAACAAGACAAAGTTGCCACTGTCCAGCATTGCAGCTACAGCTACCCTTTTAGAAGGGGCAGCGGACCACTTTAGATTTCTTTGGGCATAGTACAACTTAAGCCCGCTGTGACTGAGCTACAAAGTGGAGACCTCTTCAACGGGAACGTCCCTCGAGTTGCTGGACATAGCCATCCAAGCCAAAGTTTTAGGAGGAATATTCTCAAACCATATGCTTATTATGAGGGATGTGTTGCTTCAACATCCCTAACTACATTCACGAGTTGATTTACCTTGATCAAACGAATAGCTAGCTTTCTTCGCATAGTAATTTGGGTGAATGTAAGTCTGCACTGTCGAAGTGGTGAAAAATGAATCATTGTGAAGCTGGTGTGTCAGTCCCAAGTTTATGTGGACCGTGGGCACGTGTCTGTGCAAGCATTGTGTGGGTGTTTATGATCAGTTTTGTTGGTCTCAACATTCGTGAAGTGGGCACTGGGTTGTCCTAGGTAGAGAGTAATCAGACCTTGGGAGGGAATTGTTCATTGTAATCATTCTAGTGGTTTCGAGCATTATCGACTAAGCCTGACTCGGTAGTTATTGTGTATGTTGGCTAGTTGGCCTGTTTATTGTACTTTGGACCAGATTGTCCTAAAGAGTTAATAAAATACATGTTACTCCCATTTTTCTTGCATTGTGTGAATGCTCATGTGTGTTTGAGTCGATTTTTTGATCTTTGCAAGTGTGTGTTTTTCTTTCCACTGCTAATCCTTTCTTTATACAAGTTGTTGTCCACTATGTTTGTGGGTGTACTTGTGCAGGTAAACACTAAAGGCGTAGTCTATAGTTCTTATAGAGTCCCATCACAATGAGGGATTTAGGTTAGGACAAGTGGTGCCGCATGAGCAGTTAGCTTCAAAGAGTTGGCCCCATGACAGTTGGTATCAGAGCACATGGTTTGTGTTTTGTAGGATTGTGTTTTCTTAAAGTTAAACAGTCTTGTGCCTTCCCCTGTCGAGTCAATCCAATGTTGTGTCTGAGTTAGTATGGCAAGAGATTTGTCCAGGATGTTGCTTAAGAAAGTGGCCAGCTAGGGTCGAGAGCAGAGTTAGGGCAAAGGTGAAGGTGGTGGCAATTGCCACGGTGGTAAGTCAAAAGTTGCTGCAGTGGGTGAAGGCCTTGTTGAGCGAGTTGGTGCCTAGTTCCAATTGATGGTAGACCATGTGGGTATGAGATTCAACAAACTTGAGGAGAAATTGACTACCATGGGGCAGATAATCATGGAACTTACTGGAAGGTTGGAGAAGGGCTTGGTGTTCCAAATGGAGTTACAGGATGAAGTGACTTTGTACCGATCAACGGTATTGGGTTTGGTGAAAGTATCAGGGTTCAGTTCTTCTACAGTCTTGAAGCTCCCCAAGTTGCAGGAATCAGAGTGTTATGATGGTGAGCGAGATGACAATCTTCTAGAGTGTTTCTTCTAGGACATGGAGGAGTTTCTGGCAAGGTTTGGGGGTTTGTCAGGCACATAGGAGGTGCACACTACAACAAGGTACCTCATGGGTATGACAAAGGTTTGGTATAGAACCTTGGCTAACAACATTGCATCAAGGAGTTCTACATAGAGGTTGGACTCTTGGGAGGATCTGAAGGAAGCCCTTAGGGATAAATTTCAACCTGAGAATGCAACATGGTTCGCTAGGATCAAGTTGAGTCAATTGAAGCAAGTGAGGGAGATGAGAGAGTATATTAATTCTTTCCAAAGCCTTTTGTTGGTGGCCACTAACATGTCAGAGGTGGATAAGTTGTTTCAGTTTATTCATGGTATTCAGTCATGGGCTCAGGGGGATCTCTGTCACGATGAAGTGTTTACTATTAACAAAGTAATTACTATAGCAAACCATCTCTTAGATTATAGAGAGGGTTATTCAACTAGAAACACCTTGGGCCCTTGTGCATCCATGGGTGGAGGCGTTGGTAAGAGGTTGAGGAAGTCATTAGGGAAGCTAGTGGGTGACCAGGGAAGGAAGGCTACTCTGAAGTCGTTAGAGGGATCTTGTAAGTCTTGGAGCACTTCCATGGGTGGCAAGAAGAAGTCACTAGTTGGAAGTCAAGCGGGAAGCATTTTCATTTGAAGTGTTAGATGTGTAGTGGGAGTCACTACAACTGAGATTGTCCAAAGCAACATGGGGAGTTTATAGTTTAGATGGAGGATCTAGATGAACAGTGCGAGCAGATATGTGTGTGCTCAAGAGAGCTCAATGCTAGGTAAGGCTTGGGTTTGGAGGTGGTTGTTGTAACTTGCTGGGGTTGATTATTGTAGTGGGGGTGATCTATGCTTAAAAACCTCTTACTTCTGATGGACTCAGGTGGTCCTACAATTGGAAGTTACCCAGTTTAGCCTTAGAAACTTGGCCTCCAAACCTTTGAGGGTTCAAGTAGGCTTAGAGTAGTTACAAGCCATCTGTGTTGTGTTGAGATAGGGTTTACCCAAGAAGGGTAAGGTGACAATTTTCCCCCATCTTGGAGTTCTTTTGTGTTAGATCCATTACAGATGTGCATGGTGAAGATAGTGCAGAGGAGTGGGATTGGGAAGATGAAAGGGGTGTTGGGTTGAGTATGCAGAAGAGTGCAAGAATTCATGAAGAGTCGGTGTATCTTGTATTGCGTGGTGGTAGTTGGGATGTTGGAGGGTAGCAGACAGTTCCTTTTTCCCATTGATGTGAGGTGGGTTCTTCACAGCCATGGAGTATGCTCAAGGAAACATCACCTTGTTGTGTCATAGAGAAGATAATTAATCAAGTGCATCGAGTTGGTTCTAGAGGAGAGTTATTGGGTAAGGACTCTGTTCCTATTATTGGGCTTGGGGTGTTTGATTGAAAGAGTTATCTTTGCCTATTATACTCTTGTTTAGGAGTTTCATTACTGTTTTGGAGGAAAGTTTGATGGGTCACTTAGGCTTTGCTGGGTTTGTGGGGTCTTGAAGAGGTGGGTCATCAGGGGCCATTTTCCTCCACCCCATGTTTGGGGCTTGGCAAGATCAGGGTGATCTTGTGAAGCTACATTGGTTTAGTGTGGCTTGTGTGGGCAAGCTTGTCTATGTGTTGAAGTTGCTAGAGATTCAATTTGTTCTCAGTTTGTGACTAGTTGGATACCTTAGTTGTTGATGAAGCTGAACTAGTGATGGTTCTTGGCTAAGTGCCCTTCTGTGTATGTGATGGGTTAAACCAGAGTGACAGTTAGAACAATTTGTTGAGGTGCAGATAATGGGTTACTTGGAAATTTGAAGTGGAGGGAGTTTCTAGTGGTGTTACAATCGTAAATTTTCAGCAAGTTAGGAGTAGGAAGAAGTCCTCAAAGTTAAGGTCATGAAGTTTGGGCTTGGTCTCTTAACTCTGGATGGAGCCTGAATAGGGGGTGTGTTTATCTCTTGGCTTTGGGTTTGAAAAAGGGATGTGTTAATCTCTTGACTTTGCATGGAGCTTGAAAAAAGGATGTGTTTATCTCTTAGCTTTGGGTCTGAAAAGGGGACGTGTTGGTCTCTTGACTTTGGATTTTAGATAGAGCTTGGAAAGGGGGTGTGTTGGCCTCTTAGCTTGGATTGGGTCTGAAGAAGGGATGTGTTAATCTTTTGGCTCTGGCTTGAGTATGAATAGAATATTATCTCATGGGTTCCTGCTAGTGGAGTCATGCTAGCACTAAGGACGTTGCCAATTTTTAAGTGGGGGAGTCTATGAGGGATGTGTTGCTTCAACATCCCTAACTACATTCACGAGTTGATCTACCTTGATCAAATGAATGGTTATCTTTCTTCGCATAGTTATTTGGGTGAATGTAGGTCTAAACTGTCGAAGTGGTGAAAAGTGAATCATTGTGAAGCTAGTATGTCAGTCCCAAGTTTATGTGGACCATGGGCACGTGTCCATGCAAGTGTCATGCAGGTGTTTGTGACTAGTTTTGTTGGTCTCAGCTTTCATGAAGCAGGCACTGGGTTGTCTTAGGTAGAGAGTAATCAAACCTTGGGAGGGAATTGTTCATTCTAATCATTCTAGTGGTTTTGAGCATTATCGGCTAAGCCTGACTCGGTGGTTGTTGTGTATGTTGGCTAGTTGGCCTATTTATTGTACTTTAGACTAGATTGTCCTAAAGAGTTAATAAAATACATGTTACTCCCAGTTTTATTGCATTGTGTGAATGCTCATGTGTGTTTGAGTCAATTTTTTGATCTTTGTAAGTGTGTGTTTTTCTTTTTGCTGCTAATCCTTTCTTTATACAAGTTATTGTCCACTGTGTTTGTGGGTGTACTTGTGAAGGTAAACACTGAAGGCATAGTCTGTAGTTCTTATAGAGTCCCATCACAATGAGGTATTTAGGTTAGGACAAGTGGTTCCACATGAGTGGTCAGCTCCAAAGAGCTAGCCCCATGACAGTTGGTATCAAAGCACATGGTTTGTGTTTTATAGGATTGTGTTTGCTTAAAGTTAAACAGTCTTATGCCTTCCTCTGTCGAGTCAATCCAATGTTGTGTCTGAGTTAGTATGGCAGGAGATCAATCAAGATGTTGCTCAAGAAAGTGGCCAGCTAGGGTCCAGAGCAGGGTCAGGGCAAAGGTGAAGGTGGTGGCAGTTGCCACAGTGGTAAGTCAAAAGTTGTTACAGTGGGTGAAGGCCTTATTGAGCGAGTTGGTGCCTAGTTCCAATTGATGGGGGACTGTGTGGGTATGAGATTCAATGAGCTTGAGGAGAAAGTGACTACCATGGGGTAAATGATCATGGAACTTACTGGAAGTTTGGAGAAGGGCTTGGTGTTCCAAATGGAGTTACAGGATGAAGTGGCTTTGTATCGATCAATAGTATTGGGTTTGGTGAAAGTATCAGGGTTTAGCTCTTCTATAGTCTTAAAGCTCCCCAAGTTCAAGGAATTGGAGTGTTATGATGGTGAGTGAGATGACCATATTTTAGAGCATTTGTTTTGGGACATGGAAGAGTTTCTGGCAGGGTTTGGGGGTCTGTCAGGCACACAGGAGGTGCACACTATAGCAAGGTACCTCACGGGTATGACACAAGCTTGGTATAGAACCTTGGCTAATGACATTGCATCAAAGAGTTCTACATAGAGGTTGGACTCTTAGGAGGATCTGAAGGAAGACCTTAGGGATCGATTTTGACCTGGGAAAGCAGCATGGTTGGCTAGGATCAAGTTGAGTCAGTTGAAGCAAGTAGGGGAGATGAGAGAGTGTATTGATTCTTTCCAAAGCCTTTTGTTGGTGGCCACCAACATATCAGAGGTGGATAAGTTATTTTAGTTTACTCATGGTCTTCAGTCATGGGCTCAGGGGGAGCTCTG